>CM037777.1:12393839-12414977 GCA_021229015.1 Solen grandis | reverse complement strand
TAGTCATATAAATTGCAAAAAACTTTTTACTTTTATCATATTGATATTACTAGCTAAATAAGCGTACCCTTTCCGGTGGCCGAGTGGTTAGAGCGTCAGCCTCGGCAGCGGAAGGTCGTGGTTTGATCCCCGACCCGACATACCAAAGTCGTAAAAATGGTACTGTTATAGCTCCCTTGCTTGGCGCTCAGCATATAAGGGTATTTGCAGGACTGGTTAGCGCGGTATCAGATGATGTGACTGGGTGTGGTATCATGCCACATGTCTACGACGTGATACTGCAGTGGGGTAGTCCTATACCCGGATGAAGTAGACATCGTGACTGGCTGAATTACTGTCGGTGGGACGTTAAACCCAACAAACAAACTGATATCATATATAGCAGTGTTTACTACACCGATCCCTACACACGAGGTGTGCACACTGGCGCATGTTGACGTCTTTTGTAAACATTTATTAAAGTTGCTTAAATAATCATGTTTATAGATAAACATTTACATAAGAATGAGGAGTTTCGTAAATATTTTTTGCAAAGGGACTCCTAAGGAAAGAAAAAGATGCTAAATTAAATACTAAAATACAAGTATAGTTTATTAGATTTAACGTCCCACCGACAGTATTTAAGTCTTTTTGAGACAATGTCTACTTGAGACAAATGTAGTGTTGTCACACTGCCAGTATCACGTCGTAGACAGTTGGCATGATACCACACCCAGTCACATTATCCGGACACCGGGCCGTCAGTCCTAGAACTACCCTTATTAAGCTGAGCTCCAAGCAAGGAGCTATAACCTGTACCTATGTTTTACGAATTTGGTAAATACAAGAATTGAAGAATTGATATAACGTTTTTAAACAACTTACAGATCATGTGTTATCTCGTTTGATTTGGTATTTCCGGGGTATTCCTAGCCTTGATATCTTCCACTGACACCAACTTTTTTAAACGATTATTTTTTACATATTTCGTTTTTTCCTTAATGTCAATCAGTTGATATTTTCTGATTTCTCAACTAATTCAAACAAGATAAATAAATTAAAAAAACAGCCATCACATAAATTGATTGAAATCTGAAAAAGAAATGAGCCGACGGTCAAAAAATGCGCGAAATTTATGTGTTACATCCATATTTGGAAGCACGTGCACGTGTGTGAATACTTTAACAACACGCTGACGTAACACTTATATTGCGCCATCTTCTTATATAGCAGCATAACGTAGTAATAGGGCGGGGCAAACTCTAAGTTAGTCAGTGTTAATTAAGTATAGGTTAGTTTAGTAAGCATTAAGTCCATTAAATCGGTGTGGCGCGGCATTTAATGGACTTAATGCTTACTAAATAACACTAACCTACTTAGTGTTTGAAATTATGTTTTGAAATTTAACGCAGTCGCAGTCGCACATTCCAAATATAGTATTGACTCCGCCCTATCAACCTGTTCCCGGCGTGAATTACATCACGTGACATGTAACATGTTATGTCAAAGGTCAATGCGTCGCTCTAGCTGTGTATAGCTGTGTAGATCTACGCTCCAAATGAGCAATGAACCGGAAGCCGACTTTGATCTCTTCGGCAAAAACGTGGTGATTGAAATTTGAATAAAAGATACTGCTTAGAAAGGTTCATATATCTGCACCTATATATGTTGTGTTTTGGACATTATTTTTTTATTTTTTATTTAAGTAACCCTTGTTTGTAAGTGTTTTTTTTTCTTCTCTTCTCATTATTTATATACATTTTTCAATTTGAATTTATTTAATATGCTTTGTTTAGTAATTAGTTATATATTGCGCATTCTGTGTTAACATGTGTAGACATTGAAATTACACAAGTGTCTTTAAAGCGATGACCGATACTAATGTTGTTAGAACTTGTGGTCAAACCCTCTTACTTATTTTTTAAAATCTTCAATGTTGTATCATCATTACTTAGGCAATAATACATGTTTAAACTAAACTAAGCGGAAGGGTAGAGTTCTTTTGTATTTTGGATTAATCAGAATCCTGGTGAGTAAATGTTTGTTCTCTATGGTTGCTGTGTATTATTTTTTGTCGATGTTCATGCTTCACATCAAAAACCCCTGTAACACGTTACACATGCGTGGGCTAAGACACCAATTTAAATTTACTATATGTTCTATATAAGCATATATACAAATGACAATTTCTGTTAGGGACATTGGCATCCAAACTTACCCTCATTAGATAGATCTATTCAAGAGAAATAATTCTGTACAATTTTAAACATGGAGTCACTCGACTACTTTTTGACCTATTTAAGGCCAAAAACATGCGTATGAATTTAGTGCACCGGTCGGCCATTTCACGCCAATTTTCTCAAAATTCCCCCCTCAGTAATGCTAAACTATTAATATTGTTTTTGCAATAAGGCCTCCAAATTGGGCATTTTATGACTATTTTAACTGTTTCTATAGAATTCAATCCTTTTTTGCATGTCTTTCAGTCAAAATCTCACCCTTTAATTCAGCATTAAATAGGGTCACTTTTTTCTGTGTAGGCACATCCGGTAACCAAGGCAGGTAATTGTGGTCTTAGTCTATTTTGGTGAACACATAAAGCTCCGCTTCTCGACACATCTTGACGCACATGCGCAGTGAAGGTGCTTGAAGCTGATTTTAAATTGATCAGTTGATTTAGCGGAATAGTGTTTAGTGACAAGTTGATGCCGATTAAATGAATTAAATGGAGACAAAATTTTGAAAAAATGGAATGATTTCATTGGACAAAATATTATTTCAAACACTAAAAGAGAATTTAACAGTTAAGAAGCCGTCACTCGCTACGCTCGTTCTGGCTTCTTAACTGTTAAATTCTCTCTTAATAAACACTAACTATAACGAATACAGTCGTCTCCATCGTATGTACAAGCATTATTGAAATTTAACTCACGAGGCTAAAACGCGTCGACGAATCTATTGCATGGTAGCATTTACGGTTTTATTCCCGCGACTGTACACGAAATTAAAAAAAAAAAGAATTTTGATATGCATAATTAATAGGTTTAAGTTTAATTGCTTATTTTTTGAAAACCTAATAAAACTAGACCCAAATATGCTACAATTGAATTGTAGGGATTTTCAGGACATTTATTTTGGTACCTAGAATACTAAACTTGGAATCTCTCAGCCCCTCACCGCTGTGGGTTCGAATTCCGGTAGGACTTCGGATTTTTCATGTGAGGTGGCCTTCCAGCTGGCTTGCGGTAGGTCGGTGGTTATATCCGCGTATCTCTGTGTACTCGGGGTCTTCCTCCACCTGTAATTAGCTGGACGTCTCTATATGATTGAAATACTATCAGAGCGACAGTAAACCCCAAAACAACAACAACAACAACAATTAAAATTGGTCAAGTTATAAGAAAGCATGAAAAATAAATTATAATCATTCAAAATAATATATATTTTTAATTTAAAAGAAACTATCATTCGTATCAACGAATGAAATCTAGTTATTATTATTATTATTATTAAATTTTGATTTCTATGATTTTCATATGTCTATGACGTCACAATTGACATATGCTACAAAAGTTTGTAGACTGTCCAGAGCCATTATTAATGGACCGATTTTCATCAAATTTTCACAGAATGTGTATATTAAGTTCTGTTAAAATTTAATGACATATGCTTCAGATGCTGAAATTTCGATTTCAATGATTTACATATGCTTATGACGTCATGTGACGTCACAATTGAAATTGACTCTGAAAGTTTGTACACCGTCCAGAGCCATTATTAATGGGCCGATTTTCATCAAATTTTCACAGAATATGTATATTAGGTTCTTATTGTGTATCCCGGTGTCCGTTTTTCAAGATTCGAAAAGTCCAAGGATCTATGGCAAATCCAAGATTCGAACCAAGGACGTCAATTTTTAAATGCTTTTTAAATCGGTCCTATTTGAAATAGAAAGTTG
Organism: Solen grandis; assembly: GCA_021229015.1. NCBI lineage: Eukaryota > Metazoa > Mollusca > Bivalvia > Adapedonta > Solenidae > Solen > Solen grandis. Next base: position 12,411,040 of record CM037777.1, on the reverse strand, counting down.
AAATTTTGTCAGTATGTAGGTCTCTCGGTGACTGATATTTTGTGAAAAAGAACGTCATATGACGTCATTGCAGGAAAACGTATTTCTAATATTAACAAGAAAATCGTATATGCTACAATGGTCCATGGGCAATGAAAATTTATGAACATATGCTTTAGACGCTGATATTTCGATTTCTATGATTTTTATAGGTCCATGACCTCTCTATGAAATTGACTACAAGAGTTTGTTCACCGTCCAGAGCCATTATTAAAGACTTGATTTTCATCATATTTTCACAGAATCTGCATAATAGGTTCTAGTTGTGCGTTCCGGTGTCCGTTTTTCAAAATTTGAAAAGTCCAAGGTTCTATGGCATATCCAAGATTTGAACCAAGGACGTCAATTTTTAAATGCTTATATTATCGGTTCTATATGATATAGAAAGTTGATATTTTGTCAATATGTAGGTCTCTGGATACCTTTTAACATTTTGTGAAAATGAACGTCATATGACGACACATGACGTAATATCATGAAAATAATTTCTTATATTAACAAACGGTTGTATGCGCTCTACAGCCATTATTTCTGGACGGGTTTTTGATGAAAATTTCACAGAACGTGTATATTACAATGTAGTTGTGCATCCCAGTCTTCATCTTCCAAAACTAAAAAAAATGACTGAGAATCTTTGGAAGAAGACAACGTCAAAATTCATTCAAGCATAACATTTTATCCAGATGAGCTAGGATACTGATATTTAGATAGCATGTGTAAAAAGATCAAAGTGACTCAGTCGCTCAAGTTTGACTCAGTGTCGCAGAAAGGCCTATCTTTTGTCAGAACAAAAGAACATCTAGTTCTTCTATATTCTTTTTTTTCTTCCAAACTGAGCGTTAATTTAAGCATGTTGCAATGGTCCCAGGGTCATGCAATTTTTATGGCATATACTCGATGCGATGAAATTTTGATTTTTATCATTTTCATATGCCTATGACGTCATACTCGAATTTGTCGACAAAAGTTTGTACCGGTCTACAGCCATTGTTTACGGACGGATTTTCATGAAATTTTCACAGGATGTGCACATTATGGTGTGATTGTGCATGCTTGTATTTATTTTCCAAATATCGAAAAGACCGAGGTTCTGCGGCAAATCTGAGATTCGAACCAAAGACGTCAAATTTCATTTTAGCATAACATCGCTTCTTTTTAAGCTAGAAAGCTGAAATTTGGTCAGCATATGTATCTCGACATCTTCTGTAGATGCCTTGACGACTGACGTCATGTGACGTCATATGACGTCATAATTTGAGGATATTTTTTTATTTGAAATTTAACGGTTTTTCAGCCCTGTAGACTGTATTTTTGTTTGATTTGCATAAAAATTTAACTGAAAGTGCAGCTTTAGATCCTATTGAGCAATGTCAGTGTGTTTAACAGTTTATATCTCAGAAACCTTTGATTTTTGGAAATATGATGATGAATATTATTTGTAAAGCAATGTTTGGCCGTTCTTTTGATGCTTAAAGTTTAATGATTGACCTAAGATTCATGGAGTAATGGGGAAAAAACGAAATTCGTGCATATAGCTTTGCTGATTTCTTCATTTTTCAGGAGGTTTAAGAGCTTGTATCTCAAAAAATATTAAAAATATTCCTATATATAAAGCGTGTGAAATGTAGAGAATTTTAGGACGATTATTTTGGTACCTAAAGTTTTGAAATTGACCCAAGTATAAGGGAGTTACATCAAAAATAAGAGTTTAAACATGTAGAATTTCAGCGATTTTGCCGTTATGTAAGAGTTTCACGGCTTATATCTTAAGACTCATAATAAATAAGTCAACACATTAAGAGAGTGAGATGTAGAGAATTTTAAGACGATTATTTTTTGTACCTAAAGTTTTGAAACTGATCAAAAATATAAGGAAGTTACATAAAAAATAAGAATTTAAACATGTAGAATTTCAGCGATTTTGCCGTCATGTCAGAGTTTTACGGCTTATATCTTAAGAATCATTAGAAATAAGTGCTTAAATTAAGCAAGTGAGATGTAGAGAATTTTAAGACGATTATTTTGGCACCTAGAGTTTTGAAATTGATAAAAAAAAATAAGGAAGTTACATAAAAAAATATCAATTTAAAGCCAATTGTAAGAATTTTCATAAAATATCCTACTTTCGCTTTCACCTTAATTGAAGCATTTTCGGAAAATGTAAGTTCACAGATATGTATTAGTCATAGAAATTGCAAAAAAAAACAAAACTTTTTACATATAGCATATTGATAATACTAGCTAAACAAGTGTACCGTTCCCGGTGGCCGAGTGGTTAGAGCGTCCGCCTCGGGAGTGGGAGGTCGTGGGTTCGATACCAAAGTCGTAAAAAATGGTACTGTTATAGCTCCCTTGCTTGACGCTCAGCATATAAGAGTAGTTGTAGGACTGGTTGGCTCGGTATCAGGATAATGTGACTGGGTGTGGTATCATGCCACATGTCTACGGCGTGATACTGCAGTGTGGCAGCACTATAACTGCATTAAGTAGACATCGTCTCCAAATGACTGAAATACTGTCGGTGGGACGTTAAACCCAACAAACAAACTAAACAAGTGTTGACAATGATTTAATGTTTTGTCAAATCATTTTATTTACGTTACTTATACATATTAGTTGCAGCATTGCGTTACCCATAATCCTTTGAGCGTTTTGACACATGTCATTTAGACCGTTGTTGAAACATTGCAATTTCCCGACTTTATTGTTGCATCAATCGATAAATGTTGTATAAGCTATATTCCAAATTAATGATCAATGATAACCTATGTGAAAATATATGTACAATGTTTTTTTTGTATAAGTGTAGACGTTTGAAACAAAATGATCAACACATGTCATCCGTTCAAGACGCTGCAAGCTAATTTGTCTGTAAAGCGCAAAATGGAGTAATTTTGTGTAATACAGTCGTCTCGATCGTATGTATGTACAAGCGTTATTGCAATTTAACTCACGAGGCTACACGCGTCGACGATTCTATTGCATGGTAGCATTTACTATTTTATTCCCGCGACTGTACACGAAAAAAAAATTGATATGCAGAAATAAGAGGTTTAAGTTTAATTGCTTATATTTTGAATACCTATAAAACTAGACCCAAATATGTTACAATGGAATTGTCGGGATTTTCAGGCCATTTATTTTAAAACCTAGAATACTAAAATTGGTCAAGTTATAAGAAGGCGATATCAAAATAAAGATTTATTTATTTTTGCCATATGGCTTATTTCACAAAGTTCATGCATGAGAAGTCCATCCGAAAAAAAAGTAAAAGGTAGGGAATTTAATATATATTCTTTCTAACGGTATTAATCTTTATATTTTTCAATGTTAGCAGAAAGTCCTATCATTCGTATCAACGAATGAAATCTAGTTATTATTATTCTTTTTTTCAAACCTTTTCATGTTGTTATTTGCTGAAGGTCTAAGACAAAGAAATTCTATCAACAGATACCTGAAGCAATGGCATTTTGGAATATGTTATTTTTATCTTCACATGACGTCACATGACGTCAGAACTTAAAATAGCTACCAAAGTTTGTACGCGCTGTACAGCCGTCATTTATGGACGGATTTTCATGGGATTTTCACAGAAGTTATATATTAAGACCTTATTGTGCAGGATTATATAGGTTTGCCAAGATTCGAAAGAACTAAGGTTCTATGGCGAATCCAAGATTCGAACCAAGGACGTCAAATTTCAAATCCATATAAAATCGATTCTAAATTAGATAGAAAGTTGATATTTGGCGAGATTATTCCTCTCTGTGTTTCCTTTGCATTTTGTAAAGATGAACGTCATATGACGTCAAATGACGTCATCAAGTTGTATAGAATTTCCGATTACTTGATGTCAATTTACTCATTTTGCAAATGTTTATAGACAATGAAAATTAAATGCCCTATGTAGGTAATCATGAACATTTAGATTCAATGATTAAAATTTTCATATGACGTCACATGACGTCAGAACTAAAAATAGCTACCAAAGTTTGTACGCGCTGTACAGCCGTTATTTATGGACGGGTTGGCATGGAATTTTCACAGAAGTTATATATTACGACCACATTGTGCAGGATTATATAGGTTTGCCAAGATTCGAAAGAACAAAGGTTTTATGGCGAATCCAAGATTCGAACCAAGGACGTCAAATTTCAAATACGTATAAAATCGTTTCTAGATGAGATAGAAAGTTGATATTTGGCGAGCTTATACGTCTCTGTGTTTCCTTTGCATTTTGTAAAGATGAACGTCATATGACGTCATATGACGTCATCAAGTTGTAAAGAATTTCCGAGTCCTTGATGTCAATTTTACTCATGTTGCAAAGCTTCATAGATAATGAAAATTAAATGTCCTTTGTACGTAATCAGGAACATTTAGATTCAATGTTTAAAATTTTCATATGACGTCACATGACGTCAAAACTGTAAATAACTACTAAAGTTTGTCCGCTCTGTACAGCCGTCATTTATTGATAGATTTGCATGGAATTTTACAGAAGTTATATATTAAGATCTCATTGTGCAGGATTATATAGGCTTGTCAAGATTCAAAAGAACTAAGGTTCTATGGCGAATCCAAGATTTGAACTAAGGACGTCAAATTTCAAATACATATAAAATCGATTCTAGATTAGATAGAAAGTTGATATTTGGCGAGATTATTCCTCTCTGTGTTTCCTTTGCATTTTTAAAGATGAACGTCATATGACGTCATCAAGTTGTATAGAATTTCCGATTACTTGATGTCAATTTACTCATTTTGCAAAGGTTCATAGACAATTAAAATTAAATGTCCTATGTAGGTAATCATTAACATTTAGATTCAAAGTTTAAAATTTTCATATGACGTCACATGACGTCAGAACTAAAAATAGCTACCAAAGTTCATCCGCGCTGTACAGCCGTCATGTAAGGACGGATTAGCGTGGAATTTTCACAGAAGTTATATATTACGACTTCATTGTGCAGGATTATATAGGTTTGCCAAAATTCGAAAAACACCAGGTTTGTCATGGTTTGCAGTGCAGAAAGCCCTATCTTTTGTTCAAAACAAAAGAAGTCTAGTTCTGTCTTTTATTATTAGGGCTTTCTGCTTTTCGCAGAAAGACCTATTGGGTTTGTTCTGTCTTTTATTATTATTATTCTTTTTTTCCAACCTTTTCATGTTGTTATTTCATTAAGTTGCTGAAGGTCTAGGACAAAGAAATTCTATCAACAGACACCTGAAGCAATGGCATTTTGGAATTTTTTTCATGACGTCAGAACTAAAAATAGCTATCAAAGTTTGTACGCGCTGTACAGCCGTCATTTATGGACGGATTGTCATGGAATTTTCACAGAAGTTATATATTAAGACCTCATTGTGCAGGATTATATAGGTTTGCCAAGATTCGAAAGAACTAAGGTTCTATGGCGAATCCAAGATTCGAACCAAGGACGTCAAATTTCAAATCCATATAAAATCGATTCTAGATGAGATAGAAAGTTGATATTTGGCGAGATTATATGTCTCTGTGTTTCCTTTGCATTTTGTAAAGATGAACGTCATATGACGTCATATGACGTCATCAAGTTGTATAGAATTTCCGATTCCTTGATGTCAATTTACTCATGTTGCAAAGGCTCATAGACAATGAAAATTTAATGTCCTTTGTAGGTAATCATGAACATTTAGATTCAATGTTTAAAATTTTAATATGACGCCACATGACGTCAGAACTAAAAATAGCTACTAAAGTTTGTACGCGCTGTACAGCCGTCATTTATCGATGGATTGGCATGGAATTTTCACAGAAGTTATATATTACGACCTCATTGTGCATGATTATATAGGTTTGCCAAGATTCGAAAGAACTAAGGTTCTATGGCGAATCCAAGATTCGAACCAAGGACGTCAAATTTCAAATCCATATAAAAAACGTTTCTAGTTGAGATAGAAAGTTGATATTTGGCGAGATTATACCTCTCTGTGTTTCCTTTGCATTATGAAAAGATGAACGTCATATGACGTCATTTGACGTCATCAAGTTGTATAGAATTTCCGATTTCTTGATGTCAATTTTTCTCATGTTGCAAGGGTTCATAAACAATGGAAATTGAAAGTCCTTTGTAGGGGATCATGTTCATTTTGATCCAATGTTTAAAATTTTCATATGACGTCACATGACGTCAGAAATAATAATAGCTACCAAAGTTTGTACGCGCTGTACAGCCGTCATTTATGGACGGATTGGCATGGAATTTTCACAGAAGTTATATATTACGACTTCATTGTGCAGGATTATATAGGTTTGCCAAGATTCGAAAAAGCAAAGGTTCTATGGCGAATCCAAGATTCGAATCAAGGACGTCAAATTTCAAATACGTATAAAATCGTTTCTAGATGAGATAGAAAGTTGATATTTGGCGAGATTATATATCTTTGTGTTTCCTTTGCATTTTGTAAAGATAAACGTCATATGACGTCATATGACGTCATCAAGTTGTATAGAATTTCCGATTTCTTGATGTCAATTTTTCTCATGTTGCAAAGCTTCATAGACAATGCAAATTAAATGTCCTTTGTACATAATCAGGAACATTTAAAATTTCATATGACGTCACATGACGTCAGAATAATAAATAACTACCAAAGTTTGTCCACTCTGTACAGCCGTCATTTATTGATAGATTGGCATGGAATCTTCACAGAAGTTATATATTACGACCTCATTGTGCAGGATTCTATAGGTTTGCCAAGATTCGAAAGAACTAAGGTTCTTTGACGAATCCAAGATTCGAACCAAGGACGTCAAATTTTAAATTCGTATAAAATCGTTTCTAGATGGGACAGAAATTTGATATTTGGCGAGCTTATACGTCTCTGTGTTTCCTTTGCATTTTGTAAAGATGAACGTCATATGACGTCATCAAATTGTAGAGAATTTCCGATTCCTGAATGTCAATTTACTCATGTTGCAAAGGTTCATAGACAATGAAAATTTAATGTCCTCTGTAGGTAATCATGAACATTACGATTTAATGAGTAAAATTTTCATATGACGTCACATGACATCAAAACTTAAAAAAGCTACCAAAGTTCATCCGCGCTGCACAGCCGTCATTTATGGACGGATTGGCATGGAATTTTCACAGAAGTTATATATTACGACTTCATTGTGCAGGATTATATAGGTTTGCCAAAATTCGAAAAACACCAGGTTTGTCATGGTTTGCAGTGCAGAAAGCCCTATCTTTTGTTCAAAACAAAAGAAGTCTAGTTATCATTCTTTTTTTCCAACCTTTTCATGTTGTTATTTCATTAAGTTGCTGAAGGTCTGGGACAAAGAAATTCTATCAACAGACACCTGAAGCAATGGCATTTTGGAATATGTTATTTTTATCTTCACATGACGTTACATGACGTCAGAACTAAAAATAGCTACCAAAGTTTGTACGCGTTGTACAGCCGTCATTTATGGACGGATTGTCATGGAATATTTACAGAAGTTATATATTAAGACCTCATTGTGCAGGATTATATAGGTTTGCCAAGATTCGAAAGAACTAAGGTTCTATGGCGAATCCAAGATTCGAACCAAGGACGTCAAATTTTAAATCCATATAAAATCGATTCTAGATGAGATAGAAAGTTGATATTTGGCGAAATTATTCCTCTCTGTGTTTCCTTTGCATTTTGTAAAGATGAACGTCATATGGCGTCATCAAGTTGTATAGAATTTCCGATTTCTTGATGTCAATTTACTCATGTTGCAAAGGTTCATAGACAATGAAAATTAAATGTCCTATGTAGGTAATCATGAACATTTATGAAAACGTTTCCAGATGAGATAGAAAGTTGATATTTGGCGAGATTAAACGTCTCTATGTTTCCTTTGCATTTTGTAAAGATGGCCGATTTTCATCAAAATTTCACAGAATGTGTATATTAGGCTCTAGTTGTGCATGCCGGTGTACGTTTTTCAAAATTCGAAAAGGCAATTGTTCTATGGCGAATCCAAGATTCGATCCATTGACGTCAAATTTCAAATGCGTATAAAATCGCTTACTGATGAGCTAGAAAGATGATGTGTGGACAGAATATAAGTCTCTAGGATTTATTTACATTCTCAAAAGATGAACGTCATATGACTTCATGAGGTGAAAAGTAATTTCTAATTTTTACGTGTTAATTTTTATATGCGGTACATGTCCGAGCACCTTGAAAATTTAATAGCATATTCTTCAGATAGAACAGTTTGCATTTCAATAATTTTCATTTGACTATGACGTGTTTTGACGTCAAACTTGACCTCGTCTAAAAATGATTGTACGCGGTCTACAGCCATTATTTCTGGGTCGATTTTCATCAAAATTTCACAGAATGTGTATGTTAGGCTCTAGTTGTGTATCCCGGTATCCGTTTTACAAACTTCGAAAAGGCAAAGTTTCTATGGCGAATCCAAGATTCGAACCATTGACGTCAAATTTCAAATGCGTATAAAATCGCTTACAGATGAGCTAGAAAGATGATATTTGGACAGGATATAAGTCTTTAGGTTTCCTTTATATTCTCAGAAGATGAATGTCATATGACGTCATGATGTGAAAAGTAATTTCTAATTTTAACGTTAATTTTTATATATTGAAAACGTCAGAGCACCTTAATAATTTAATAACATATGCTTTAGATAAAACATTTTTTTTTATTTCAATCATTTTCATTTGTCTAGGACGTGTTTTGACGTCAAACTTGACGTCGTCTTAAAATATTTGAATGCGATCTATAGCCATTTTTTCTGGTCCGATTTTCACCAAAATTTCACAGAATGTGTATGTTAGGCTCTAGTTGTGCATCCCGGTGTCCGTTTTTCAAAATTCGAAAAGGCAATGGTTCTATGGCGAATCCAAGATTCGAACCATTGACGTCAAATTTCAAATGCGTATAAAATCGCTTACAGATGAGCTAGAAAGATGATATTTGGACAGAATATAAGTCTCTAGGATATATTTACATTCTCAAAAGATGAACGTCATATGACGTGATGAGGTGAAAAGACATTTCTAAATTTTACGTGTTAATTTTTATATATTGAAAACGTCCAAGCACCTTAAATATTTAAGCAAATGCTTCAGATAGAACATTTTGCATTGCAATAATTTTCATTTGACTATGACGTGTTTTGATGTCAAACTTGACTTCCTTTTAAAATATTTTTACGCGGTCTACAGCCATTATTTCTGGGCCGATTTTCACCAAATTTTCACAGAAATTGTGTATGTTAGGCTCTAGTTGTGCATCCCGGTGTCCGTTTTTCCAAATTCGAAAATGCAAAGGTTTTATGGCGAATCCAAGATTCGAACTATTGACGTCAAATTTCATATACGTATTAAATCGCTTCCAGATGAGTTAGAAATCTGATATTTGGAGAGTATATAAGTATCCATGTCTGCTTTATATTATATGAAGATAAACGTCATTTGACGTCAGATGACGTCATAAGGTCAAAAAGAATTTCTGATATATACGCGTTAATTCAAATATGTTGTTAGCTTCACAGGACCATGGAAATTTAATAGTTTATATATCAATCCATGAGCTTTAGAATGCAATGTATTTCATAATAATGTAACGTTATATCACGTAAGATTTGATATTAGGGCAAAAAGGTTTTACGCGGTGTACAGCCATTATATTTGGACCGATTTTCATCAACATTTTCACAGAATGTATATGTAACGCTCTTGTTGTGTATTCCTTGTCCGTTTTTCCAAATTCGAAAAGGCAATGGTTCTATGGCGAATCCAAGTTTTGAACCATTGACGTCAAATTTCAAATACGTATAAAATCGCTTTCAGATGATTTAGAAAGTGGATATTTGGACTGAATATTAGTCTTTTAGACTTATTTCTATTATGTGAGGATTAACGTCATTTGACGTTATAAGGTCAAAAAGAATGTTTGATATCTAAGCGTTAATTTCTATAAGTTGCAAAGTTCCAATGGGGCATGAAAAATTTACTTGATATATTTAAGATTCTTAATATTTCATTTCATTGATTTTCGTATGCCTATGACGTCATATGACACCAAACTTGACATTGTCTACATAAGTTTGTACGCGGCCTACAGCCATTATTTTAGGACGGATTTTCATCAAAAATTTCACAGAATGTGTATGTTACGCTTTAGATGTGCCAACCCGTCTCCGTTTTACCAAATATGAAAAAGCAAGGATTTTGTTGGGGATCCTTACTTTCGTTTTCAAAATATTGAAAAGACCGAGGTTCTGTGGTGAAACCAAGTTTCGAAAACATGAACTCGGAATTAAGTTTAGTATTTCAGAGACCCTATTCGAGGTAAAAAGCTGAATTTCACACATGTTGTAATTCAAAACGTTTTCTTTAGATTTCCATAGGCCAGCGTCATTTGGGTTTTAAAAATTCAATTTTTTTAATTATATTCTTATTCATATGACATCAGAATAGACGTCAGATCAAAAAGTTTGTAAGCGCTCTGCAGACATAATGAATTGATGAATTCTTCTAAAATTTTCAAAGAATGTATAGGTTACACTCTAGAAACCTAATATTTTCTGCGTATTCCGTATCAATATTTTTCAGTTTGATTGAGTTTTTAACGATTTGCAGAAAGTCCTATCGTTTGCCGTGCAAACGAAATCTAGTTCTTCTTCTTCTTCTTATTATTTTTTTTTTCTTCCTCTTATATTTGTGTTAATTTTGAGGTGTTGCCATTGACTCAGAACAATGAAAATTTTATGACGTATATTTCAAATCATGAGCTTTCGGATGCAATGAATTTCATATTCATATGACGTCATATAAGTCAGATTCGAGGTCAGGTGAAAAAGTTTCTACGCGGTCTACAGCCATTATTTCTGGACCGATTTTCATCAAAATTTCACAGAATGTGTATGTTAGGCTCTAGTTGTGCATCCCGGTGTCCGTTTTTCCAAATTCGAAAAGGCAAAGGTTTTATGGCGAATCCAAGATTCGAACTTTCGAAATATCGCCCATGAAGTAAATGTCATGAACATATTTTGGCATATTTTTGCATTTTTTCCGAGGTTTAAGCGTCCAAAGTTCAAAAGCAGTTATGAATAGGTCAATACGTAAAGCGTGTGAAATGTTGGGAATTTAATGACCTTTCTAACGGTACCCTGCTTTTCTTATTTGGTCATGATATAAGAAATTAATTATCATAAAGGTGTAAATGCGCAATTCAAACGCAATCAATAAACTATTCATTCTTATTATTTAAACATATATAAAGCGTTATATGGTAGATATCGGAGTTATAGCCTTTGTAAATCAATAAATAACTATTTCCAGCCAAATTAAATAGGTTCTAAAATTTTAAAATGTTTTTTCAGTTAATTCAGATACCACTGGAATGTCAAATAGTTATATGTATATAAAGTAGCATGTTAAGTTCTAATGAGAAATCTATTGGGCGTCACTATAAGCACGCAGTAAAGGTACAACCTTTGCCTGTGCTTATGTGAGGACGCGGCCTACTATATTTGTTCGGTTTATCTATATATATATATTTTTTTTTTAAAAGAAATGTCTAGTGTATAAAATTAATACTTTATTTTAGTGTCCTTTATTCATTATTGTTAAATGAAAATAAAGACAAGGTAAATAGTAAATAAAATGGGTTTTGAAAATATCTCGTTGTTCATCATGTACTTTCGGTGTAATTTTACGATCTTTTAAATGAACAACAGGGAAAATTGTTTCATATTAAAGAAAGGATACATGTGAAATGGACTAAGTTAGGTAGAACACATATATTCTCAATATGGAAATGCAGGTATTATACCACAGAGAAACGTAAATTTGGGATGTCGACATTGTTTATGAACAAATTCTTTTCAGCTGATCAGGCTTAAACTGAGTTGCAGCGCAGAAAGCCCTTATCGTTTGTGGGACAAACGAAGTCTAGTTATTATTATTATTATTCTTTTCTTCCAAAAGAGGTTGCTATTTCAATAGGTTCCTGACGGTCTAGAATCACGAAAATTTAATAACACATATCTGACGCGATGAAATTTCAGAATCTATTATCTTTATATTCGTATGACGTCACATGAATTATTTAAATTTGTTAACAAACGTATCGTAAATGCATTCTTCTTTTTACACTTAAACATTAACAAAACGAAACGGGTAAGATTGCAAACAAACGTAACATAGTGCTACATATATTTTCACGCTCGAGGGATTATTTTTATTTTTTATTTAATACAATTTCACATGTGAGTCACTCTTCTTTTTCAAATAACTAGTGGTCTGGTGTTGAGGATGCTTGTGTTCCACCGTGTTGGACACCGTGTCCAAAGGATTTAGATTCGGCCATAAGGATACACCAATAAAATGTTTTAGGAATGAGGAGGGGTTACTTTACTTCAAGACAAGCGTGAACCTTTTTGTTGGATATTGTATATGCCACACATTGTCTGTGACTCTCTGCAAATTCAAGCTACCAATGTATTGATTTCCTGCGAAAGCAGCAGAATCAGAAATGCATGTTTCTCGTGGTTCGTTATAATGTGCTATCGGACAATCAACATCGCCACAGCTTTGAAGCAGCAAAACGCATTATATCTGTATCATTCATTCATTCTGGCGTTGGGAGTGAACACTGTTTAAACACGTTAAGAAGGAATGTATATTTTACCATTCCATGCTTCCTCGGAAGTTCTCTAAAAACTATCTAAGTGTCAAGCGAGTTATATCGTGTAATACCAGGCAACTTTGGGACATAGCATTATCGATACAAATTTGTGACATAGCATTATCGATACAGATTAGAGCCTTCGGGTGTCCATATGGTGACATTGAGGCTCTAACATAATATGCTCTAAAAGACACGGTGAATGTGCTGAGCTAATTTAACACATTCTGTCATTGGATTGTTTAACACACACGTTGTCAGAAACCCTGCGTAGAACCTTTTGAAGAAAACTTGGTAAGTTATTATTTAGTATTAAGGCATTCCTTGAAATGTATAGCATTTGTAATTGTGTATGTGCGTGTACATATGCATGTGTAAATTGTTTCTCTGTCATAATTGCATGAACGGTGATGACATTTTCATCACTGAAAAGTGAATTACTGGTCGCTCTATCAGCACGCAGCAGTATATTGATTTAAGGGTATTGGTATTCATTGCTTTAAGTAGAATTATGGGTTATTGTTCTCCACTTATCACATGCTCAGATATAAATAATCTAATTCGGTGTAAAGCGGCGACATGTTTTAACAATATATTGTTACTGTCTATGAAAGATGTTCCCTTTGTAATTGATAAATCGATATACCGCTGTCCATACAGTCAGTAAGATACCATGGCAACTGGTATCGAGGGATGGGGGGGGGGGTATATTCTCAATCTACAAAATGCTTTACTCGTCCACATTGGTTCTGCCGTTAAAGGGAAATCCCAATAATTCCTAGGAGTGATGTCTGGATGTTGACACACGGTAATGTCGTTCTGTACGTTTGTCTTTCAGTCTATGAATCCAGTCAATTTTAAGATTTTGATTTGTTTTCAGATTTGACGACAATGAATATATGATTCGAGCATGCTGTATAATTATTTTAAATATAGCATATTTGACTTTTTTTTTAAACGAGCATGTTTTAAAGCTTATGTATTAAGCACGAATACATAATCAGTATTATAAGTCTATATTTTAGACTAGGACTAATGACTAGTGTCAGAATGTATGTTTGATATGAAAATTTTGAATGAATTTATTCCTTTTTTGACGAATGGCTTCGTGAGATACCTTGTTTTGTATACACTAATTATGTCGATGATAGAACGAACTGTAGATAACTGACTTAAAAAAAAATCATATAGTATCCATGCATAAAGTTAGTACATACATACTCGTACATATCCATGTTGTCATATACGTACAAATAAAATGTTTAATATTACATACATATACCGCGCCTAATTAATAAAATAAGTGTGGGATTCAAACGAAGGACATAATAATATGATTTATAAAAAATTCAGATGGGCTTATTATTATGATATTTCTGTTCTTCCCGCCGCTACAATTTTAGTATCATTGATAAAGTTGATGTGAACTCCATTTACTCCACATGGTTTCTTACAAAAATAACTTAATATATATACACACGAAAATTTGATATTTAGACAAGGAAGGATATATATACAAATTAAACTTAAATACAACGAATCAGAAAAAAAAAAATGTTTCAAACTATATTTTTTTGGGTATAGTTTTTACAAACGGGGGATCATTTGATGAAACGTTTGAGGCTTTAAGTGGACAGCTACTTAAAAGAATATTTAAGCTTAAGTATCCCCTAAATTAATTTCTTAACATTAACATCAGTCAAAAAATTGAATTATTTGATAAATTGATCATTCCTTTTTTGAAATACGGCTCTGAAATATGTGGGTATATCACATATTCAAAACCCATATAGTTAAATCACGGACGCAAAACAATTTCATTTACATGGTAGATATCCGCTAAGAACGTATAAATTAGTTAACAATGATAAACAGTTGCGTAAAGCGGCAGAAGGTTTATCAGAGTTGCTTATGATATGATGATGAATGGTATATTATTAAGACCAAAAAAGATGAAATCGACTACTTATATATAAGACATACTAGGAAATTTGGGATTCATTGACGTTTAGTTAAACAAAGTGGTAGGAAATACTGAAGTATTCTTAAACACACTTATACTTATTGTTGTTGTTAACTTGAGTTAATAATTACAAAATTGGGATAGTCATTTAAACAATTCATCAAGGGCAAATACATACAATCTGTTTAAAAGTTTTGATTTTAAATATCTCTATTACTAAATACAGACAAGCATTAACCAGACTTAGAGTATAATGCCATTAATTGGAAATTGAAACAGATAGGCGAGCTAAACCAATCAAAGTATTAAAGTTGGAAGTATTAAAGTTATAATAACCAACACATAGTCCATTAACTGCGCAGTTTTAACTCATTTTTTTTTGAATACCAAAGAACCAATGTGCATCGATTTATAAGGAAAAACTGATGTAAGAATTTTATTTCTTTATCAATTTTAATGGTATGTAGCGCATTTGTGAAATTTTATTTGCTAACACATAAAGCACATCGCTTAAAATTTCCCCGAAAATAGGGAAATAATGTACATCTGACAAAAGAATCGTTAGGGCTCTTATGTAGAGCAGTATTTTCCGCATTCCATTGCAAATGTGAATATTACCGATATTTTTCTCAAATCCATCGAAAAGCATTTCATATAACAGGCACGACATACGACATTGGACATTCAGATTTTGAATGTCGCACGCGACATTCACGACATTGGACATTCAGATTTTAAATGTCGCGGCACGACATTCACGACATTGGACATTCAGATTTTGAATATCGCGGCACGGCATTCGCGACATTGGACATTCAGATTTTGAATGTCGCACGCGACATTCACGACATTGGGTGAATGTCGTGCCGCGACATTCAAAATCTGAATGTCCAATGTCGTGAATGTCGTGCCGCGACATTCAAAATCTGAATGTCCAATGTCGTGAATGTCGTGCTGCGACATTCAAAATCTGAATGTCCAATGTCGTGAATGTCGGGTGCGACATTCAAAATCTGAATGTCCAATGTCGTGAATGTCGTGTGCTGCGACATTCAAAATCTGAATGTCCAATGTCGTGAATGTCGTGCTGCGACATTCAAAATCTGAATGTCCAATGTCGTGAATGTCGTGCCGCGACATTCAAAATCTGAATGTCCAATGTCGTGAATGTCGTGCGCGACATTCAAAATCTGAATATCCAATGTCGTGAATGTCGCGTGCGACATTGAAAATCTGAATGTCCAATATCATGAATGTCGTGCCGCGACATTCAAAATCTGAATGTCCAATGTCGTGAATGTCGCGTGCGACATTCAAAATCTGAATGTCCAATGTCGTGGATGTCGTGCCGGGACATTCAAAATCTGAATGTCCAATGTCGTGAATGTCGTGCCGCGACATTCAAAATCTGAATGTCAAATGTCGTGAATGTCGCGTGCGACATTCAAAATCTGAATGTCCAATGTCGTGAATGTCGTGCCGCGACATTCAAAATCTGAATGTCCAATGTCTTGAATGTCGCGTGCGACGTTCAAAATCTGAATGTCCAATGTTGTGAATGTCGCGTGCGACATTCAAAATCTGAATGTCCAATGTCGTGAATGTCGTGCCGCGACATTCAAAATCTGAATGTCCAATGTCGTGGATGTCGTGCCGCGACATTCAAAATCTGAATGTCCAATGTCGTGAATAGTGAGAGTTTGAATGTCGAATGTTGTATGTCGTATGTCGAGCCAACTTCACACAGCCTTTAGAAAAGCGTATGGTGCATTTTGAGACGGACATGAGAAGTATTTGGTTAGCGCTAGACGACCGGACGAAGAAGATGGACGAGGGAGTGACGAAGATAGAAGATAAGGTTGACGGTGTAGATATAGAGGCAGCGCTCGTTACAGAGAGAGAGAGAGAGAGAGAGAGAGAGAGAGAGAGAGAGTGACTAAGTTAAGTAGAGAAGGAACGAAACTCTCTCCGCGTTGATATAGCATGCCTGAAATCTCAGTCGATGAGAAATAACCTGATCTTCACAGGGGTACCGGAAGACAACTCGCAGGGTCCCGAACCGGCAGAGGCAACTGAGAGTAAACTACGCAGACACATGCAGGACGCATTGAAGGTGGCGAAGGATGTGGCCGAATCTATGAGGTTTGAGAGAATTCATCGATCACCTGGAGAACCACAACAGGGACGCACGCGGACGATCGTTGCAAAGTTTACTTTTTTAAAGACAGATAATTTGTGAGAAAGCGATGGAAAGAGCTTGAGAACACGGGGTTTTCAATGTATGAACAGTTCCCACCCGAGGTGGTACAGAAGCGGCGGAGCCTGCTGACCAATGACGATGACGATGGAGGTGGACTTAGTATCTTATCTTGGTACATTAATGGCTTGTCAGCTGATAAGAAAGATTGCCATGATTTTCTAAATTTTATAAATAATTATGATATATGTTTTTACATGAATCATGGACCTGTTCATCTAGTAATATACAGCTTAAAGGTTATGTTTCTCACATTTT
>CM037777.1:12343739-12393739 GCA_021229015.1 Solen grandis | reverse complement strand
TTCTATGTAATGGAACAGATTATAATTTTTATTTTCCTTTATTTTTTTGGTTGACTATTTTTCAGGAGTTCCAGTCACATGCTTTGTGTTTCATTGTGAAATAATCTGTCATTGATGGCCCAGAATGAACTCCTCACCATTCAGCAGGAGAAAGGGGGCTACCTTCCTAGAGAACAAATCATCAGCATACGCCACTGTCCAGATATTTATTATATTCTTGTGTTTTGTATGCAATATTATAGAAATAAATTTAATTTTCATTTTGTTTTGTTTTGATTTAAAACAGGATTACTCTTAATCAGAACACTTATTGTAAATAATATGTACATACAATAAACAAGTAAATATACAAACTTTGTTAATCTAAACATGCATATCGCTACATGTAAAATTTGTGACATATTACGATCTAAGCGAAATACTGTAAATTTTATTTGACTCTTAAGAATTTGTTTTTGACTCTTGAAAATTTGGCCCCAAGAGTCAATGACTCTTGGGTTTCAAAGACTATGGAGAGCCCTGATATAGTTATGCTACTATGGTCCCAATAGATTAATCCTTCACCGATTAATTTTTACAATTCATTTTATCAGTAAATCGTTCTCCACCCACTTTTCAACCATAGCATTGAACGATCACATGTAAAATCCTATAACTATCTTGTCAAAGGATATCTTACCATACTGCACACCGGCTATAAAATAAAACAGTCCAACCAATACGTAGGAAAGTCGTTTGGAACATTTCAAACTGGCCATTTCTGAAAAAAATCATTTGTAGGATGGTAAAACCTGATATACCGGTTAGTTAGAGTGACAGTTCCTTGTTAAACCAGAGTTGTCGTTCTTTATATTTCCCGCGACATGTCAGAATAAACACAGGAAGCTGATATTCAGTCAAAAAAAAACTTTTAAAAAAATCGACCCCTCTACTGTATTTATATAAAGAGAGGTCGATTTTTTTTTACTCTGAATATCGGTGTCCTGTGGAGTAAA
The DNA here is from genome assembly GCA_021229015.1 of Solen grandis. Classification (NCBI taxonomy): domain Eukaryota; kingdom Metazoa; phylum Mollusca; class Bivalvia; order Adapedonta; family Solenidae; genus Solen; species Solen grandis. Next base: position 12,392,744 of record CM037777.1, on the reverse strand, counting down.
TAACTGGTAAAATATCTTTCAGAAGACGTTTGACAAGGTTTTGCATGTGGGCATGTTTACTTAGAATTCCGTGTGATAATAAAAAAACAACTAATCTTAACATTAATGTACTGGAAACAAATCAAGTCATACGATATAAAGTATTTTAACATAGTCGAAATCCAAAGCTTCGAATGGTCGCACATACCCGGTTGTTTTCAGCTACGATCCGGTTCGCACGGTACATAGACATTATCCTACTTTTGGGCAAAATATAGAAGAAAATAAATTGATACCTATGTTTTGATGCATACTTGGATTTTCTTCAGAATTTTTCTGAAAATGTGTATATATCTCGTTCAATACCGTTCGAGTAGCCTTTGAACAATTCTCATGCCAATTTCAATTCGAGTTTTTTGCTGGTGACAGAATATACGCGTTTTCGCCGACGAGGTGAACCTATGCTAATAACGCTATATTAAATGTTGCAAATTTGAATTTTGACCTAGGGGTTACGACATTTTTTTTAAGCGTCAGTATATATTCAATGCACGACATATTAAACAGAGATAGAAAACTACCGTAAAATCCAGTGGAAAATATTGTTTAAGCACACAGCAGATCATTGGATATTGCAAACTTTCAAAAAATTAAAGTGGAAAATGTATCCATATTATACAATAATCATTTCTCTACTAAAAGGATTATTTTTAGTTCGATTTATTTAAAAAATATTTTAAATTATTATTTAAATACAACCAGTGTAGCAGAAAAAACAAAACAACACATTTTTGCATAGTTACCGCCATATCTATTTCACATGAAACATTTTTATTTCTTGACTTATTTGAATACATTTAATAAATAAGGTATCATTTTTATGGTATTGTATTGTTCTATTTTAAGATACGATTTACTTTCACATACCTTTTATAGAAACGGAGATATTTGAAAACGTGACTTTGCGATAATGAGACAATTTGTTATGTGCTTGTCACGGTGAGATTTAGACTAGATGCCAATCTTTGTTTCATAAGTCTTTGACATGATTTATTATATACAGAGGATAGTTGTTTGTTTTGGTGTAAGATCGATTAATAATTACACTGAGTGAACATAAATGTGATATTTTCACGAGTGGCGAAGCGAGTGAAAATGCATCGTTTTATGTTCACGAATGAAATTATAAATCGACCTTTCACCAAAACATTTTTTTTATTTAATGATTTAAATATTAGATGTGTTATTCACAAAAGACGGCAAAATTTGCGCGTGCGTGACGTTATTTATGACGTCATTTCTTGCGTAAAACTCAACACAATTGACGATCCGATCAGTTTATAAAGTAGGGGTCGGGTTCAAGTTCCTGATAATATCAGTTTTCCTTAAAATTCACTGTTCAAAATAGTGAAATTATCAGGACATAATCCACTGTTATTTCCCTATAATCCACCGGAAAGCATTAAATGATAACTATTATGTTAGGGGTGATTATTCCACGTTGTCTATTTATTTGCTCTATCATATCCTCTTCATTATTCAGTTTTACATTTACATGAACGTTGTGCCGAGAGGCCATATTGTCGTATTATTTCTTGTTTGGAATATATTTTCCAGACCGGCGGGCAGCACCTCATGTGTCAACCCAATGGTTACAATTATATTATTATTATTATCATAAGGAAGTTTTTTTCTTTCATGCGATGTATTAAAAATATATCGGACGAGAGGTGTTTGTGTCAGATGTCTTCAGGAAAAGACACGTTTATGTATGATTGCGAGTAATTTAATATATCTTTCAATAACATTTTTTCTTAAAGTTGTATACTGTTAAAATTGATATATGTTGCTGTTTGTTTTTATTGTTGTTGTTTTAAATAATCATATACATTTTGTGATTAATCTCCGTTTGTCAATCTACCATAAGATTAACAACTAAGTTGAACCCTTGTAAACTGAGACTCCCAGGGGACGGATACTTTCCTTTTGTACTCCTTGTAGACACTTCAAAAAATCTTCTCTGAAATTCAAAGCTCATAAAATTGCGTACACAACGATGATTCCTTTACAAAATTAAGACTTCCAGTGGATTAGACTGATTATACGTGGTTTTATTATTATCTGGAATCTTGTTGATGTTTAGAGTCACCAGGTAAACTCAGATGCAACATACATTGTTTATTAAGGCTGATGGTACTCAGATGAGCGATAGGACCATAGCGACCCTCTTGTCTTAGTATTCACCTTAATTATAATCTTTTAACACAAGTCAGGGAAATTTTAATTAATCATTTCCACTTCGCTTTGGAGCTTCGTTATAATGTATTTTATTTTGACAAAGGATGATTGACTGACAAGGTGTCAAAAGAGGAGTGACATATCAGACATCATAGGGAGAGTTACATACAAAATATGTCAAACCAGGTGCCATAGACTGAATGACACACCAGGTGACAAAGTAGAGGGGTGGGGGCATAATGGTACAAAAGGAGTAGTGGCATACCAGATGACAAAGGAGGAGTGACCTACCAAATGACAAAGGAGGAGTGACCTACCAAATGACAAAGGAGGAGTGACCTACCAAATGACAAAGGAGGAGTGATATACCAGATGACAAAGGAGGAGTGACCTACCATATGACAAAGGAGGAGTGACCTACCAAATGACAAAGGAGGAGTGATATACCAGATGACAAAGGAGGAGTGACATACCAGGTTAAAATTAGGAGTGACACACAGGATGTCAAAGGAAGAGTGACATATAAGAGTTCAAAGGAGTGACACACCAGGTTAAATGGATGAATGACATACCAGGTTACAAAGAAAGAGTGACACACCAGATGAGAAAGGAGGAGTGACATTTAAGGTGTCAAGAGAAGAGTGAAATTACCAGGTTACAAAGGAGGAGTGACATACCAGGTTACAAAGGAGGCGTGACATTACCAGGTTACAAAGGAGGAGTGACATACCAGGTTACAAAGGAGGAGTGACATACCAGGTTACAAAGGAGGAGTGAAATTACCAGGTTACAAAAGAGGAGTGACATAGAAGGTGTCAATGAAAGAGGGACATACAAGGTTACAAAGGAGGAGTGTCATACCAGGTTACAAAGGAGGCGTGACATACCAGGTTACAAAGGAGGAGTGACATACCAGGTTACAAAGGAGGAGTGACATACCAGGTTACAAAGGAGGAGTGACATACCAGGTTACAAAGGAGGAGTGACATACCAGGTTACAAAGGAGGAGTGACATACCAGGTTACAAAGGAGGAGTGACATACCAGGTTACAAAGGAGGAGTGACATAGCAGGTTACAAAAGGAGGTGTCATACCAGGTTACAAAGGAGGCGTGACATACCAGGTTACAAAGGAGGAGTGACATACCAGGTTACAAAGGAGGAGTGACATACAGGTTACAAAGGAGGAGTGACATACCAGGTTACAAAGGAGGAGTGACATACCAGGTTACAAAGGAGGAGTGACATACAAGGTTACAAAGGAGGAGTGACATACAAGGTTACAAAGGAGGAGTGACATACAGGTTACAAAGGAGGAGTGACATACCAGGTTACAAAGGAGGAGTGACATACCAGGTTACAAAGAAAGAGTGACATACCAGGTTACAAAGGAGGAGTGACATAGAAGGTGTCAATGAAAGAGGGACATACAAGGTTACAAAGGAAAAGTGACATATCAGGTTACAAAGGAGGAGTGACATAGAAGGTGTCAAAGGAAGAGGGACATACAAGGTTACAAAGGAAAAGTGACATATCAGGTTACAAAGGAGGAGGGACATACAAGGTGTCAAAGGAAGAGGGACATGCAAGGTGTCAAAGGAAGAGGGACATGCAAGGTGTCAAAGGAAGAGGGACATGCAAGGTGTCAAAGGAAGAGGGACATGCAAGGTGTCAAAGGAAAAGGGACATGCAAGGTGTCAAAGGAAGAGGGACAAGCAAGGTGTCAAAGGAAGTGGGACATACAAGGTGTCAAAGGAAGAGGGACATGCAAGATATGAAAGGATGAAATAAAGTGTCAAAGGAATTTAAAAATTTTTTATTTAAGTTTATATTTATTTTTTCATCAAATATCTGATTAAATAAATATGAAAATAAATAATAATAAATGAAAACGCAAGTGTATAGGAAATTATTACAATTGTGAACAGTTATTTGGCAGACAACTTGTATATAAAATGACAACATAACATAAGAATGGACATGAACAAAATATACCATCTACCGAAGTAAAAGAAAAGAAAATGAATTATATCATTACAGTATGGAATATTAATTGAACATCATGTCGGTACGGTTTATTATTAGGGTGTCACAAATACACATGCAAGACTAGATCTTATATTTGTACTCAGTTCGTGTCACTCTGCTTATCTTCAGAAGTACGTAGTATAGACTTTCGGGATGAATCGCTGATGACGTCACAGTGGTACATGACCATAATCGCACTTTTATTTTTGACGCCGCTTAGCGTCAGTAAAGAATAGGTTTTAAATTTGGCCATGGAGCCGCATAATCGAAAAAGGGAGCAAATTGTAAAATAAACACACACACACACACACACACACACACACTTTATGAATCAGTTACTTGTATTAAAAAGAAACTCGAAACAATTAATGGGTATCTAATAACTTCTCCATAAAGGCCACGGGTTTTAAAACTTGGTTAACGGACATTGCAAACAACCTTATTCTTTAAAGCTTAAAAAAGGATTTGGAAGATGTCTTGAGACCTCTTAATATTCAGATTTGTTAGAAATATATCGACAACTTGAAAACTCAATGAAACCGCGGCTTAATAATGAATATTACAACATAATGTAGAAAGTGTAAACACACACACACACTATACGATATACATATGGCCGTATCGGACATGTCTTATTGACGGCCCCAGGCCCAATCTGCGGTTCCAGTATATAAGCTGATTATTATGCATCAAAGTTGGTCTTTTCTTTTTTATTATTCGATTTATTTAAATCCCTCCTGCTTCTGTGCAAATTTCACCCATGCAAATGACCGAGATATTCATACATTTTTCATCATAAAGATATTATTTGATTATTTTTTCTACGAGTTAGACAATTCAGTATATAAAAAATTTAGTGAAACAGGCCTAAGAACATAATCTCTGGCTATACTCTGACGTCATCAGCGATGTGACAATGGAAGTAATAGGTCACCTACCCTTTTCTTGTAAGCTCGATCGTATTATTCCACTGATCTATGGGATACTACAATGTGACTGCAATGTGCACTGAGTAGTCTTTAAAAGTCTCAAATTAAACGACTGTGATACTACCAAGACATGAAGACCACAAACATTGCCTCATCTGAATTTTAGTTTCATCCTCAAACTTCATTTCTGTAAATGAAGAAAAAAAAAAAGAAGGTAATGTCCTACGTCACCATGGTCACATTATGAAAACCATTATTGTGGTTCCACGAAAGATGCTGACAAGAACAATATGGAATCCATCTTGGATGAATTTATAACAGTTATTACAATACATGTATAACAATATGCGGCTAATTAACGCAACAATCAAGAGATGATCCAGTAAAACACAAGGACAGGAATTACAAGGGTCGCAATCAGTGATATTATTCACTGTGCACTGACCTGTACCTTCTTTCATTTAATGATTTTCGGTGGATAAAGGGAAATAACTGTGGACTTTAATCCCGACCTTATGTTATAAACTGATCGGAGCGTCAATTGTGCCGGGTTTTACGCAGTAAATAACGTCATAAATAACGTCACGCACGGGAGGTAATCCCGACAATTTTAGCGTCTTTTGTGAATAAAACAGGTAATGTCTGCCTTTTAAAGCATTAAATAAAAAAAAATGTTTGTTTTGGTGAAAGATCGATGTAGAATTTCACTCGTGAACATAAAAAGATGCGTTTTTATGCTCTTTTTATGAAATTAATAATCAATCTTACACCAATAATTTTTCATTCATTCATTCATTCATTCATTCATTGTTTAGTTCATTCATTCTTATTCGTTCATTCGATTAAAATCTGTAGCATCGTATTTTTATTCCCTAGAATTCTTTTTTTTTTTATTTCGATAAACATTATTGATCCCTGTCCTTCCGTTTTCAACTGAAACATCTCTAACGGAATTTCACCCGTTTAAGCTTAACATTCACTAACAACAGTTGTCATAGCAACGCACTTCACAGCTAGTCTTGAATGTCGGGTGGGACATTTGGACGTATAAAGAAACACTTGAAGGCACTGTAGGCGCGAGTACAGTAGTCTTTGTGTGGGCTTTTGTCCCTTGGGTCACCCTGTTTTTCACTTGGAACTTTTGGTTTTTCCGTTGCCAAGGCAACTGGTGGAGAAGAAGTCTTTTTCGATTGGCTGGAGCCGAGCTGGGTTGCCAACCATTCCATGCAATCAGTTAGTCCATCTCCTCGAATGGCACTGGTCTCTATTATATCTGAAAAAAAAAATATAAAAAAATAAGTGTGGTTTCAAGTAGATTTAAGCTGGTGTCATCTCTCTCTCTCTCTCTCTCTCTCTCTCTCTCTCTCTCTCTCGTTTGTTAAAAACATTATACTAAGCAGAAATCTAGTACATATATGCATATGTGATCATGGAGGGGAAGTTTAATTTAAAGGAATACGCTCGGCTGATAACAACTGGGTTTTAATTGAAAGATATTGATGTAAATAAACCAATTTAATTACTCATTTCATTGAATCAATCGTAATAAGAAAGAAATTGCAAGTTAAAGACGTCTATTTACACCAATTTGCTCCGAGACATGGGCGCAGACATTGTTTACGTCTCGTGGTCTCGCGAGACTTTTTTACAACAATCGTGACGTCACAGACACACTTCCGGTTGCGTACATACATTGAAATATAGAAGGGAATTACGTGTGTTGTGGAGAAATTTTACCCCCAAAAAGAAACAGGAAGGCAAAAAGTATGAATATGATGAAAATATATTATTAAAAGATTAAACTATGATCATTTTATTGTTTTCTTACTCGTGAGTGAGAGAGTCTGGAGCCCTCGTCCTATGACATTTGTATGCCAGAATGGTAATGAATGCAACTTCTAAAACAGAATCATTCAGAACTAAGGTGTGAAAGTCCGTATGGTCCGTAATGCACGTAAGTTCATCAACATACATTTTCCATATTGGATGGCATCATAACACAGTTATCACACAGACAAAAGTCCTCAGCACATAAATATTCCTCCTCCCGTACGTCATTGTCTTGAAGCAGTTGCAGCTCTTCCTCAGTATATTCGGGCTCAAAGTCGTAAGGAACTATACACTCCATTTTAAGAAATATCTCAAAAACTTTATTAAACTTCCTGCTATAGTGATCGAACCATAACTAAAGTCAATACCCCTTGTCACGAAATCATTTATGCACATTCTCACAAACATCGCTATTTTAATTGCGCAAATCATTACAGCAATTTCCAACAATTTTTAAACACTTTTTTAATCAAACATATAAATATATAAAAGGGGCGGTATCATGTAAGTAGAAATCTAATTGCAATGACGGTTACTGTGAAATACTATAGAGACGAATCAAAGGGACACCGTGTTGTAATTATGATTAACACACCTAATTGCTCGCAATTTAGCAAAATAATGTAAATTATGCTAACTACTTTCTGTATATCACACTAACATGAGCTCATTGCCATACGATACTTTTACTTATATAGTTTCAAGTTTCAAGTTTCAAGTTTTTTATTTTTAAATTCCAGAAGGCCATAGACCCATGTGGCAATTTTACATGATGGCAGGTATATATATATTTATTTAAACAGACTTTTTCCGTAAAATAGCATAATATAGATTATTATAATATAATACGTGGATTCAACACTTTTCTTTCATATTTATATAATGCATTTAGTATGTTTGTGGTGATGATTATACTCTACATGTCCGTTTCAGTAAAACGTGCACATCAATTGTCTGTTGACATGGTGACTCGGTCGCACGCTTCGTTTTATGGCCGTGTTTTATGGCCCTGAGGTGCAATTTTATATGACGCTTATTCTGTTACAAAGGCTTGCCAGTGATTTCTTATCCAATCAGTTTAACACCACACAACTTTTCAATAACCGCAGTTGCAAGCACTTCACGGTAAAAATGACAAAGATGTATTATAGAAATAAAAAAATATCGCGGATCAAATTGGTTTAAATAGATGTCTTTAACTTACAATTTCTTTCTTATTACGATTGATTCAATGAAATGAGAAATTTAATTGGTTTATTTACATCAATATCTTTCAATTGAAACCTAGTTGTAATCAGCCGAGCGTATTCCTTTAATGCTTTTATCACAACCCCTATTAATCGCACTCATCGATCGGGATATGGTTCAATGGGTATTTGTGACGTCACAGAAAGGTAAACATGAACAAAGATGGCGGCGGCCATAGCCGATCGAAATCACAAACTTTAAACAGCTATATCTTCACAAATATAGCGTGTATAAAAATGAAAGTCATGTCAAAGTGATCTACACTAAAAGGTTTGTTGATGGTTAAATTTTCATTTCAGCCGAGCGTATTCCTTTAAAAACAATATTGACAAGTTTGTTGTCGAGTTCATTGTTAAGCAGTATTGTTGCTTTTTAAATTTGTTGTGAATGAATATGAGATTCGTTTGTATTCCATTTTACCTTTACGAATGAAAAAGAATGAAATTCACTACTAAATAAAAGAAGGAACATTTTTTTTTTAAATCTCAAAAGTTGTTGAGAAAATAAAAACGCAAGGAACTTAAATAAAACAAAATCAAAAATTCTTTTAAGTACATGTAAATGTGTTATTGTCGCTTAAAATACTGTGAATGCTTTTTTTTTTTTTTTTTGCTCTCATGGATCTCGTCTTCTCATAAATATAGATACAATTAAAGTTGATATTACACATGACTTACTCCAGATATGCTTCACTGATTTCAGGTTCAGTTTAGCCTCGATATCGTCCTTCCCGAGTGCTTCCGGAAGGTCAATTTTATTTACAAGGAACAGGAACACACTGTTGGAAAGTTCGTCTGCGGCAAGCGCTGGTTTCAACACGTCACAATATAATTCCTCTAGGCGCTCGCTGTCGGAAGAGTCTATCACTATGACAACGGCGTCCGTACCTTTGTAGTAGTGTCGGAATAAGGGTCGCTGCAAACGAAATACATGTAAGTTTTTTTTTAATTTATTATTTTTTTTAGCTCACCTGAGCACTTGTGCTCAGGGTGAGCTTTTGTGACCGCTTTTTGTCCGTCGTCCGTCGTGCGTCGTCCGTCGTCAACAATTGCTTGTGAACACTCTAGAGGTCACATTTTTGGCCTAATCTTCATAAAAGTTGGTCAGGATGTTTGTCTATATGATATCTCGGAAGAGTTCGAAATTGGGTCTTGTGGGGTGAAAAACTAGGTCACCAGGTCAAATCTGAGAAAAACCTTGTGAACAATCTAGAGACTACAGTTTTAACCCAATCTTCATGAAAGTTGGTCAGGATGTTTGTCTACACAATATCTTGGATGAGTTTGAAAATGGGTCGTGTTGGATCAAAAACTAGGTCACCAGGTCAAATCTTAGAAAATCTTAGAAAAACCTTGTGAACACTCTGGAGGCAACAGTTTTGACCTAATTGTCATGAAATTTGGCCAGGATGTTTGTCTACATGATATCTCGGATGAATTCAAAACTGGATCACATGGGGTCAAAAAGTAGGTCACCAGGGCAAATGTTAGATGACTCCTGTGAACACTCTAGAGACCTACAATTTTGTTCCAGTCTTTATTAAACTTGATAAGAATAATGACTGCAAGAATTTCCAGTTGAGTGCAAATTCAGGTAGGATCAAATCTAGGTCACATAGTCAAATGTTAGAAAAACACTTTAAATGCCACATTTTTGTCAACATTCTTAACGCGGCAATCTTACTCAGGTGAGCGACACAGGGCCATCTTGGCCCTCTTGTTTTTATTTTCGTTCATGATTATTATTTATTCTAATTGACCTTGCGTTCGTGGCACTACCTGAGCTAGGATCAAATCTCATAAAATCAGTTATGAAAACATTATTAAGCTAAACTTCTTATTTATTTTTATACATAGTTGAAAAAACATGTCTGCGCTCCGATTATCGTTAATTTCAATAGTACATCATTATTTCTTTCAGCAGTTATCACCTTAAATGCCAAGTCTCTCTCTCTTTCCAAAATGTTGGCAGAAATGTTAGAACGTCCGTTTTGGTGTTCGATCATCGTCCGCGACATACTTGAGTTGTAAGAATGGTACTGGTATGAACGCTCAAACTATTTAGTACCTGGTGTTAAGATGTGACTTGGAGTGGTATTATGCCACATGTATACAGGTGGCAGTGCCATATCTGTCTCAATCCGACAAATGCATGCCTTCTAATTGACCGGAACATTCTCAGGCGGGATATAAACAAACGTACAGTAAATTACTATACAATACAATAATCAACAGTATAATAGTCAGCTCGAAATTCCGAACATATTATACGTGGGTTGGATCCGACTTCTTGTAAATATTTCCAGTACGACTCTATTTTTTCCCCCACAAACAAATTTGGTCCCCCCCCGCTAAGGGGGATCACTGTGGAAAGCTTCGTGAACTCATCTGTATCAGTATTTCCCCTTATAGTAAATTAAACATATAAGTTTCCTTACCATTTTATCACGTGCGCCAATATCCCACGCAGTAAAACTGATATTTTTGTACTGTAGTTGCTCCACGTTGAACCCTTCAAACAGCAAAATACATAAACATTCATTTATATTTGAATAATTTCAGTAACAAAGCTAAAATGAATGAGAAAAATAAATAAAGAAAAAACAAAGTACTTCTCATCATAAGAAGGCAAAAATATGTTAGAAATAACTAAGTAAAGAATAATCTGCGATATTGTTTTCTAAGTTAAAGTATTTAAGGAAACCAACTCTTTAGCTTAAAAATTGTGTTTTGTTATGCTTATTTCGCGATAAGATGGCTCTCGTGGAAATAACAAAAACAAAGTGATGCATCACAGGCATTGGGTAATTTTTAGCTATTGATATGTTTATGAAATTAATTAAATTTAATTAAAAAAAAATGAACATTTGGTGATATGGGAGCCCATTTGTGATACGACATACGGACACAGAAATTAAAATTGTTAAGACAAATGACAGGACGAATTATCGCCGTCATAAAAAAAATATGTCACTCAAGAAAATTTAGGGGCTACGTATTTTTTTTCTTAATTGATTTATCTCCATTTTGTTTACATCTTCCCGGCACCATGTCCTGTGCTGGAAAATCTAAGTACTTGGAATGATTCTATTCCCGAAGCAATCCGTTGTTAATTCTGATAAGCATAAAGGAATTCATCGTTGATTATTAATTCACGACACGTCTTATTTATAAGAGAAAGATAATCGTTCCGAGAAAAACTAGAGGTGATCGTCGCGATAAAAAGTGACGTATGAGTGATGTGTATTATCCCTTAACGTCTGCATCTAACAGACGAACAGGATAGTACCGTTTATTGTTCCATGATGGCAAATCGATTTGGCGGGAAGCTGACAGAGAATAAATGAATAGGTATTTCATTAGTGTTTTGTATATGGCTGCGCTTGGGTAGACTAATAAACCACGGGCCAGGAATTCTGCTGAAGAATACATAATGCCTTTGTGAGTAAGATTTTTGATGACTTGGTTGGAAGGAAGAGAAACATGATTCAAGGAAGGAGTGGGACGCCTTCCATTTAAAGCTGCAATAATACCCAATATCAGTTAAGTAGATACAGAAAAAAGGTATAAATATAAAAAGAAATCAGTCGTTTTTATGGCAATATGGAAAGTATTGCCTCAAAGTCTCAAAAGATGTGGATATATCATCGATATATTAAATGACCATTAATTCGCCTCTCCCATCACGAAAATTTATTACAAAGATTCCCAGAAAAACTTCTTTTTTTTTTTTAATTTCCGAAAGGCAGAAACCCCATACTTGTTGATACGGTCATGGTATCGCAGACAATCTGCAGATAATAGTAGTGATAGGCAATTTTTTATGAACTATTTCTTTACCCAAAGTCCATCACAGATATTAATGAGTAAAATGTGCATAATCTGTTATGATCGGAGAGTTTCAAATCATTCGAGCTAAGTTGACCTATTGTTGTTTTATTTGTTGTACTGCATCTTAAAGGTAATCCATCCATCAATAAAGTCAAAGTCATGGCCCTTCAAGTGATTAAAAATACTTCAGTGCAGATGCAAGCATCCATTGACATGGAGTTATAGGCTCTTTTACTCTAGCCTATGAAGGCTTGCATTTACTATAAAATTCCCGCTTGATGGACCATGATCACAATAATGATAGAGGGATTACCTTGAGAAGTCCGTCGGCCATTATCACAGTGTGGATAGGAATAAAAGTGTGAGATGTCTTATTTAAGAGCAGTTACTTTTGGGTCGAGCAAAAGGATCCGGGATCTAAGTATATGGGGAAAATATCCTTGTTTACCATAAGACGAGGTCAGGCAAGTCTACCTTAAAGGGGAATCTGATCTCCCGACCGACCCTCTTTTTGCACGGCCGACCCTTAAGTTTTTTTACATTTTCGCCTTTAAAATTTTTTTTTTTTATACTTTTTTTTTACTTTTCGCATCATACCTACCCTCTTTTTACTGGCTGGAGACGATTGTGGTTTTGCCTTATGGACGCCGGTGTGTTTGTTTTTGTTGTTGTTGTTGTTGTTGTTGTTAAAAAAGTCTGTAGTGTCACTAGGCCTAAATAGATGTGCAGGGTCCGGAGACATGCACCTGCAGGATTTGTAGTCTAGGATGCATTTTCAAGCAAAATATTCAATTATCGCACGTTTTAAGTGTATTTTTATTTTTTGGAAAAAAAATGATGTACAGGCCCGGGCTACTAGCAACGCCTGTGGGGCATTAAAGAGGTGCGTGTGGGAGAGGTTATACCTCCAAAGGATGATGGTAAACCATAGTACGTACCAATTGTCGGAATGTGTGTCACTACCTCCCCCAGTTTCAGGCGGTACAACAGAGTTGTCTTCCCTGCTCCGTCAAGACCTGTAAACAAACAGACGGTAAAAATAATATCAATAAACATAAGTATTCAGTATTTGATACAAGAATAATGGATGCATACAGAAAGATGTTCCTTTTGGTGAACACCATACATCTACAGGGCGCACAAATATAGCAACTTTGAAACAGTACCTTTATCTCCGGGCCGGCCGGGAGGCGTGTTGTAATTACAAGTTAACTGAAGTTTTGCCTGCTCACTTCAATCTGTTCTTTAATTATTTTTAGAAACTTCACTTTATCTTCCAGGGCTTTTGTCTGAACTTAACCACCAAACAAACATACCGGTGGTTCGGTGCATATTGACAGAGTGTGCAAACACTGAATTGACAGATGTCTCAGCTGGATACAACCCTGGAGGAAACTGGTCTGCGTTTTACCAAACATCTAGAGTTTAGATTTTCTTAAGCACAGTATTTTCTGACATAGTGGTCACATGCTATTGCTAGTATAAGCATCTTCAAAACTCTCAGTAATGTCGTGAAAATCATGGTGGGTTTGTGTGTGGGTGTGTGTGAGGGGGCGGGGTATGTATGTATGTATGTATGTATGTATGTATGTGTGTGGGTGGGTGTGTGGTTACCTCCTCTAGCCTGCTTATAGAAGTAAGATGAAAGTACGTAGTGACTCCTACGTTTCTTTATTTCATTTATTTTTTAATATCAGCCTTTAAAGGCAAGTGGGGTATACCTTCAAATATTTTTTTTGTCTCACGACAAGCTCTTAGGGTCAGACACCCTGATGTCATTGAACTTTTTTTTCTCCCAGAATTCCGGAAAAAGACTAATTACCAATAGTCAGTTGGTCAATCGGGTTTTATATTAAAATCTAAGTACATTTATGAAATCAGAATAAGATGCAATTGGTAGAAGCAACACACAAGTAATTTACAATAAACAAAACGAATACCAACTTGTTACATATATTTAGTATATACATGTAAATATGAAGTGTTCGCACGTGCTGGATCCCGTAAAAAATGAATCTCATGTGATCAATGTATTTTGTTGTTGCTAGTGTTGGTTTATTCAGTGGAATATTAAACAGATTCGATAGCAACTGAGCTGTTTATAATGTAATGTGAAGAAAATCTTGGGGCCCTCTTTGGCCATCTGACACAACGCATAGGAACATACTATTTATATCTAATTCATTATCCTTTTTTACTCGAGTTTAAATCCAATCGACAGTAACTTCGTCATTTTGGGGATCCTTATCTTCACGAGGCCTCACTGTGGTATCACGCCAAGGGCAGATACAATATACCACGTCTGACACTGGGCCAATGTATGTGTTTAGCACCAAAGATAAACAAGGACCAATTTATTTGTTGGGTTGAACGTCCCACCGACAGTATTTCTGTCATTTGGAGACTGCGTCTGCTTGAGAAAGATGTGGTGCTGTCACACTGCAGTATCATGCTGTAGACATGTGGTATGATACCACACCCAGTCACATTAACCTGACACCGGGTCAGCCAGTCCCGGAACTACCCTTATATGCTGAGCTCAAAGCAAAAAAGCTATACACATTTACCAGTTCCATTCTTTATGACTTTAGTATGTCGCGGCCGAGAATCGAAATCACGACTCCCGCTCCAAAGATGGACGCCCTATCCACTCGGCCACCGCGGGCGGTAGAGAAACGTTTTTAACGCACGACCTCCGAATTACAGGGCGGATAATCTAAACTGCGATACATACAAATCCGATCAGTATTTGGAAATCTTTATTGGAGTACTTCATCTCCAAAGTGACAGATGAGTTTTTATATAAGTGGTTTAGATTTTGCTTGCATGAAATGACATCACAATTCACCCTCAGCTAGACGTGTGGGATGATAAAGATGTACGAACCATAATATCAATGTACCGTTTCCTCCTCTACATGTGTTTGTTATGATTTATCGGCAGGTACGATGCAGACGGGAGCTATTCGAGTATTGCAAAAACAACGCGTGCTCTCACATACTCGGGAGCAGCTGCAGAAACAATTAAAGCCAATTGTGCCACAAGTTTTGAGCTGCATAGACGGTAAAAACCAACTCTGGTTATTAGAAATTAGAAAAAAATATTAGAAAAAATATGTGTACTTATCTACCCAGCTAACTTTCGGTCCGTCATTTCATTATTATGTACAGTTTTCCATCAAGACGTTCGTAGTGTGTATATATGCATACATACGCACATATATGATATATATTTTTAACAGGCAAATGGATTTATATGTATATGTACGAGTGAGTAGTATGTATGTATGGATGGATGGATAATTATAGAAGGATTTATTAGGAACGTTCGATAAGGAATGCACATTCTATGAGAAATGCTTTCAAATAGGAAACATGTTTTTCCATGACTTTCATAACCGCTGATACACATCATGAAGCGAAAGTCCTGGAGCCTGCCAGGAAATATTGCAGTCTGCAAGAAAATCATTACTGTTTCATTTTGCTTTCTTTGTAATAAAGAGAACAGGCTGCCAAAAGGCAATCTACGTAAACACTGACAAAATGTACAGATTATTTTTCTCTGCAACCTTGGGAACCACTTCTCGAGCATAAGAGTCAAGGGATTGAGTGAAACGAATTATTTTGTTTCTGTTACTTATCTGGTTCTCAAACGACTGTATATATATATTCTTTGATTTATATATGCAAACATTGATTAGTTGTTAGACAAATTAACGTAATTGATTCAGATTGAAACTACTGTCTGTCTCTGATCGTTTTCTTTCCCTTAAGGAAGTTTACTGAACAGTTTTTAATTATATTGAATTTTGTTACAAGTATTATGACGATTTATTTCCTTACAACACACGTTTGTCAGTGACACTGTAGCAACATTTTTTTTTTTCAAGAAAGATCTTCCTTGCTTTTCAAAAACCACTTATAAAAGATTTTACTCCGTTCTTCCTTCCAGCTAGTTGTTCACGTTTTTGGAAAGAGGTGCGAGTCGGAAGAATCTAAATAAAGTAAGGTTGATGTTGGACAAGGTATAATCAACAATTTCAAAATTTTGCCTTTACAGAGAGAGACTTGTAACATATGGCGTTGTCTTGATAGAACAAGACTCTCTTTGTCCACTAAAAAAAAAGAAAGGAAAAAAAAAAAAAGATTCCTGCGATTTCCTTAATACATTAGGATATTGTCTGTCCCTTCCGAATGTAATCCACTATACCAAAATAACATTTGGCATCCTAAATGACATTGGTCATCGATGACCTTTCTCCACTTATGAATTCAGTCGCCAATCTTTCAGAAGTTTCAAATGAAAGAACATTCTTCCCTAATATCAATGTCATCATTGTGGATTTGTGTGCGAGTGAAACCTTATAAATTATATATCTAATAACAACAGATCCATATAATTCTGTTTTCTCAATTTTCACAGAGGTTTGTAACGAAGTATGTAAAGACACGAAATCTTTGTAAATTTGTGAAAAACAAAAACAAACAAAAAAACAGCCTGTAATAAAACCACACTTTTAAGCTTTGCTCCAGCGGTAAGGCAAACCAATTTTCAATCAACCAACCGAAGTGTGTTAAAAAGAACTGGATTGTGGTAGAGAGAATCGTGGAATGAGAAATAGGCACTAATTGCATTCTTTTAATCAATATTTCGACTAACTTTATATTTTACCGGGTACTCACGGGTAATCTGATTTCAGAAATGTTTAAATACTAATTATTAGTATCCATGCATCCTGGCTCGCTTGTTTGGAATTAATGACCCCTCAACATTCTCCCAGTCTTTCTTAAGCCTTATTGACTTTAGATATTGAGAGATATTTGCTGCATTTCTTTAGTAAATGCACTAAACACTATCCGTAGAAAATGGTCAGAGAGAGAGAGAGAGAGGGGGGGGGAGAGAAAGAAAGAGAACAGCCAGGTAAATTCCTCAAGTGAAATTACAGACTGATCTCTTAGTAGAATGTGATCTTTTTAAAAGAGAAAGGGGAGAAACTGAGTAATAGATAACGACAAACGCAGAGCGATGGACGCTTTCCAAAAAGCATGTTTTTATACATGCCTTCCCATCACTCTCTCTTTGACACGTGATGCAGAAAACATGCAGAACGTAAATATTATAGACGTGTGTTTCTCATGATAACAAGTGAAGTTTCTCTGGCGAGTGATATTTTTAAATAACTTGTAGTATATAAATGTTCCATAAAATTTATCATTTTACTGCCGTTAGCATTGATAGCAGACACGTGTAAATAAGCGGTATAAAATCCATCTTTTATCTGATGACGTAAAATAAACAAAAACTCTTACATATAGACTCATCCAGATGGTGTTTCTCTCGTTTTTTATTTACCTTTTCTCTCATTTAATACAGAAATACAACGCAGGCATAACGCTTGGATAATAAAACCGCATGAAGAGAAGAAACGTGCATTTATCTTCATACAAAACAAAGCATTCCATCGACAGAAGTGGCAATCAGCATAGCATCTTTGTTAATTGAAACCATTTATTCAATAAATAGGCATATCTTTTCATGCTCTGGGTTTCATAACAATTTATTGGGAAAATGTCTGCCATTGTTACAGATAGGGTTGAACTTACAAGTGAATAGCTACACACGCACATACAAGACTGCGATGTACTGACGCGTCAGTTCAATTCCCGACAATGGCGGCGGGGACTTTTGTTTGTTTGTTTGGTTTGTTGGTTGGTTTAACGTCCCACCGACAGTGTTTCAGTCATTTGGAGACGATGCCTACTTGAGACAGATATAGTGCTGGCACACTGCAGTATCACGCCGTAGACATGTGGCATGATACCACACCAAGTCACATTATCCTGACACCGAGCGAACCAGTCCTGCAACTACCCTTATATGCTGAGCGCCAAGCAAGGGAGTTATAACAGTACCATTTTTTAAGACGGTTTGTCGCGGGGACTTTTAATCTCTGTAAAAAAAAAAAAAAAAAAAACAATCTTGTAGTAGAGTTTAATGACAACGGACCCGAAATTTTCGAGCTCGATCCTCGCTAGGGTACGAAGTACTGGTCCAATCCTGGAACTGTCGAGTGTGATAAGTATAAATTGTAAATACCTGTTTCCTAACTGACGTAGAAGAAAAATTTAAATAATAAATAAAAATTTTTTTTCATCAATATATGCTACATAAGCAGCTCTTACCTTAATTATAAGGATATTCACGTGCTCTTACTCATTATATATACCGGTATGTATATATGTACTCGTAAAATGTAAAGTGGTTGCTATAAGTATAAGCGTAAGTCATATTACATAAGTAACTACTGAATCAGCATTTATTTATTGTCACGGGGAATTCGCTGAATTCGCGAAAGGCTTTTATCAACAAGTACAAGTTAACCCCACGACAATCGTTAATTCAGCGGACAGCAACGAATAACTGTACCGACAAATGTTGCATGTAATAGAAATTCAAAAATATATGGTGTCAACGAAAAATAATGATGTTACATTTAACAGAGAAATAGCAAGGCAAACTTATCAGCAATCAATATATGCATCTATTTGCAATAATTTGTTTTCATTCAAAGTCTAGTTCCCGTCTTTGACAAAATCAGATACCGCGCATGCGCACTCGTGTTAGAGAGCCAACCAATCTTTATAAAACCTCTTCATCGAAGAAGTGAATAAAGGTGGATGAAACATTATTCTTTTCCCATAGCTTTTGAGCATGATCCCTTGAAACGATATTTATTCAAGCTCAGTACTGAAACTACGAACTCAACTTGAGACATCGGCAGTGAGTGGGTCTATTTGTTGTCAGCTTTTTCTACCCGTCTACCCACAGTTTTAGATTTGGCATTCTCTGCTCGGTTAAAACCTACACTCAATACGCCACATTCCACTGGAAAATATTCTGGCAAATAAATGTAGTTGACTAAGAATGGTTTCAAATACTTGCAGACGAATTTTCATTCCTGCTTCGACCTGGAACTGAGAACGGGCGACGTTGAATATCCAGATTGTCGAAAGTCTCAAACAACAACAACAACAACAACAGAGACGACCTAGTCTAGAACTGGCTAGGTGCTACCAATGTTCAGCGCAACTGCAATTTTTCAGCATTCTGTTTGGCTCAAGTGACCATACAGTGACTGAAAACCAAAAAGCGGAGAAAATAAAACTGCCCAGGTGAGTCAAACTTACGACTCGGAATTGTTATCTTGTTCATTCTGTAGTATCTGTGTTTTTATTATCATGTCTTGTATATGCCTCTGTGCCTTCAGCAATTTACGATATATAAACAAGAGGTCGTGTTTTCTAAAGCCGTTGATACATCAGTATTAGAACGATACATAGCCCTTGAGATTAGAAAAACATATACATTCCTTGACACGAGT
Source organism: Solen grandis (assembly GCA_021229015.1). Classification (NCBI taxonomy): domain Eukaryota; kingdom Metazoa; phylum Mollusca; class Bivalvia; order Adapedonta; family Solenidae; genus Solen; species Solen grandis. Next base: position 12,373,282 of record CM037777.1, on the reverse strand, counting down.
TGTACATCTGACTGGCTCCTTCATCGCTTCCATTGATTTTCATGATGTTTGTAGTCTGGCAGGGAACCATATCTAGGTTTATTTCTCAATATCTTCTCTATATGAGATAGGAACATGTAGATCTCAAAGTGAACAAATCAATATAACCTAGGCCTATATTAAATTAAATGTACACAAAAAATGTAAAAGTGAAAATTGGACTACTGTGTTCTATATTGGCCAATCAATTCTAAACTTAAATAACGGCCCGCTTTTATCCAAAGTAACGGCCTAAATCTATAGACCATTTCACTCCGATCTGAGACGTAAGCTACGTAAATCAAACACCTTCGTTTCAATTCAACACTGATTAATGAGATGTTTAAAAGCCCATATTCTTCCAAAAGCTGTTTTCGAACAGAAAAGCAAAATGTGTGGTACAGATTTGTTGAGAGATGCAATCTGTTAACGACAGCATCACTACAAAGCATAAAGAAGAAAGAATATTTTACTTAAGATCATTTAATTTTACAAAAATACATGTACCTAAATTGCATATTCCGCATATCTTCGTCGTTTCATATAGACATTCCACATGTCTCCGTTAACGAATAACGAACACATAATGTGATAATAGCAGATAAACAAATTGTGATTCGGCGACCTTTTTATTTAAAAAATAATTTATTTCAAACCGTCTTCGGAAATACTCACCAATTCCAAAATGTAAACAATGAATGTAAATTGACATCCATCCAAAATACTAAATTGCGTAATTTGATCAACATTTTCAATAGTTTAACTGTTATTTTACTGCAGATATTTGCACTTTATGTACCATTTGTGTTAGTCTACAATATGTCAATTTTATTCTTTTTTTTTTTCATGAAAATTGTATTATTATGAAATGCAATGGGCCTTTAAACATACACTGATATTTTTCTCCATATCACTAATTGGTCAGTTTAAATCAGCGAATAACCGAGTATTGCCGATCCCCTGGTGAAATGGTCTATGCCAGTCACTGATTGGTCAGTTTAAATCAGCGAATTGTACCGAGTATTGCCGATCCCCTAGAGAAATGGTCTCAACATGATGAAGTTAACGCTAAAGCTATATTAGAAATATGTTCCCAAATAACTTCAATATACATGTAATCATATGATGTAACTTGCCTTCAATATGGCCACGAATGTATCACAAAAATACATGTTCAGTTTTAAATTGCCTGCAAGTTTCAGAATATTACATGTACTCTGTAAGTTCAGCTTTCTCTTATTAGTATGTTTGAGCATAAGTAAAGCATTTCTTTTCCAATCGACAAAGCATTGCCATTTAATGCCAATAAGTAAATTTCGAAACATTTCGTTTAAGTCTCGACAGGTGCACTCATTATTTCGTGGCCACGTTTCGCTCTTGTTTATGACATAATAAAAGTCCAGACACATAAACACACACTTGATGTATTCGTTAATTAAATCACCATTTACGACCCAAACCGAAAATAGGATCAATGTAATTAATTTGTAATTAAATGAAAAGATCAGAACCAGTCTCCAGCTATGTTGGCAGTGCGTCGAGTCACAGTCGTGAAACTTCGCCTACTTTCGGAATCCTCCGGAAAGACGCTAATGACGTCAGAGTCGATGACCAGAAAATGACTGACCCGTCGGCCGTTCCTGCCACACTCATACCATTGATAAGACGGGTATCTGTTCTTGTTCTAAACATTTACGTTTCTTGATACATACAGAAACAAAGAACGCACATCCGGTGAAATGTTTTGTTTCGCTGGGTTCAAGTTATTTAGACAAACGGGTCCATTATGGCTGACAAGCTCACAACAAGAATTTAATGACTCAGTATGAACATTCTGCTGGGAACTATTTGCAGAGAAATGAGCTCTCGGAGATTTCTATCGTAGATTATGTCATGAGGAAGTTTCGGGAATTTCAATTTCTTTATCATCCCCATCGCTTTTCCCTCCCATTCAACTCCTTTATGTACAATAAACTCATAGTTGATCTATGGATCGTAGACTTTTTCATTTCATTTTCATAAATTGAATAAATGACATAAATTATGATGTTAATTTATTACATCTGTCATATTTGTTATGCTCTTGCCAGCTTCCCCATCTTTTGCATCTCATTGCTGAAATGTCATAGGCAATTCCATCATTCAGAGAATCGACCCATTCAAGTTTGACTAACATACATTACTGTGAAATCATTTGTTTCCGTGCGACACTAATATTCGTTGATAGCATGGAGTGTTTTATTCATGAACATTCATCCCCTCGACAAACTGCTATTTATATAAACCTAATATTATCTAGAACATAAATCCACGAATAGATATACCAACGAAAAATCCTTAGGTACATGTTCTAAATTTAATGTCAACGAGAAATAGTGATTTTTTTAATACATGTATACTGTGAAATCACTACTTTTCGTTGATTTCGTGGAGGGTTTTATCCACGAATTTTGATCCCCATGAAAGCTTGTCTCTCATATAGACCTCCCGTTTTCTAGAACATAGACCCTTGAATAAATGTACCCACGAAATTCCCTTAGGTACATAATCAACGATTATTCTGCTAAAATTATTTTTGTCAGTTACCGTGAAGTATAAACCTAGCGCGTGCTAATAATTCTGTAACCTATCTTACTCGCCGGAATAAAGAGTAGAAGAAATTAAGTGATCCACAACATGCAAAGTGGGTAATATGTATTCACAAATCGTCAGTTGCCTATGTAAATGTGCAGTATCACCAAATCCGCTGAGCTTTATCATTTGTCTTAATGAAGCCCAATCATCTCGCCATACGGTTGTGCAAATTAGCAATAATCCTGGGAGTATCGGCCTGATACATATATGTCAGATTAATGTACATCACGACAGATGTAATGGTGATTGCGCGGTGATTATACCCGTGTTATTGCAGCGGCTCTAATGGAGAAGTTCCATCCATCATTGCATCGTTAAACATCGTGAAACTCCGGATATGTTTTTTTCCCCAATTCCTGTTAGCATCTCTTCTATGTTCGATGAAAATAATACTTAAACAGAAACTTATAGAGCAGTATAAACTATTTGCCTTAGACTTCGAGTATCGGTGCACAGTATGACACCACCTTTCGAGTGGAATATATTAATGAGGACCGTTTCCAGTGGCTGAGTGGTTAGAGCGTCCGCCTCTGGAGCGGGAGGTCGTGGGTTCTATCGCCGGTCGCGACATACCAAAGTCGTAAAAATGGTACTTGTATAGCTCCTTTGCCTTGCGCTCAGCATATCATGAAGCCAAGACTGGTTGGCCCGGTGTCAGGATAATTTGACTGGGTGTGGTATCATGCCACATGTCTACGGCGTGATACTGCAGTGTGGCAGCACTATATTTGTCTCAAGTAGACATCGTCTCCAAATGACTGAAATACTGTCGGTGGGACGTTTAACCCAAGAAACAAATATCTGTGTTCAGTAGATCTTTATAGATAGACAGAACGTTCAGTTTTCAATTCTTTCCTGTTGCTCGTTTCAAGTTATTTCATATTGCCCCTGATTTATGTTACTGAAAGTAACCGATATGACATAAAGGAATCAATACTTTTTTTCATAAGTGTGGATCTTACATAGTTTTAGCATATTAGCTTCCATTTCTGTCGACCATTAAAGTGATGTATGTCTTTTTCCCATGAACACTTAGAGAAATACTGGTATCACGAAATATTGAGCGAATATATAATTCTGGATAAAACATTTTTATATTAGAACGGAATTTTTAGAATACGATACCGCTTTTCCTGAAACATTTCAACAAAGGTTTTATTTCCTTTTTTCCATTCTATTTATTTCATCTTCCCCCCTCCCGACATATAAGTCACAATTAATGAAATGACAGATCCTTCCAGAAACGCTTGTAATTCTGATTTTAACCCTTTCCTTCATAGAGGAAACCATGAAAAGACCTATGCGAACAGCATAAAACCAGATCAGCCTCGCAGGCTGATCAGGTTTTATGCTGTTCGCTGCTCCTCGTGGTCGGAAATGAGGATTTAATTAAATTTGGTAAGGTTTAACTGTGGTTTTCTGCAGATCAGGCTTTATGTGGTACCTACTGAGTGCGTCAAAATGAGTCTATATGAGGGAAAGGGTTAAACGTCAATAAGGAAAGCAGGATACCATTAAAACTGTCTGTTTATAAACTATCTATAACTGAACTACATGTATTTAATCATTAATGCGATTATACAAATATTTATATATTTTTTGTCTAAACACTAAAGGCTATCGTTCATCAGTCTTCAGTTTTCATTTGTTAGGGCTGAAAATGTTTTGCAACTATCTCATAGTCTAAGCAGATCAAATCCATATACAGTGTTATCTTCATACTGACTTACTATGAAGATGCATTCGTCCAATGAACATGTTCTTCATTTTGTTAAAGTATAAACTGACATTTCATTTTTGCTGTTGTGCATTACGATATATTTTCTGCAAGTCGTATTCACTTGGCAATCCCTGGCCCAACCTAGCATAACATTATACTACAGTTATATAGTCGGTTATAAAAGCTCTAAAAAGCTTATGTTAATTGTATATGTCTTGCCGACTCAAAATAAAGCTTATTTCATCTTATCTTTGTAAATATGTAAATACAAAGAAATGGGCGAGGTGTTCCGAACTATGAATAGTGGCATGGGCGAGGTGTTCCGAACTATGAATAGTGGCAAGTAAATGCCTATTCTGTGCCACATACAATATTTTCTTCATTTTTTAAAACTATTTCTTCTTTTTTTTTAATTTTCTAGAGAATGCAACGAAAAACACACAACCATCATAACTTTAATGCTAGAAAAAAGTTTAGGATCGGTTTGAAAGAAAGTCGCTGATCGTTTGTTTTTTTACGTCTGGTCTAACATACGTGTTTTATTTCATATGGCTCCGGAGAAAAGACACAAAATGACAGACTTGTCATAACGTATACACCCACAGTGCCTCACCCACCTACGCAAAACCACTAAACATTCTTGGATTGTCTCACTATTTCGTCATAAAACGAGCTCCCTTGTTCACGGTTAGCAGCATTTTTTACGACATGGTGCCAAGGTAGATTGCAGATGTTTATTATAGGCAACAAATATGTCATTTCTGACTAAGTAAAAGATAGCAATAATTACGTATAGGTAGCATGATATTGCTCATACAGTAATTGGTTTGGCATAGGTTCTAGCGGTTGGCAAAAACGACGTACGATGAGTCGTGTCTTTCTGGTGATCGAATTGATATGACACTAAATTAGTCTTGGATTTTTTTTTATTTTTGGCTTACGACGAAGACTTATTAAACAGAGATGGGAAGCTCTTGTCAGCGCCAGTTGAAAATAGTTTCGGTACACTGTAGATCATTAAATTTTGCAAACTTTATAAAACAAATACGGAAAATGTAACCATAATATAAAATAATGATTTCTCTAATGCAGGGAATTATTTTTCAGTTTTAATTATTTTTAAAAAAATCTTTAAGATCATGATTTAAACTCAACCAGTGTAGCAGAAAAAAAAACAGCACAATTTTAAATAGTATTTTTCATGAAGGTACTTCTCCATTTTAAATAAATAAGGTATCATTTGATGTAATTTAGTGTTCTATTGTAAGATATCATTCACTTTCACTTACTTTAGAATAGAAGCTATTTTGAAATGTGACTTTACAGGTGCTATGTGCTTTTACGAGATTTCGACTAGTTCTAGGTATTTGCTTGTAAGGAAAAACGTGGCTGTGACTTGGATGGATGGATGTAATATTTCAGCCGCGGCTAAATGCATATAAATGAACTAGTATTCCTTAAAACCTTATAGTTAACCTTATTTTTGTATTTCCATACATTTTCTTAAAACATATTCTAGAAAACAGTGACATAAGGTTGATGGGCAGACGGACACTGAACTGTTCGAACTAATGCGGTGGCTATTTCCAGGAAATTGACAGAAAATTGTCTATTCGTTTTTGTACAACAACATAACAGACAGACTAAAAGTCTATTAATTAATGCTGACAAGCGCACCAAGACGTCAATTATTCTGGAATAAAGCACTTTTTTCAGGCATTTCTCTTGATTTGGGAGAAATCAATTTATTCATTGCGCTCACGTCTAGAATATGAGACAGGAAACAGCTTATGTCAAGGTGGACAAACGCTTAAAAGCGTCTGAAAGACAGTGATTTATAACGCTTAAAGAAATCAATCGGAATATATCGGCATGCCGAGCTTTTTCTGAAGGAAGCATGAATATGTGTTTTATTTCAACCAACGTTCAGTGAAGTGCCATCATACAATACCAGTCTGCGTCCCTATAGACACAAAGAAAACGTTGTACGAACCGAGGTCACCGTACAGTATACGGCGTCCGACAGTTCCTGGCTCAATACAAAGCCAAAGGTTGGGTACGGACCTGGAACTTTGAATAAGCTTTGACTAAAAATGTTTCCACACACACTCTCAAAAATAACAAAAAAATATTCACATTAACTACTTTAATGGGAAAAATCAGAAGGAGAAGACTTTTAACGTTTTGTATGAAGTTTATAGAAACGGGTCCCTTATTTGTAAACAATCGTGCACGTGTTTAGGGTTGTGGATTAATGTGCCAGTTTCAAGATTTTCGAACATGTATACTCTAAAATGAAGTAACAAAGTTAGTGACCAGTATTGGGAGTTTCAATTTCAGAAATGCCAATAACCAAACGTGTTTCCGTCATCTGTTCGCCTGTCTGTATATTTATGTGTCTGTTGGTCGTTAAGCCATCTCGTCAGATATAGTTATGTACTAGGCAGGTAGCATTCGATACTACCAGTATTCGACAATCTCCGCCAATGTTCGGAATGTAAGTACAGTTCGAAGAAATGGCCGAAGTGATCCAAATGCCAGGTGGGATGGAACATCTGGATCGCGGGTCTTCCTAGAGCAGATGGAATCAAGACGCACCAGTCACGTGGTGCTTCTCGCTTGGAGAAATGATTAGTTCAACCGCTGATAACGAAAATAATAACAGCGTATAACAAAGAGTATGGATAAGGTTTTATTGTTTCATCATGTGTATCTTGCGACTGATCTTCACGAATACGCTGAGTAGCCACTTAAAATGAATAGTTTTACCATTGCCAAAATTAGAGCATCAGCTAATAATCCAACTTCATGTTTATTACAGGTTCTTAGTTGGTAACTATTCCAAAACATGCTCATCCGTTATGTTGTATTCACAAATATATTATAGATTGTTTCTAAAGTGTTTATCTGTAGGGAATCCACTGCAAATTAAATTAATAAGATACATGATTAATATTGTGACAAGTTTGTCAGGAACTGCTGCACGAGTTTGTGACGTACATGTACAAATATGCCAGTTTGTGACAAGTTTTGTCACGTACTGCTGCACGAGTTTGTGACGTACATGTACAAAAATGCCCGTTTGTGACAAGTTAATCACGTACTGCTGCACGAGTTTGTGGCGTACATGTACAAAAATGCCAGTTTGTGACAAGTTTGTCATGTACTGTCGCACGAGTTTGTAACGTACATCTACAAAAATGCCAGTATGTGACAAGTTTGTGAAGTCGATCTACAGCTGCTCGAGTTTGTGACGTACAGTTAGCGAGTTTGCAACATACAGGTAGGCCAGGTACTCCCAAAAAGAGAGAAACACTGTTATAATCGTTTTCAACCGCTCCGGCATTAAGTGGTAATAATATTTGCTTCTGGAGATTTCAGCCGGGGGTTCAAACCCTGACTGTAACAAAGTCACCGAAATTGGTACCATAAGCTCCCTTGCTCGGCGCTAAAGCGTAAGGGAATGACCCTGAATTATATAACTGTGAGTGGCATAGTATGGCGTCTTTTACTGGTGTGATATACAGAGAGACAGCGCTATGTCTGTCTCTTATGGACAGACAGTCCCCAAGTGACTGTTCAAAATGCTGTCGAAAAGAAGAATATCCCTTGCAAACGATCAAACAAATTTTAACTTGGCATTCCCCCGATACACATAGTCTGTTGTTACAGTCTGACATTCCGACTGGGGTCTTTCAAAATATGTGCTAGGTCCCCACGTATATGATAGTCGAGCATGTGTATTGATGTATTTTAATACTTCTGTCTGAAAAAGTACATGTCGGTTATCAAAAGCAAGGTTATTTGCAGACAATCATGTATAGAAGATCTATGTTTCAGTTGTATTCTCTGTTCGATGAAAACTAAATTACTCCAGAATACTGTGGTACTGAGAGGAATTCCCTTCTCTTATTTTCTGTCCCTCTGTCTCTTTCTTTTTCTCAATACTCTTTGAGAGAGAGAGAGAGGGAGAGGGGGAGAAAGAGGGGGGAATAAAGAATCATGTTGTGGTAGATGAGAGAATTCCGAAAATTTTAAACTTATGTGATTTGCTGGGAGACAAACTTTATTAAAGATCCAAAGATCCAATTCATTACAATGAATGGGACAGTTGCTTAGTACAGGTGCTAAAACACTACTAACTAGGAGGATACTAAAATATACCTAATTATTTGCTTACTAAAACCTAACTTAGTTTATACTAAAATATATTGTAACACAAACTGTGTATACTTCCAACCAAGCGTATATTGAAATGTCACATCCCAGGTGTATTCTAAAATGTCACAAACCAGATTTAAACTAAAATGTCACGATTTATACTAAAATGTCATTTCTCAGGTGTATGCTAAAATGCTACTTATCAGTTGTTTTCTGAAACATCCCTAACCAAGAGTTTGCTAAAATGTTGCTAATGAAGTGAAAATTAATACTATTTTTTTATTAATTACGCGAGTACTCAAAAACACTAACATTGTTTGTACTAAAATGTGATGAACCAGGTGTCTACTAAAATGTCATGAACTGTGTAGATGCTAAAAGTAGAACTAAGAAAAAAGGGGGGATGCTAAAATGTCAATAATCAGGGTGTTCAAAATATCATTTATTAGGTGTATACTAAAATGTCACTTATAAGTTGATTTCTTTAATATCATGAATCAGATATATACTAAAATGTTATCAGTAATTAAGGTTAATGACGTTTACTAAAATATCGATGATCATGGTACATGTATCAATATGATGGCATGCATATTAAATTGTATCTTAAGTCATCTCAAAACTGCCTCTTTAAAAAGAGTGTTTATAGTTTATAACTCAAGATAAGATGTTTATTAAAACTTGATGGGCTAAATGCATGTTTATTAACACATGATGTGCTGAATGCATGTGTATTATCACATGATATGCTAAATGCATGTGCACGTATGCAGGTATGCAGTTAGCATTAGTCCGTGTGTGTGTGTGTGTGTGTGTGTGTGTGTGTGTGTGACACATAATAAGGAACTGTGACAGGTACGTATGGCACCAAGTTTCAAAACACGTATTAAAACCTATGCAAGTAATTAACATTTAAGCCTTATATTACAACAAAACGGATGATAGAGCAGGAATAAGATTGGAGAAAACACTTATACAGCGTGCAGTGGGGAGGTTATGAGATTGACGACAACTCGGTCTTGCAGATCGATGAGCAGATATGCAAATGCAAAACAGTTGTATACTTACCCAGCATCAGTATCCTCACGTCTCTGTGTTTAAATATCTTCGTCCAAAACTGACCCATATTTTCGGAACTTCTTGTGTTACTAGAATGCTGTATTCACTATTTCACCATCTTGAGGTCTTGTATTCCAGCAGTATGCACATAACATGTACAACGCACGTTCAATAACAGAAAGTGTTCGTTATAATGTGGCCATGCATCCCACAGCGATGATATCCGAACACATCCGAATTTCCATTTTCTGCTTCGGAGTTCGCTGGTAGCAGGTTGGTAAATGGCTTAGAAATACAAAGATTCACACAGAAACATCACTAAGTTCGATCATATTTCGACAGGCAGAGAATAAGTCCCTGCTTATTCCAACGGGAAGTTAATCAAGCGGAAAGTAATTTAATTCAACAAAGAAAACTGAAACCTTCCATATGAGTCCATCATATACTGTTACCTTGACTGAAAATCCCACCTGTCCGGAAATCTGATCTGTACATGTAAACGATGGGTGTTTTTCACTCTCTGATTCACATGATTATTTCATATCAATATACACCTGGTCCACTGTCAATGTTTCAAACATAAAATAACTCCCTGTTATTTCCTCTACAATCACACCTGCTGTACGTCTCCACCATACGTTCTTCCTAGTGAGAGTCCATATCATCCGCGTAGGAACGTCGTATGTGAGAACTGTAACAGTGCATTTGTTTACTAATGATACCTATCGCTGTTGTACGTAACAGAACATGTAGTTCCTGACTCGGTGACTCACGGAGATTCTCACAGAACAATGATCATCTGCAACATCAAAGGCACCGCCACTCACATAATCGATACTGATCAAAAGCGGTCGGTACGATGCGTTTATAAAACAGAGCAAAAAAAAATCTGAGTCTTAACTAGTCGATATCTGGCATCAATAATATATCGATGTATGTCTATCTCTATTGTTGGAAGGAACTGTATAACAGATCATCTGTATATTTAGTTGAGTGACTAGAATGTGGAATTAAAATACCGATGAAATGAATTATCCAGTCTTGCTATAGGCAATTTGATGAGTAATCGATATCTTTGAATATAGAATTTACATCGTCGGATATCCACGATGGAAATTAAATAGTGAGCAGTCAATATAACTTATATTTGTAAATGTACTTGGTGCTTTTTAAAATTTGAATAATTATTTCTTTTATATTATGCTCAATTAGTTTTCCCATATTGGTCCGAGTCGTGGTCGATGGTTCGACCGGTCGTTCTACCCATGCCTGTATGAACTTATTTTTCGGTCCCACTTAGACGTAAGACAGCGCCGAATGTGTAATTTAACGATTTAGTCCTTAAGGAGAAAAAGTTACGCGCCATTGTTGAGATGACAACTAGCTGAAACATAAACTTCGTATTCGAGAAATTTTGATAAAATATTCTGACTGAATTATAGTTTCTTTGATGGATATATTGACACTTGTTTCATGCTGAATGTTATAAATACCTGCAGTATATTATAGCCCTTTTCACTGAAAACGGTGCGCTTTATTGCAATGATTTACTCCGGTGGAAGGGACTCTTTATCTAGGCTTACAAGAACCGTAACTCTAGCTCATCTAATTCTTGAATTATCACCCTTACATGAATATATACTGCGCATGCGTGAAGTGAATGGACGCGGAATTTTAATTGGCTGTAAAGATGGAATAAATTTTAAACTAATTGGTCACCTGATAATTTCATCAAAATATCACAAGGAAAATAAGTGTATGAAAATCTAATGTATTTAAATTAAAGAACTGTTTATTACAAAATAGAAATCATAGGTTTAATTCACGACGTTTTTGTTGGCAAAATCCATGTATACCTCAAGGTTATGTTCATGGTAACTCAATTGTGATGGTTTACCATCAATATATTCACCAGTATTGAAAAATATCAAAATCAAAGGGTGACCAATTAGAAAAGTTGTTGAGTTTAGTTATGATCTATCTCAGTAAATTAGTGAAACGCCGTCTAATTCAGAGAAAAGACCGAGAGATTCTCCGGGTCTCACAAGTCCATTGTGTAAACAAAGAAAGATGGCTGAAACAGCTGACTATTCTGACTCTTCTATGTGTGGCCGTATGGACAAAAAGATGGAGATGTTAGGAGCATTAAAGAAAAGCCAAGAGAGTCTCCAAAAGATCTTTGATAATAAAATCGAAAGGCTTAGAAATGATATCTTGTCAACGATCGACGACAAGATAAAGGCTGTTAAAGTTGATAGAGATCTTCAATTTGCTTCCCTTGACAAACGAATTGGCGACCTAGAAATTGAGATGAACTCACTTAAGAAAGAGAGTGGCTTACATCAGGACAAAACGGTACATAATTGTGATCTCACCATCATCGCCACTAATTTGCCAATGCGCCCCGGTAAACAACCGTTAGATGACGCTAAAGATTGGATCGCCGCCCTGGGCAATGGTCTATCGAGCAATGTGACCATTACTGATGCTAGCCGATGTATTGACAGAAATACAGGTAAACCACCGCTATTGAAAATTGCCTTTGACAATGTGGATAAAAAAATCGAGGTGCTTCGATCAAAGAAGGAATTAATGTCTCAGGCTGGTTTCAAAAATGTGTATTTATACGGAAGTAAAACACATTCAAATTCAGTTCGAGCGCATTCTTGAACTGAATGCAAAAACCCTGTTATCTGAACTGCCGAATTGTAATCAGTTTCGAGTGACAGGTAACGGACGTATCGTAAAGAAGACGCCGCCACAAGATGGACGGAGCAGGGGAGCACGTGCATTCAGTGGTGCAGGTGACGCATAAGCCAATGCCCGGTTAACCGAACATTCTATATCCGTATCCCATTTAAACGTCGCTGGATGGACTGAATCGAATCACGAAATTAGATCCAAACTTATTACCCATACTAACTCAGATATCATTTGTGTAAATGAAACCCATTTAAAAGGTACTCAGACAATTACTGTAGAAGGTGTTTTGCCTGTGACTGATTATTGTTCATCTATATGGGGTTTAATTTTTTTTTTTTTTTTTTAAAATTATAATAAGATTGATATGACTCAAAATAGAGCAATTAGATATTTTATGGGTGTTCATAAATTTGCTCCATTATTAGGGATAAATGGTGATATGGGTTGGATTTCAACTCAACACAGACGTTGGGTTAATATGTTAAGGTTATGGAACCGTCTAGTAAATATGGATGATAGTAGACTAACAAAGAAATTGTTTTTGCATGATTTTAACAGTGCTGGAAATACATGGTGCTCTGAAATAAGAAATATCTTGTTACATACACGTATGCTAAACCATTATGATAACAAATTACCCGTGAATTTAAAAGATTGTGAAGATGCATTGTTTGCTCTGTATAAATCAAAATGGTTGGTCGATGTGAAAAGTGTGGCCAAATTACGATCATATGTTGAATTTAAAGAGAATTATGATAAATATTTATTTTCGTCATTAACAAAACTGAAAGATCTCATTTAGCCCAATTCAGATGCGGAATTTTACCTTTAAGACTAGAAACGGGACGATATGTAGGACTTAGTATAAATGATAGATTATGTACTCTATGTTCTGCAAATGTTGTAGAAGATGAGATTCATTTTTTAGTGAATTGTTCAAAATATACTGATTTGAGAGAAAAACTACTTAAAAAATGCATTGAAACAAATTCAAACTTTGATCAATTAACTGATTTAAATAAACTCATTTATGCTAAATAAAATTAGTTTATTATCAAATTTTGTGATGCTATAAGTTTTGTAATTGTTATTCTTGTAATTTATTTCCATGTTTTCAGTTTAAAGTGACTTATAGGCCCAACGTGGCCGGGTGTTGTAAATTGTGTGTATTTATTGTATATATATGTAATGATAACACAATGTCACTATAATAAAATTTACTTACTTACTTACTTACATGAACTTTTTTTTAATGTCCGATGTATAACTTCAATACTATTGAATGGATTCACTCCTTTGGATCATTGATACTTCATGAGATAAGTGCAGTGCACAAAAATACTAATTTGGAGTGAATTTTGGGCATAATTTCAACACTGTTGCTTGGATTCACTCCAACCTGGAACATATATACATGTTGAGGTGTAGAAGTGTAGTGTACAAGAACCATAACTGTAGCACATCTAATTCTTGAATTATCCCACTTAGTTGATTAAAAAATGTCTGCGGCATAATTTTAATACTATAGGATTGATTCACTCCAAACTTTAATCATGGATACCTTATGAGGTAAAGAAGTGCATTGCTCTGGAACTGCAACTTTACCTCCTATAATACTTTAACACCCCCCCCCACCCCAGACCACACCACACACACACACACACACACACACACCATTTTGTTAATTTTGTAAAAATGTTTTGTCCATACCATAACTTCAATACTATATGGTGGAGATGCATTTCAACTTATACATTATGAGGTGTTGCAGTGCAATACAGGAGTTCCAAGTCTTGCTTGTTGTGTCTCCAGGATAGCATGGCAGACAAATAGGTGTCACTTTTATATGTCGACGTTGGCGTCAAATGATAAGACCTTGTTTTTGTATAGTGATAACTTGTGGGTAAAACGAAAATTTTATGAATTTCGATCGTTTGATGCTCATCCTTTCTGTCACAACTGCTGGTACGGAGGCGACACAAGTGTTCCGAGGAACACCCATCTAGTTTTTATTTTCTGCTGAGGCGAAGAATAGCATCTCAATTTTCTCACTTCTAGAATTCATTTATTGATTTCAACGAGAGCATGTCAGCATCTGATAGAATGGCAATACTTAAACAATTCCACTGTATATTCCAGAGATGCTCGTTTTTTTCCGGGCACATTTCTGTGACTCGGGTATTTCCGGCATCAGGTAAACAGGTGATGAACTAAAATACCTTAGAAAGGCAGACTGGTAGATATTGTGTAATATTACTTTTTTGTCTGCTCTTCAATTAGATTTGGTTTAAAGACACATGCTTCCGGGGAGAATCGAAACTTAGATACTTGGCTTGATTGAAAGACATGTTGATATAATATGACGAGTGTAACCACAATGGGAAATAAAATACCAGGCCATTCAAATCAAACACTCGTCATTAGCATTTTTCTCCATTTCCTCGCCATTTATCTAGTTAATTTATCTAACTTCCTCTCCCGGGTTCGCATGCATTTCTTTCCCCATTACAAATGCATTTCCTGGTGCTGAAACCATCTAAATTTGCCATTTTATAGTTATGATTTCGAAGTAATGATTTCTTTTAATGAATTTAGAAATTTCTTCTCATTATTTTATCTTAGCGGAAACTCAAGATAATTTAATTAAATCACGATTCAGATTTTCTAATTCTTTACTAAAAGGGTCTGACCATCTCTGTTATAAATTCGTGGCTGATATTGAAAACGGTGCTGTATTGCTGTATTGGGGTTTACCGTCGCTGCGATAGTATTTCAATCATATAGCGACGTCCAGCTAATTACAGGTGGAGGAAGACCCCGAGTACACAGAGGTACCCGGGTAGAACCACCTACCTACCGTAAGCCAGCTGGAAGGCTTCCTCACATGAAAAATCCGAAGTCCCTACCGGGATTCGAACCCACAGCGGTGAGGGGCTGAGAGATTTGTAGTCCACGACTGTAACCGCTCGGCCACGGCGGCCCCCGATATTGAAAACGGAATCAAGACAGATGTACAAGGTTACAGTTTCTCGATCGAGTTTATGTTCGTCTGAAATGCAGAAAATGAATTGATCTAATTCAGATTTATCATATTAGCCTGCGGTAACACCTCACAATAATCTCCCTTGAACATAAGTACCGATTATCTGTCCGATTAAAATAGGGATCATATGGACATCGATAAAATGTATGTTCTGCTGATCTGTTTTTATAAAACAAAATACGACCCCTTTTTTCTTTAAAATTTTATATGGACCAGGTCATTTTATCTGTGGTGATATTGTTATGAAGCAGTTTTATACGCATCATGTAGACAGTCTTCATATGACTTAAAATGTGTTGTTGGGACTTTAAACCAAGATGGTACACAATCGAATGCAACAATTTACCACATTATCCACATTTAAAACACATAAATTATTGCTCAGCCTGATGAAGAAATTTTCATTAACGTTTCCTATGAAAAAGAAGTGTTGATTGAATTAGCGTGTTTATGAATTGATTACTACTGGCTTTAGAGGCGGGGAGAATGTATACAAACATCTAAAATAATTTAATAGTACAGTTGAATAAGAATTTTTTTATATGTATACTTGTACATTTAATAAATCAGGTCTTAATGACCTCGTAAGTGCAATTTATTTGGTATGGTGGCTAATTTGTGCCACAGCGGTTAAAGCGTTCAGAGATAAAGATAAGATTTTCGCTTTTCGTGTTAGTTAATTGTCGAAACTTTTGGGCAATTTTGTGCTGAAACGGCAATGGCAGCAAAATAAAATCTCGCCCTGCGCCGTTGGTATTTCCAGGGATGTGTATATAGAGTCCCTGGTATTTTGCATAAATTTGAACACGTGAAAAGAAGATTCTATGTATAATGTTCTGCTCAGCGAAACATTTGAAAGATATAATCGTTATCTGAAGAGAATATAGTTGAATTTAAAAAAAAAATTGAAAAAAAAAAGAATAAGAAAAAAAGTCCATCTTCAAATCGATTTCTCATACCCTTGGTCTAATGGAAAACCGGTATGATGAATTCGTTTAAAGAATATTCAACCATTTTTCTTCCTTTTTAGCTCGCTGGGACAAAGTCCTTGGAGAGCTTTTGGATTGGGGCATGTCGTTTGGCTGGCAGGCGGTCTGGCGGGCGGGTTTGGCGGGCGGCGTCAAACTTAAGCTTCCGAACGGGTTGACAGATTTGAACATTTTTTGTACACATGTTTATGTCAGTAAAATGAAGGCCAAGTTCGATTTTGGGCAAAATCCGTAAAATTTCAACATAGTTATTGCCCCTTTTTGTCTTCTTTTCCGAGCGATAACTCCCGAACGGGTTGACAGATTTAAATAATCTTTAGTACACTTGTCTATCCTAATACAACAAAGGTCAAGTTCAATTTTGGGCAAAATCTGTAAAATTTCAACACAGTTATTGTCCCTGTTTGACTTCTTTTCCGAGCGATAACTCCCGAACGGGTTGACAGATTTATATAATCTTTAGTACATTTGTCTATCCTAATACAACAAAGGTCAAGTTCAATTTTGGGCAAAATCTGTAAATTTTCAACTCAATTATGTTCCCTTTTCTATTTAAAACTTGAAGAAAAAAAATGTCCGTTCGATAACTCCCAAACGGGTTGACATCTTTGAGGAATGTTTGTCCCACATGTTTACCATAATAAGATGAAGGCTTTGTTTGATTTTTAGCAAAATCCAAAAACTTTTGACACTTGTGGCAAGGTGATGTTATGTTTCCATTTTTTTTTTTACCTAATGTGACTTTGGATCGTTGTAGATGTGAAAATAAAAGATTGAAAATTTATTATTTGGGCAGTTTCTTCTTCAGTATGTAAACATGCATATGCACACACCAGAGCTGTTCAACATTCAGAATGATATGACAGTCGAGACAAAATAAATCAGTTGAAAATTCAAATTTTTAACTCTAGGAAAAGAAGAAACTGAAAGGGGTATTCGCTTAGTTCAGTTGTGTGCTTGGCGAGCTTTGTTGTCTACTGACAACTTCTTGTTCTTTTTTTTTTCTTCGAGAAACGCAATATCTCCGCGTCGATTCATATTCACTTAACAGATTTTACACGGCCAGAAATCATGGTCAAGACAAACATAAAATTCTAGGCGTTGTACATGTTATATCATCGGAGCCCCCACCCCCTTTTTTCAAAAGCAAACTTTAAGTACAGATGTCACTAACGTAAATGGCAATTTCCCAAGCCATTACATGTATCAGAGATGTAAATACCTAGATTTAATGTAGCTTCGTGCATGTATAAAGATACTTTATAACGTAACCATCGAATGTAATGACAATATATACATGTATATATAAACATTAAGTGAATTTGCCATTGTTAAACAAATACAAAGCTTAATCAATCATGTAACTTAAATACATAAATTTAAAACGGGGAACAGGTTCACTCTATTAAAAGACGTTGCGGAGAACACATTTTGTGGCTTTCGTTCTAATCCCTTAATGGTGGCATATTTCTGCCAGCCACTTATCCACTTAGTTATGTCGAAACTTTTCTGAAAAATTGTCACATATTCAGTTATTATCTGGAAAGTAGAACAATTTTAGTTATCCAATTAGGTATCTTAACAGGACTAAACTGTCTGTTGTGCCCACTACTGCCAATCACATATTCACTTATGTTTACTGGATATCATGCTTTTTTCCAGATAATTATGTGCAAAAATGCTTATTATCCATATAATTCAACTGACTAACTTGAAAAAAGGCGAGATATCCAGTTATCTTAAGTGAATATATGGCTGGCAGTAGTGGGCACTAACAGGCAGTTTTGTCCTGTTAAGATACCTAAGAGGATAACACGAAAGTTTTCTACTTGCCAGATACTGATTATGTGACAATTTTTCAGAAAAGTTTCGACATAGCTAAGTGGATGAGTGGCTGACAGAAATATGCCACATTAATCTCCGTTATTGAGACTCAGAAGTGGTGAGAACTAAGAGATTACAATAGCCACTGCAAATGTCACACATATCTCTGCCACAGTAAGTTGAAATATAGCTCAAACGTACACACCATGGTCAAGTGGTACTGAAACGTACACTGAGTTGATAAATTAGCATCCGCAGTTTCAACTTTCCAATGTGTCTCTGCGAAAGAGTTTGTTTTGCGGATGTTGGTGATGCAGACAAAGATCGTATGAATCAATCGAACTTCGTTGTCCAGATCACATAGCTTCTAAGGCATGTAAGATTTCTACCTCCAGATATTTGTCGTAACTTCCTACACATTCCATCAACAGTTGTGTTTAAATAGTCTATTTACCCGCCAAAGTATATTTGTAACTGGTATTCGCGATCTTACTCGATCTTACACCAGATTTAATAATAATAAAAAAGAAATATCTCTCGTTTTGACATTGTTCGAAATCAGCATTAGAGGCATTTCCATTGGAAACTGGGACTATATAGTGTAAAATCTGGCTTCAAAGGTTGATATGAGGATGTGGTAACTTTTATTGACTGAAAATTAAATTAATATCATAATTTAAACTTTAATAATTATAATTAGAAAATAAAGCTAAATTAAGTATTAATATTCATTAGGGGGAATATTTAGGGTATATATGTGTCTGTGTGTTGTATTTCGTAGTCATACAACAACATACCTGTGTAAATTGCACTTTTTATATTAAAAACAAGCCAGGATTGTTTAGTTTTGATGATGTTCTTGATTATTTTATTGAAGTATCTCATTTAGACATGTTAAAGAATATGTTAAAGCCAAAAGTTTCATTGCAAAAAGATGCTTGTGGTTTAAAACGGAACTCGCAAACTTCATTTTCAAAATATGAGTGTTAATTTTTAGTCCTGCCAGTATCATTTTGATTGGAATTATAGTAATAATATTAATGTAAACTGGTACATAAATGTTTAATTCATCAAATTTTTTGTCAAACCATTTTTAGACAATTTGTTGCTTTGTAAAAAAAAAGTTTTGTTTTTTTCTGGGGGTTTGAGATATGATAAGTCATTGACATATAGTCCTAATTATAAGACCTGGATATAAGCTATTTCACCTTTTTTTCTTCATCTTATCTGGTATTTTACTTTTTTTTTCTTTTTCCAAGTTATGTCGCTTTGCCCTAACTAAAAAATATATCACAAAGCAACGGAATACTTATTGGACTAATTGACATAATGAGTGGTATTGGATAATGGTCATGATTACGATTATAAACAGTTCTTAACAATTTTAAGGCATAAGCCACAATTATTTTTTTTTTGCGCACTCTCAATATTTTTATCCACATTGCAAGAATATCCTCAAGTATTAAGTTCTCGCCATATTTGTATTCTCGAGCTGGATCATATTAAATTTTGCACTCCAATCACGTTATCAGTGCTGTTACGAAGAACAAAGAACTTCACTGAACTGTTACTTAGAGACTATTCATTTTGAGCGAGAACTAAGTTAAATGACATAATAAACTTAAATAATAAATAATAAACTTAGTGTAAGATCAGTATAAATATTGAAATGCGTCATTTTTGAAGCAGTTGCAGACAAACAGTATAATCACTTTTTAAACATTTTATATACAAGCCCATTGGAAGTAATTTCCATGAAAGTAAAGCAATTTGCGAGTACGTCTGGGAAATCGCCAGTTGAAATTAAAGGCACTCAGATTTTTTTTTCTCCTTTTTTCCTTTATCCTCTCACCAAAACTTTTCAGTAGCTCTACACATAAATGCAAACAGTTTTACTCTCAATACTAGAAATAGTTTTCCTCTTATTGTATTATAAATTTAGCTCAATACCTTTTCTAAATATCCATTTAAGAAGCTGTCTTCTTGTGAAATTAAGTGTTTCTAGGAGAAGAACATTGTAAGCTATGCTTTCGTTGACATCCTATCCCAATTGCTTGAATATTTAATACTATGATATATGATGGGAATAAATGTTTAAACTTTAACCATATATATGGAAAAATAGAATGTATATATGTAGTTGTGGGACTTGCTAAATAAGTATTTGCTGTTCTTCTACTGTGTTTTTTTTTTGTTTTTGTTTTTTTCACTTTTATTATAGATATGGTCGAAGGAAATCATTAAGAATAAGTGTGGGAGATGGATCAACTATTATCATAGAAATTATGTGTTTTATTTATAGTGACAAATTGCTACTTTTGTTTTCTGTTTTTGATCAGGGTTGTTCTGTTCTATGGCTGCACACATTCCTGCATCGGACAACATTTAGGGGCTATATATTTAGACTTGTATATTGAGATTTCCCTCCTTTTTACTACACGGAGATAAAGTTCCAAAATTAATTTTGTTTTCTGTCTTATCAATAAGTGGTGATACTTTTCATATTTATTTCAATGTGATTGCATTATGGAAGTCAAAACTAAATTAAAATGTGTTGATAATCGATGCTGGAGATAACATGTTTAATAAAAAGTAACATAAAATATAAATGCGCAAGTGAAAAAAAAATGCAAACCATTCACAGATATTTTGAACCATCATTGGCTGAAATTTCCAGCCCCAGGTAACAAATATATTGTCATTGATGAACATCAATTTTAAGGATCTGTAGTCTCATTTGTCTTATGGGTAAGGTGGTGGGGACAGTTGACATATAGGCTTTTCAAGAGAAGGTTGTGGGTTTGATTCACACCTGGGGAACAGTTTTTAAAATCTTTTTTGAATATTTTTTGTAATATCAGATATATATATTTTTGTAATATTGAATATCAACATCAATTTACCTGTATTAAGTACATGTGTATAAAATGAAATGAAAAAAAAGAGAAAAAAAACAAATTAAAAAAATGATTGTTAAATGAATCTTATAAACTTATTGTATGTAAGAGAAATATGGAGAGTAAGAGTGGTAATGTGCTTATTATTAGCAGTCCATTGAAAAAATATTTTCTTCTGATGACCGCATTTATGCAAGGTTAAAGGGGTTATACAGGGTTTATTGGCATGCTTGAAAATTTTATCCTTGTTTATTAACTTATCGCTGATAAACAAAAGAAATTTGACATCATCACATTAAAAACCCTGTTCTCTCAGCACTATCAATGCTTTAAATTCAAGACATTATAAATTATTAGAAGAAATTTCTTTTAATAAAGATACATTTAAATCTGCCTCACTTTACATAATAATTTATGATATTCAGTCTAATCCTGTGTTTGCATCATCATTACTGTTACCAGTCAGTTCATATTTGTCTCTGTTTTGACTGGGTAGTTTCATTTTGGACAATACTCTTTTGTCTACGAAAATTGTGCATTTCAGTTTTTTCAAATTGCCCAAATAGAACTGAGACAAACAATCATAAGAAGTCGACATTTTAAGACTTAAACACAACGGTAGGCAATAAACATTAAGGTAACAAGGCACTTGCATGTGAATATTAATTCTAGTAATTGCAGTACATCTGACTTTTGGAAACAGTAGAACAGTGTTACCTGTTGTGCAATCAAATCACCCGCAGGAAGTGAGCTGGCGACCTCCATGAATGCTCATCATAAACATTATAGACTTTTCCAAGATTTTAAAGTGAGCCCAGTACATGGGCGATTACAGTAAAAATTATTATAAGCAAGCCTTTTTAAGGTGATGGGGAAAACCAATTCAGTTTTCAGAAAATAAAAGTTTCAAGCAAGTTTTTAGAATTGTGTCATTAATGGAGCACTGGTATGAAATTTTGGGGTCATTTCATCTTAGATTACATCAAAAAGCAAAAGTTTGTGCGTTATCAAAAGAAAATGTTTTGATAAAACATCTATATATTTATCAAAGAATTGTAATTCATTAAGGATTCGTGAATACAAAGCATATACATATATTTCAGCTATGCGTGACTTTTTTCACAAAGTATAGGCATTTCTTATCAATGAAAATCATTTGGTATGTCTGGGATCATCATCCTTTAGTAGGTCAAAAGTGAGGTTAAACAGCTATGTTAATAATGATTACTAACAAGAAAGATAACTCTTGCAAGGCATTAGTGATAAAAATTTATAGATTATTTCCCTTTATTAAATAAGGTTCATTTGTTTTCTGTCAGTATTTAAAAAAACAACAAAAAAACAACAACCCTAAATCACTATTAGATTACAGGAGAAAAGCTGTAGTAAAAATAAGATACAAATAAGACATTGCCTTTGATACATCCTTAAGTCTCTCAAATGAAGTTTGGAGACATTGTTTTACTCGGTTTATTAGTCGTCGTCTTCTTCTTCTTTCTTCACCCGGCAACTTTGTACTGACCATTTCTTGGAGGCCGCTCAACCTATCTGTACAAAACTTCATACACTTATAGTCCTCAATGAGTAGTGGTGCCCCCCTGATTTTTGTAAATGTGGGGTCCCTTGGGGTCAGGCCCCACACCTCAAAGATGGATTTTTGCATAAAAATGTATTTTGGTTAAATATTTCAAATTTCCAACCTTGAATCATATATTTTTTGTTCCTCATAATGAGAAGAATTGAATAGTACTACTTTGGTGTCCCTCGAGGTCACCCAGGGGGTCAGGTCCCAGCCCCTAAATTTTACTCATGACCATATATCTAAAAACTGTTCAGATCCCCACCCTAAATCATATATATTCTTGTTCCTCATAAAAGACAGATAAGTTGTCCCCAAGGTCATCCAGGGTGGCCCACCCCTAAATTTTACTCATGACCTTATATCTCAAAAACTGTTCAGGTCCCCACCCATAAATCATATATATTCTTGTTCCTCATAATAAGACAGATTGAATGGTACTTTTTTAGTGTTGCAAGGGGGTCACAAAGGGGTTGGCCCCACCCGTCAGTTTTACTTCTGACCTTTTACTAAAAGCCATTGAGATCCCCACCCATAAACCATATATATTCTTGTTTTCATGATTAGATGGATTGAATGGTACTACTTCTTTGATGTTCACATTGGTCACCAAGGGTAAGGCCCTATAGAGAAACTTCATTTGGGAGACTTAATAACAGTTCACTGTTACAATTATTACTTGTTGATAATAATCTGATTGGATTTAAAGTGTGGAAAAAAATAAAATGGTACTGGAATGATCTTTGAGTGTAATGGTATTGGAGTGATCTAATAAAGTGGTACTAGAATGATCTTTGAGTGTAATGGTGTTGAAGTGATCCAATATAGTGGTACTGGAATGATCTTTGAGTGTAATGGTATTGGAGTGATCTAATATAGTGGTATTGGAGTGATCAAATGTAATGGTATTGGAATGATCTTTGAGCGTAATGGTATTGGAGTGATCCAATATAGTGGTATTGGAGTGATCCAATATAGTGGTACTGGAATGATCTTTGAGTGTAATGGTGTTGGAGTGATCCAATATAGTGGTATTGGAATGATCTTTGAGTGTAATGGTGTTGGAGTGATCCAATATAGTGGTATTGGAATGATCTTTGAGTGTAATGGTGTTGGAGTGATCCAATATAGTGGTATTGGAATGATCTTTGTGTGTAATGGTGTTGGAGTGATCCAATATAGTGGTATTGGAATGATCTTTGAGTGTAATGGTGTTGGAGTGATCCAATATAGTGGTACTGGAATGATCTTTGAGTGTAATGGTGTTGGAGTGATCCAATATAGTGGTACTGGAATGATCTTTGAGCGTAATGGTGTTGGAGTGATCCAATATAGTGGTACTGGAATGATCTTTGAGAGTAATGGTGTTGGAGTGATCCAATATAGTGGTACTGGAATGATCTTTGAGAGTAATGGTATTGGAGTGATCCAATATAGTGGTACTGGAATGATCTTTGAGTGTAATGGTATTGGAGTGATCCAATATAGTGGTACTGGAATGATCTTTGAGTGTAATGGTATTGGAGTGATCCAATATAGTGGTACTTGAATGATCTTTGAGTGTAATGGTATTGGAGTGATCCAATATAGTGGTACTGGAATGATCTTTGAGTGTAATGGTATTGGAGTGATCCAATATAGTGGTACTGGAATGATCTTTGAGCGTAATGGTATTGGAGTGATCTAATATAGTGGTACTGGAATGATCTTTGAGTGTAATGGTGTTGGAGTGATCCAATATAGTGGTACTGGAATGATCTTTGAGTGTAATGGTATTGGAGTGATCCAATATAGTGGTACTGGAATGATCTTTGAGTGTAATGGTATTGGAGTGATCCAATATAGTGGTACTGGAATGATCTTTGAGTGTAATGGTATTGAAGTGATCCAATATAGTGGTATTGGAATAATCTTTAAGTGTAATGGTATTGGAATGATCTTTAAGCGTAATGGTGTCATAGTGATCCAATATAGTGGTATTGGAATGATCTTTGAGTGTAATGGTGTCATAGTGATCCAATATAGTGGTATTGGAATGATCTTTGAGTGTAATGGTGTCATAGTGATCCAATATATTTGTATTGGGATGATCCAATATAATGGTATAGGAAAGTTAAGTAAGTGTATGCCCACTCAAGTCACTTATATTTAGTTAATTTATGAAGTTTCAGCCTTGCACAATGTTTTTCTGTATCTCTAACTTACTATAGATTATAATGTTCACCACTTTCGTTTATATTGTTTTCATTTTTGCCTGTATATGAATTGACATGATATTCTGAAGTCTACAGCCATTTGTAGTCATGTTGGAGGAACTGTTACCACTGAGACAGGAAGTAGATTTTTCATCAATAACTTATTTAATCCTATTTATAGATAAATCTTATGAAGGCTGTGCACTAACACATACATTTTTCTCCTGGATGCTAACTTGCCAGACAATACTTGTATCCCGGAATTCATGTATTATAGAAATTCCAAGCCGGAACAAATAGAATGGTTCCTTAATTCTATTGAAATCAAATCCACGCTTCAGTCGTTTACTTTGTAAGTGAGATTGCACTGTTTATTTTGGAACAGTTTTTACCTGGGTGATTAGTCTGTGACTTCCTACATACAGTCTTTTTTCTAGGTTAGGTATATTGCTTAGGGGCAAAGTCTTCCAACATAAAAATGAGCTATCAGTAAGTGTAACATAAAAGAACACTCAAGTTTACCTTGATGTGATTTCTGTTTTATCTTTTTTTTATTTTTTTTTTAATTTATTTATTTAAACTTATTTATTTTACAAAGTTCTTATAACTTATACTAATCCCTCTCGACGGTTCCTGGGTTGGACCAGTACTTTGCGCCTGGGAAGATCGTGAAGAATTCTTGCCTCCAATGGGGTTCGGACCCACAGCCTTTAGATCCGTAATCGGAAACGTTACCATTGGACCACGGTGCCATTTTATCTTTGGCTCCAGCACTCAAGTGACACTGTGATACCAGAATGTGTCCCGAATTTTTATTTGCTTGAACAATTTAAGGCTGCATTTAATTTTACCATCTTGCAAATACAGTCTGCCATATTTAGACTGTCAGTTATTGCCTATACACTACCGGAGACTTATAAACAGAGATTTGCAGCTTATTCTTTACCCATATTGACTTTATGAAGTCGCACGCAGCCAACGAGACTTCAACAGACCAGGACGAGATTGGAAATCAAATATACACTTATGGTAAGTTCCAATGGATGTAAAAATTAGGATTATGTTTGCCTTTGAAGATTTGTGTTACTCACACCAGTCAAAAATCTTTACCGGCAAAATCATGGATTAATCCTACATGAACATAAGGCCATCATGTATCTTGACGTTTTCTCATGCCGCACTTAATTAGTCATATTGGACCACTAAAAAAGTACTCTAATCATGCATCTGTCCTCTGCTTTCATTCATCGGAACTCGCCTTAGCTAAAACCAGTAGATTTACTGAAAGTATTTGGAAAGTAATTGTTGTGTTGTAAGATTCCCCCAAGCCCAACCGAAATGTCCGGTACCTGTGTGATAGGTTAGTGTGCTCTTGTTAACTGTCCAGGCACGCAATAAAGTGCGTTATTTCAGAAAGCTGCCAATCTCTGTTTATAAGTCTCCAACACTACACAAAGAAAATGGGGACACAGTCTAGGATGCACCCTCTTTCACCTGCTTCAACCCTTGATTTGGTCCAATACTTTGAACTTAACGATTAATGAACGACAACACTGTGGAAATTCGATTTGGTCCAGTTTCATACTCAAATTTTACTTACTAGTAAATTTCAGGATTGCAAGTGTTTTGTGTTCATCAAGATGCATTGGATTTAGTTTTAGAAGTCATTTATGCAAAACAGGCATCAAAATGAATAAATATGGGTATCAGTGAAAATCCTGCATCCTTGAATTATCCCTGCTCAGCTGATGTTAAACAGTGGTTGAAAGTTTGGTAAATGTTACTGTTCAAACTACTTTGGTGGTCAGAATAATATTAGTCTAGTTAAAATTTCAAGTGGTGTTCATTTTATTTCTTTCATGTTTCCAGTTTTTGCATGATCATTTTCACTGTAAAAAACGACAAATTAATAAAACTGAACTGTTGGGGCATCTGTGTCCAGTTGACACATTTCTAGTTTTTTTTTATAAGATATGTCATTAACATGGCAGCAGGATATAATATATCATGTCTCTTATTACAACTATCTGAGAAGAAGAGTAAATTATTGATGTCTAACACTGGTAACGAGAGGCTGTCTGCCGTACAGGATGAGGTTGATGAGCCTTACAGAGAATCTCTGGTGATGATTGCAAATAAGATTTGGTGTTGACATTTTACTGATCAAAATCTGAAATTCAGTAAAATTTAAAATTTGAAGACAAAGAGAAATTTAAATCTTGTTTTAGTAAAGAAAGTGCTGTCTCACTGGCATATGGCATAGACAAGTGACATGATAATGCACCTTAGAGTCACTTTATCTTTACACTGCCTTGGCCAACCAGTCCTGGAAGTACCCTTTTATGCTAAGCACTAAGCAGAGATATATACCAGTATCAGTTTTAAATGCTTTGGTATGTCATGGCTGGGGTAGCAACCCACACCTATCCAGTTATGGGACAAACACTATTCACTTGGCCACCAGGAATCAGAATGATGTGGGTTCTATCCCAGGTTGCAACATACCAAAGTTGTAAGAAATGGTACTGGTTTATCTCCCTTGCTTGGAGCTCAGCATATAAGGGCAGTTCCAGGACTGGTTGGACAAGTCTCAGGATAACGTTATTAAGTGTGGTATCATCCCATATGACTACGGCATGTTGCTGCAGTATGTCAGGACTGTCTCATGCAGAAATGAATTAGTCTCCAAATGACTGAACTACTGTTGGTGGGACGTTAAACCCAACAAACAAACAAACCAGGATCTCTTACTGTCATTGTATGATACCAATGATGCCAAATGCCAACTGAATCAAGCCTTTTTTTCCCCTCAGAATCAGCAATGTAATGGTTATCTCAAAATGTGTCCTGAAAATTTTCTTTAAATTTCTAGGCTAGTCTTCAAATTTGCTTTTAACCCCAGGATTTTTCTTTCCCTAAAATCAAGAAAATTTTTCTCTTGTATTAATATATAGCCTCCTTCTAGCTCATCTTGGAAAAGTGTGGAAGTGCTTCCATATATGTGAAGCCACAAATCTTAAAGAAAAAAAAAACCTCCATAATATATAGCCATCATCTCTTTATTTGCACTTTTATTTCCCTAGTGTCTAAAATCTATTGAAAGTACAGCTATATCTCACTGTCAAATCAAAGTCAAGAATTTCATTTGTCTATAGTCTTAATGCAGACATTTTCAGTTCCATTTGCGGTTCTTGCGATTTTAATGATTTGACATTGAAGGATAGCTGTAGTCTAACAACTTGTGGCAACTTCTACTGGGTATATATTAGTGAAAAACTAATAATTGCGCCATAGGCCACATTCAGTTGCCCCAGAATATCATGCTCGGATCCAGAAGGGGGACCAGGGGTTTTGACCCCCCCTGAGATTTGGGTATTATGTCCAAAACATGCATAAAAGAGGTGCAAAAAGGGGCATGTTGATCTGTGATATTTTAAAATGTGGGTCTTCCCCCTCCACCCCCACCCACTCACTCGTACGGTGAATTTCATAGTTGGAAGTATGGAAAGTTTCCCTGTCGGATCCCCTGAGAAAAATTCCTGGATCTGCGCATGAATATTTTTTTGTAAAACTTTAAAATCATTAATTTTGTTGACATTAAGTTTTGCTGATTATGTACTTAACAGAATTAACTTCTGGGTATTATTAGCAGATTCATGTTCTAGAAAATGTGAGATTTATATCTAAAGAATGGTATTCATGGAGATAAATATTCATGGATTAAAACTCTCCTTGAAATCAATTAAAATTAGTGTCCCTCGAAAATTAATGATTTCCAAGTGATTAGTATTTTACTTTACGATTGTGCTGGTAGTTCTTATCTTGCCTCTTTTGGCCTTTTGTGCAGTTTAGCTACATTATTTGGTGTCTATATTTTGGCCCAGTCTTTTCAACCATACTGGTTTCTAATGAGTTTCTAATCTGGAGTCCTAAGCTTCAATATCTGGATTTTCTGAGCATATCTTGTAAAAATGTATGGGAGAACTAAAACTTTACAGAGATTACTTGATAAGGACATCAGCTTTCAGGATCCTACTGAGAACTCTTTCATTATATGTATTATCATGATTATTATTGTAACCAAAAAGCATAACTCTCTGTCGCATAATTTTGGAGTTATTGTCCTTTGTAAATTTTCATACTTAATTTTTGTTTGGACTGTAACTCCAAAAGTATAGAGAGGTATCAAAATGAAACTTCATATTATGTGGATAGATCTCATTAAGGGAATGAAGTAACCAAAAAGCATAATTCTCTGTCACATAATTTTGGAGTTATTGCCCTTTGTAAATTTTCATACTTAATTTTTGTCTGGACTGTAACTCAAAAAGTATAAAGAGGTATCAAAATAAAACTTCATACATGGATAGATCTCATTAAGGGGAGTGCAGTAACCAAAAAGCATAATTCTCTGTCACATAATTTTGGAGTTATTGTCCTTTGTAAATTTTCATACTTAATTTTTGTCTGGACTGTAACTTAAAAAGTATAGAGAGGTATCAAAATGAAACTTCATATGTGGATAGATCTTTTTAAGGGGGAGTGCTGTTTCCAAGAACCATAACTCTCTGTCACATAATTTTGGAGTTATTTCCCTTCGTAAATGTTCATACTTAATTTTTGTCTAGACTTTAATTTAAAAAGTATAGAGAGGTATCAAAAGGAAACTTCATTTGTGGATAGATCTCATTAAAGGGAGTGCAGTAACCAAAAAGCATAAC
>CM037777.1:12293639-12343639 GCA_021229015.1 Solen grandis | reverse complement strand
AATGTGAATGTGGGTGGTAATATTCCATTTGTCTACGGCATAATATCGTAGTGGGGCAGCACTATATCTGTCTAATGTAGACAAAATTCCCCAAATGACTAAAATACTGTCAGCGGGACGTTATACCCAAATCACACATTCTCGGGCTTTAGGGTACAATGTTAAGCAGAAAATATACTAAATGTCAATTGTTTAACATATCCTCAATGAACTCTTGACGATGAAATTCACAGAAGCTGAATACAAACAGGTTTTCCAGGTAAAACATGCATGCATGAAGATTTAAAAATTGAAATAGGATATTTAATGTAGGTTACACAAGTGAAAAAAATAATGCAATTAAGGTATGTATAAGATAAAGTTTAGAGGAAGTGAACGATGCATAAGTGCAGTAAATATACGCTTAACTGGTAATAAGTAATATCGGTATAGAACATATATATGGATGGGAGAAAAACAAAATTTTAGAACCACACTCCACAAAAATACTATTTACATACTTTTAGATTTAATACTAAGAAAGTTATTGCAAAATGCAGTAGTATGCAAGTAAAGAAAAAACACGAGTTCGATATATTTCTGTCAAAATAATAGTAGTATAATCATATGCTTCCTAACCATTGATATTCTTTTTGTCAAACACTTAGAAAGAAAATACACAGTTCATGTATCTAAGCAATTTAAGGTCCTGTAATTCTGATTGAGACAACATGGTCTGCTTTCATAGTAAACACTTTTTTTCACATTCCAACGAAAATTGCGCTATCACTATTCACTTTTTAAAAGCAATTGAAGAGAGCTGACAGCAAAATTATCTTAAGTGTATAAGGAAGTTTAAGGAGATTGAACAGTTTCGTGAGAAACCCATGGTATTTGGTTTTCACGCTTAAACCAGAATTATGTAATTTTCTTAATGAGAAATCAATTTTTGTACATCCTTCGTGTAATTGTGGTATTAAATTTCTATAGATTAATATTGCGAATAAAATTATAATTTCAATATCCAATGTTATCTACATCCTTTTACAGTTCACGTTTTCTGAATAATTTCAAGATATGATATTTATGTTCATTGATGTGCACGAGTTTGTTGAATGTTACAAGAACGTTGTATCTGATACAATACTTAGCAGAATTTAGATTTCTAATGGAAAACGGATTGGACTTTATGGAATCATTTGGATAGCATAAACACCTTGCATGATGGTTTGTTGTACATTCCAACAATAAGGGTCATGTCACTTACCCGAAACGTCAAAGATAAAGGCTTTTGTATACCATCTGTTTGTGTTAACAGTTGTTTATATAAGGTGCCATCATTCTTCACCAGGCAAACATTGTTTGAAAGACGCCCACAAACTAAAACATTGTCCTGGTCATCTAAACATACATTCCCTGTGGATTGTTGATGTCTCCTTTATTTTGGAAAAGCAACTCACCTCCCTGATCAATACAAGTAACTGTATTGCTCCCGTAACATGAAAGATAGATTTTATCTTCTTTGGCACTCACACATACATAGTATGGTACCTGTATAGAATGCTTTCTCAAAGTATCGTGTTTAATCTTTCTCTGAAGCTGGCCAGTTTTGTCAAATACAAGAACTTCTCCTTCTTTAGCACCTTTTTGGGTAGAAGTATATATGTTGGAACTCTTCACGGCAACGCCATAACATTTTTCATCAATATCAATTTTCTTCTGAATTTGAAATGTTTGTTGTTACAGTACACATAAGAAATTTCTTCTCATATGGCAGTGTCACAACAATTTCAGTTTCATCAAGAACTGCAACATCCCATGGTTGTGAAAAGCATTGAAAGCTGAATTTCGGTCTTAAATCCTGTGTGTATTGTAACAATTTACTTTTTGTTCCCTCACATAGCACTAGTTCACCATTTGGCATAAATACTGATCCACTTATCCAGGATAATTCAACATTAAGATCAAAAATTTCTGAAACTTTCAGATCAAGAATATTGTTAGCCTTTCCATATTTAATCGACCCTAAAGATTTACTACTCATCTTCATACAATCCTTGGTCATAGTGCTTTCATCCTTTGTCTCACTGCAACTTTGAAGCATCATTATACTAGAGGTAACCCCTTAAAGCGTCGGCTGTGGTCAAGTGACTCTGGATTCTTGCCGTTGTATGTTCTACAGCATTATCTATTTCCCTAGCTAGTTGTTCCTCAAGTTCGTTAATATAATCAAACTCTCCCCTTTAATTCTTTCGGTTCTTTAAAGAACTGATGACCTAACAGTTTTATTGTTTAAGCATGCTCCCTCCTTGATGTGATGAATTATGTATTTTCGTTTTGAGTATTATTAAAGTCTGCATCGTTGTCTCAACATTTTGTGGCCAACGTCAACGATTTAGACGTCCTGTGTGTTGAAACTTCACGATTAACAGCAAACGGCCAAATGGTTTTAGCAGAAAGATTCACCCTTATCAATGTCTTAATTCATTGAGTTCAAGACAAACGCCACATTCCAAGCCAAGGCATTCTTCAGCACTCGATTAAGCCATCTTCTTCTGTAAAAATAGATAATATAAATCACAAACCAAGCCTTACACTCAAACCTTCCACTCCATAGATTTATTTTTTTTCAATTCTTGGCTGACTTTCTTCGAACATTGTATACTTTTCAGAAGTGACAAGAGTTTTAAAAGGAATTAAAATAACTAGACATTTAAAATGAAAGGTAAAATGCCGGGCTTGCTATGTTAGATTTGGAGTGACACTGTTTTTATGAGTTGCCTGGTTTATTTTTCCAGGTTCAAAGATGCAGAAAGAAGTAAAATATCTACTGTCACAAATGTATATCGATTATCTTATTATTTACCAATATGAGTATGATATTCGAGATATTTGAGATTGCATTGTAACCTCTGCAAATCATCATTTTGCCGAGGCAAAGCATTGTGTTACTCGGAAAAGTTTTTAAGTTCAAAAACTTTGTATATAATAAAATAATGCCACTTTTTTTCGTTAAAGAGACAGAAAGATTTCTTTGAAAGCGACTGCTGTGGAAATAGTAAGAGTGAAACAGCAAAGAATACGAATGTCAATCTTAATAATGTCTTCCCCATATTTATATATTATTATACATGTACTTTGTCGAAAGCATTACTCTTGCACTGTAAATACTTCAAACTCATGATACATAACCTTGAAGGTTATTTTTATATTTTCATATTTTTGGAGTTATTGCCCGTTGTTTAATTTCATATTTAATAAATTTTGACCGGAGCATAACTCATGCACCTTGAGACATATAACCTTTGGTAGACGTATGGACGAGAATTGCAGTACACAAGAGTATAATCCGTTTCAAAGGTTCCTTGCTTGAGTTTTTCCCATTTTATACAATTCCGTGTTCTTAACTTAACTGCTATTCTACTCATACAATTGGAATTGAATTTCATTTATGAAAAGATATCAATGAGATAAAATGTCATGCAAAAGGTTCGTAACTCTGGCCTCAATATTGTTAGAGTTATTGCCCCTTTTTACAATTTCTTGACCGCAACTCATGTCCTTTGATGCTATTGAAACAAAATTTCAGTTATGGACGGAAATTAGAGTTATTGTCTCCAACACGTTCAATAACTTATTGCGGAGCTGTATCAATATAGTCAGCTTTTTAACTATTTACTTCATGAATACTGATAACGTAATTCAAAATTCACTGAATATTGAATAAACTGAATTTAAATAATTGGATTTTTGGCATAAAGTTCAATAAAGTTGAATCATCCATGTACTTTAATTACTCCAAACATCTGCAAACAGTTTGTACCCTAGTCACACAGGGTTAATCTGTTGCTTGTCATCCTAATTATTCTTTAAATTTAAAAAGTAACAATGTATTCCTATTTTCAAGTCATTGTTTGAAAAGGTCATCTAATGGTTTGATAACTAAAATCATGGTAGATCTACTTTTTCAAAGCAAATAAACCAGACCCTGATGAGAGGACTGTTGTGCATATGTCACTGTGTGCCTCAGTGTATATTTGAGTTTCAGCGGGTAACCACTGATTATTTTTTTGAAATCCTTGTTTGTTTTAAGAAGAATGTTTAAGGAAAATTCCATTTTTAAATTACATATGTTAAAAGTCTTATTAAAAGTATATTTGTTAAATTTGGAAGGTCCACAAATCACATTTTAGTGTTTTATACAATTTTTGCTAAATTTCAATTAAAAAAAAGTTTTAGCTAAAAATAAACATGATAAGATATATATTTTTACATTTTAAGAAAGCCATAATTATATAAGTTTATTGAATCTGAAAAAAAAGAAGAAAATCTGTCCGTTTTTTGTATTAAGAAATAAATACATATAAATTAATAGCTTTAGGGTGTTTTTGTATGCATTTTGGTCCTGGCATAATGGATATTTTATGCTCCTTTGGTATTTTCCAAGTATGTTTGAAAGTATTTTCATCTGTAACTTATAAAATACATTATTAGTTTCAAATTGTGATAAATAATTTTGAAAATATAATTTAAATATGCTTTGGAAGTATTTAGAAATGAAATCTTTCCAATTGTTAACACCTGTTTTTTTCTCAACAAATTTTAGCAAACACTGATGTTTTACCATAAACTTAACCTCTAAAACGAGCTTGGTGACCCCCAAAGTTTAATTCATATATCCTTAAGTATAGTCTAAAGTACTTATGTGATTTTGTTTTTAAAAATCTGACCGCTAGAAAAAAAGAATACACACACGCTCATACGCCTTTAAATCTCTGATTACACATCCCAACCCTTTTCGTAGGTGATTCACCAAAATGTACGATAAAACAAACAACTTATTCTTAATGTAACCTCCATGTTTTGATCGTCCTTTTAATTTAAATTGTTTTCATTTTAATAATTTTGATTTTTACACATTCATTGTAATTGAGATGTAGTGAAATCCTTTTTAAAATGCAAAAAGCAGGGCAAAGTAAGTAAGTAAATTTTATTATAGTGACATTGTGTTATCATTACATATATATACAATAAATACACACAATTTACAACACCCGGCCACGTTGGGCCTATATGTCACTTTAAACTGAAAAATGGAAATAAATTACAAGAATAACAATTACAAAAATTTTAATTTTTTGTATAATATATTTACCTTGTATAAGTTACGTCTTCGCCTATTCATAGCGTCCACTAAAAACTTTGATACATATACATAATGATTTTTTACTGCATAAATGAGTTTATTTAAATCAGTTAATTGATCAAAGTTTGAATTTGTTTCAATGCATTTTTTAAGAAATTTTTCTCTCAAATCAGTATATTTTGAACAATTCAGTAAAAAATGAATTTCATCTACAACATTTGCAGAACATAGAGTACATAATCTATCATTTATACTAAATCCTACATATCGTCCCGTTTCTAGTCTTAAAGGTAAAATTCCGCATCTGAATTGGGCTAAGTGAGATCTTTCAGTTTTTGTCAATGACGAAAATAAATATTTATCAGTTCCATAATTCTCTTTAAATTCAACATATGTTCGTAATTTGGCAACACTTTTCACATCGACCAACCATTTTGATGTATACAGAGCAAACAATGCATCTTCACAATCTTTTAAATTCACGGGTTATTTGTTATCATAATGGTTTAGCATATGTGTATGTAGCAAGATATTTCTTATTTCAGAGCACCATCTATTTCCAGCACTGTTAAAATCATGCAAAAACAATTTTTTGTTAGTCTTCTATCATCCATATTTACTAGACGGTTCCATAACCTTAACATATTAACCCAACGTCTGAGTTGAGTTGAAATCCAACCCATATCACCATTTATCCCTAATAATGGAGCAAATCTATGAACACCCATAAAATATCTTATTGCTCTATTTTGAGTCATATTTCGAAAATGTTTATAACCCTCATCATTAGTTAAATGATTACACCATTTTATAATTTTTGAAACCCCATATAGATGAACAATAATCAGTCACAGGCACAACACATGAATTATACATTTCGTAAATGTTTTATAACCCACATCTTTATTAGTCTGAAATTTGGATATAATTGCACCTAACGCTCGACCGCCTGATTTAGACAACATGTCAGCCGTAAATGTAAAATCTAAATTTTCCTGTAGGTTAACGCCTAGATATGTATACATAGAGGCATATGACAAATCAGATCCCCTAGCTTAAACTCGAAACTGCTTTGATTTTTACCTTTATTTCTACAATGAATTATTTTCGACTTAGTATTGTTAACAGTAAGTCTCCATTTTCGACACCAATCACTCACATAATTCAACATATCTTGCATGTCTTGTTCATTTTCTGACAACAATAGAATGTCATTAGCATACAGTAAACAACATATCATATCATTATTAATATGAACGCCTTTTCCTAATCATTTTAAACCATCAGCAAGGTCATTAATGAAGTAGGCAAATATTGTCGGTGAGCCACTGTAATTATCAGTTAGTTCAGTACTTGATAGTCTTTATATTTGAAACAGTTCTCCATTCAAACTGAACAATCTGTTAAACCATTTAAAGGTGGCAGACATTGCAAACTATTTAATTTAATTTGACATGACTAGTGCCTGAAATAACATGTGCGTGTATTTAGGCTACATGACCAATTAAGGAATTATCAGTTTATGTATATTAAGAAATTTTGGGAAGAATACAACTAAACCTTTTCCAAAAATTCTGTCATTTTGCATTAAAGTTTATTGTTACAGGATTGTACTGAATAGCATAGTGTTTTTGACTACAAAATAAAGTTTTAATATAATGAATAGTAAATAATTAAATGAAGGTCTATAAATATAATGCATATTTTTATTATTAATATGCTTACAGTTTTTCAGTGTTTTATTTGCATGATTATTTTTTAATATTAAAACAACAAGAACATCACTACCATTGCTAAAGTCTTAGATTTACGGAAGCGAATATATTTATACGTTATTTTATCAGAGTAAATCGTACACGTCAGTAATATGTCATTTTTCTGAAATTGCAATGAATTTGAATTTTACATATATGCACGATGTTCATTTTTATACTTTAAAATCCAGTTATTTGACAATAAGATTAACATGTAATATAAATATAAGGTATATTTGTACTGGTATGCGTGTGTGGCACAGGGGTCGTGCCGGTAATACAACAAACAGTAAGTCTGCGGTATTTCCGCAGAGTTGAAATAACGACGAAACGTTCGTATATTCAAACGATATTTCTATGATGTCATTCAGTCAAATTTCAAACATCTAACGAATATTGAATGTATGCAGTGCTTTTGGTGTGCAAATAAGTGTTACTCCTATACAAGAATTAAAGTATTTAAAATCCATGGAAAGATACAGTATGTTGTCGCGAAAACTTGTGTATAATGGCATCGTAAATTAAAAAAAGAGCAACTGATAGGTCTCTTTGGGGAAAACCAACATATAAGGGCACAAACACTTCCAAACTGGTTAAGAAATCCATCTATAGGGATAGAAGGAAAACAGTACGTCAGGTGGCCGAAGAGTTAGATGCATCAAGTCAAGAGCACATCGCAATTAAAAATATGATTTGGGAATTTGTACATGTAGTATTTAGTTATTTCGAAGAAAATGATTAACTATTGCTATAACCCATTATCGAGGGGGTAAAGCGTCCGTATTAAATGTATAGTTAAGCCTGTTATAGGAGCATGTGACCGGTGTGATATCATGCAACATGTCTACGGAGTGGTACCACAGCAAGGCAGCACTTTATTTACCCATGTAGACCAAATCTCTATCTATTTGTTGAAATAGTCAAAACTGTCGTAGGTATTCATAAAAACTATGACTTAAGATACCAATACTACCTTATGTACATGTCTATTTTTATCCTTTAATTAATGTCTGACTCGAAATCAACTAACAATACATAGCGCTAAGAAATTTTAAAAATCTAAATATTTACGTCAATCCCTAAGTTTAGATAAATAGTTTCCATACTTACTAAATTATTTGTTAGGAATTTAACTATTTTGGCATTTTAGGAAAACCCATTTGATGAAATACGTACGTATTTAAGTATTACTCAACGCTAAGTAAAATTGGTGAATTTGGCGACCAATAATTGTAGCACGTGCGACCTTTTTTTTCAAATATACTTTTTCCAAAACGGTGTCAGGAAAGAATATTGAAAACATCCCCGACGGGTTCCGTGATTTCTAAAGTACAATAAAAATCTTTCTCGACTCTCTATGGTGTCTATGTTGTCTATGATAATCCCCTACCGAAAAAGGTAACGTTGTGAAATATTTTGGGTAATGTGCATTGTTTAATGGATTGCTCTAGAATTGTTCTGGTCTTGCATGGTCAAGGCTGCTGGCACTGTCAACGCTTATTACTATTTCAAGGTACGTTGAATTTTCTTATCTCACATTTTTGAATTAACATCCGTAGCAAGTGTAAGGAAACAACATGTATACTGCATGAAAAGGTAATAATCATAAATGATACATAATGGTAACAAATTACTTGATATTTACGACCGTTCATTCAAACATACCACTTCACGCCCCGATTTTTTTCAGTTTGGAAAAAGCGCCCTCACCTGAACCTGCAAAATATAGTATTTTACAATATAATGCCCCCAGCCATAATTTTAGCTTTCCAGCGAACTGATCACCCACCTTTTTCGTCAGATTTGGTGTCTCTAGACATTATATATTTCCCAAAGCTCCAGTTGAATTTGAGGGGACAGTGTTTTGAAAATAGGGATGAGATCAAATATGCAATCCAGACTTTTAACCGAACCCTAGACAACCAGTAGTTTGGTGACGTGTTTGCAAAATGGATCCATCGCCCCACCAGAAGTGCACTGAGGAAGACTGAGAATACTTCGAGAAAGTTTGACTTCTAGATGACATTACGTAACAAGAAAGAAAATGGGCGGGCGCCATTCAACGTTAAACAGCCTTGTTAAAAAGTATGTAGATTCTTTTCATGGAG
Source organism: Solen grandis (assembly GCA_021229015.1). Classification (NCBI taxonomy): domain Eukaryota; kingdom Metazoa; phylum Mollusca; class Bivalvia; order Adapedonta; family Solenidae; genus Solen; species Solen grandis. The sequence continues at coordinate 12,334,652 of CM037777.1, read as the reverse complement.
AAATAATCATGAACTTTCACAAGCACTAAAAGACAATAGTGAAAATTTAAATGAAATGCGTTGACCAGTTTTGCACAGGAGAATGTACGATTTACTGGGACTGTCGTATTACAGAGAATTCTAGCTGTGTTAACATCTCTACTGTTATCCGTAACATTATATATCAACGGTAAAACTTATGCCGCCAATCATTTGATAACAAACATAATGTAAAGCATTTGATTTAAAATATCGTATTTACCTTTATAAAAAAAATATACAAATACATACATCAATAGTATAAACAATAATTAAAACTAAAGGTATAACAAATCAATATTGTTTTAAGGAAACAATGCAATACATGGAAATGTGATATAATTATTAATAATATTGTAATTCTAGATACACTGATATCATAATAAATTTATGAAGTTCCTTTAAACTATTTAAATATCATGACCTAAAACAAAATAAATATAATGTTGTGTTTTTATTTTATCACATTTTTAAAAAATATAGGTCAAAATCTTAACGTATTAAATAATAACATATTTGTATTACATGCATTTACATGTAACAATAATATATCTACTCAATTTATAAAACATATAAAAGGTATTTAAAAACAAACAATTACCATATTCTATAAGAAGATGATAAACAATAATACAAATATTGACAAGAATATTAGAAAGTGGTGGTGAAATGTCTCATTCTTTTAATAATTGAGGTGAAAGGTTTTGAAAGCATTCGGAGAGGGAAAAACTTAGAAATTCAAATTCGAATACAAAAAAAAAAGTCATGAATTCAGTCATGGTTTGAATGCAAAATAGACTGAATGCAGAGTAGACCTCAAAGAAAGATACCTAAATATGTGGTCAGAGGTGAAGAAGTCTGTACACCTTAGCAGGACTGGGGAATTTAACAGGCTTTGTCACACTGAGTACTTTAATATAAAGGTCAATCACAAACTTTTCATTTTCATTATTATCTGTTATGTTATGAATATATAAGTGTAAAACCTTCTGTACAGAAATATGCTGGAACTATTTGTAGTTTGTATGAAATCGGCAGCAATGACACCGGCGAGAAAAAATGATTGACTTTTATAGTGTCGTCATTGATAGAGCAAACTCTGCCAAAACTACATATTGCATAGATCAATAATAGTTACTGTAACTAATTTCAAGCTAAATTGAAGATCAAAATTAATGATAAGGGGTGAAAATGTGTAGATTAATAATCATTTACTTTCCTATAAAAATAATTGCTTTACTGATAATGGAGGCGGGTGTCATTATGCAAAAATGCATGTCATATCAGCAGATATTCTATAAATAATATATAATAATCTTAATATAAAGGTCCTGGCCATAAGTATGAGTAACGTTAAAAGCCTATTTACATACTTTCAAATCCAAAACCTCTTATTTTCCCTTATGGTCTTATACTTGCTTGGATTTCTATTACTCAGAGACCAAGTTTCTCAACAAGTCAAATCCATAATATAACTACTGATGAGAATTAAGGTTTTTATTCAGGGTAATAAAAATGAAATCCGGGTTGACTGCTCGGGCGTAGAGTTTGAGAGAGGTTTCGTTAATTGATGTGCATGACTGGCTCTTGCCGGTACTTATGTACTTATCCCCATGTCACTATTGAGATTTATGTCCCTGGGTATGGCATATTGCCTACTCTTAAGACAATAGCAAATCACTTAAAGATGTGAACCGTATCTAACAGATGGCCCGGTTCATCCCTCGTAGGCAATTATATGATTTAAATTACGGTGCAGCTTAGATAGTAAAACATTGTCAATTAAATAATAATAATAATGCACGTGTTTTATATCGCCAAAGTTCATTCAGGAGAATTTTATGGGAATTATTAGTACAAATAAATAAAATATATATATAAGTTTGTTTTATTTTTCCATTTTAATTCAAATCAAAATGTTTTTAATGATATTACTTAGTAGGGTACATGATAAAATAAAAAAAAAGAAACTAACATATAACTAAATATATGATACTTATAATAAAATAGGCAGATATCTCTGATATAATGAAATATTTTGATATAAAACTTCTTTTTTTTTCTATTGAAATGACTAGCTATCATTTTCTGATTAGTATAACCATACTTTTAGACCCTGAGGTGAAAGTGTCTTGGCTGAGATTCGAACCCCAGACCTCCCGATTGCATAGCGGACACCCTAACACTGAAACTATTGTTTACTTTATAAGCCATTGAGTACTTATGAACTTACGACAAAAAGCTGACATTTTTCTCGAATGGAATTAGAATACAGATAGACAAGCGTAGATGTCTGAGGGAAAAGTAAGTACTGCTTTCCAAAATTATAATTTTATGCATCGTAATTTCCTGTTTTTCTATGGATACACTTTTATGGTTTATTGCCTGTCCCCAGTTGTTCAATAAAGAATGATTATTTTTGTATTGAGCATTTCAAATAAGCGTCAGTACATATACGTTCGGGGAGGGGAGAATAAATAAGAAAAAATCATGAGTACTTTTAACACCAAAGTATAGGAATACGCCAAGTCATAGTGGTTGGATAAAATTGATATTATGAAAATGAAAACCTCTGAATGCTGATTAATGCTTATCTCTGAATTTATCTCTTTATGTCAGAGTCTATTTCTGATTTTCGTATTCACAAATATATCTTTTTTGTCCATCAAATTCGCCGATTAGATAAAACAGTTAACATTATACTAAATCAAAAACAAATATGACGTGTTTTAAATATGATTGATGATTACACACATCTACATGAAATTGAGAAGGCAAAATAATGATGTTCATGATTTATTCTATTGAATGCGCGAAATATGATGTAATAAACAACAACAACAACAACAACAAAAAACTTTAAATTAAGTATATATGTATGTGATTTTATTTTCTGTTGATATACCTTGTATTCGATTTGTAATAAATATTGAATTATTTTTACAGCCATTATAGATTGAAATTAAAGAAATTTATGGAAATAAAATAAATATAAATATCTGAAATAGATTCATGAAGCTTTGAAGAATCAAAGAAAGAAAAAATAAACCATTGTAAAAAAGACTCCGTGAAGTTTAAAGAGTTTAAGGTCTGATTTTCAATGGATAGAAAGTGTTAAAAACACATTTTTTGTCAATAAGAAAAACAAACTTATTCCTTATCTAAACCTAATTATAGATTTTCTATTTGACTAGAAAGAAAATTATATAATACATTCGAATTGAATATTACATTGACACAGAGAGAGAACTAAGCGATGAACAATCTTCAAAGCTATAGGAATCTTTAACACATGACAAAACCACTTAAAGTTACCGTAACATCAATAATTATGAGTGGAAATTGATTAAAAAAAACAATTTTGGAGGGGAGATTAGAACATTTTCTTTTAAGATCCATAAATTCAGATAGTATAGATAAGAGATTTAATAAAATCGTACATTTGATTTGATCAAACTCGTTTCGTTAAAGGCCGTTTCATTGGAGAAAAAAGTATTATCCCGACATTATCCCGACATATGATATTATGAATTAAACGGAAATTATTTTCACAGATTTGTCTCGCTAATATAGTTATAGAATATTTCATGCAACAAGATAAGAAACGTTTCAATTATACTACACACACCTTTGTTTTATGAAGTAAAGGGATATCTATTTCGAAAGTATAACCGAAGTTGGATGATCCAACATTTTCTAGATGGATTAAAAGGTATTGCTTTAAAGTTGGTGGTTGCTTCGTATATCTCTTTATGAAAAAAATGCTGGCAATACATATGTAATATAGGAGTTTACCGGTATTAAGGACGAGGTTGTACTTGTTATCTCGCTTTGTCCATTACTATATATTGGGGTTTTGAAATGTTTTGAGATGTCCCATTGTTCAATTTGCCTTTTTTCATGTGATTGTTTTGGTTAACATTTCATTTGTATTCTCATTAGTCAGTTTATTTGTTATCCCCTGAGTATGTCTTTGTACTAGTCAGTTCTGGAAAAGGTTTTGGGGATGGAATGAGGCGGTCTTCTTTTCTACGTAGTTGTTATCTGGAAGCTGCATTAGTCTCAAGTTGTTTTCAATTTACTTGGTTGTTGGATCCAGAAAAAAAGGTATCCAAAAGACCAAGACTTTTGATTTCCATAAACTTTCAAAACCTGAGCTTCCATACATATGTATCTTTCCGAGAAATAAGAGGTAAATACATTCGAGGTATTAAATAAACAACATATAAGTATATTATTTATATATCTACTTGAACTTGGTATTAAATTAGTTCTGCTTTTTTAAAATTGAGTAAATTCAGAGCTGTATTTTGTTCTGCATATTAGCATTTATTTAAGTTTGGTTCATCCTAATTAAATTAATATCTACAGCAAAAGTGATAGATTGTCTTGAACTCCCGGTTGTAACAATTACAGGCTATAAGTTTTCAAGAAGAGTTGATATCATTAATTACAAAACTTTTAATCGTTATGCAGTGATAAATGGGAGATGAGCTCTAACATGATATTTTGTTTTTGTATAATAATAATAATAATGATAATAATAATTTTGTCCCACTCATTTTTTGTATGATGGTGAATATCTACTGACAAGCAGTAAAAATGATACCTGACTTGATAACTTGACGCTTAATTATATTTCCATACTTTGTTCCAAAAAGCAAAACCTAAGGGTAAAACAAATTGTTAATCCTGGGTTTGAAATAGCTGGGTTTGAAATAGCTGCGGACAATGCTTCTTTAGTTGAATAAGGTGAGATAAAAGTATTTTAAACATATCCGATTATCAAAACAAAGAAGAAAAAAAGGGGGTTTGGTTGGGTACCTTGGTTGGGAGTAGGTACACCCTATACAAAAAAAAAAAAATAGTTACTACAAAATTAATTTTAGGGAAGGATTGGAAAAAAGATGGTTATGTGTTTGTGGTGGGGGAGGGGTTACAACAATCTTAATAGTAGATAGAGAAGGAAATGTGTGAGCATAATCCTCATCATGACTGATCATACCTTATGCAAAAACAACAAACGATTTCTAAGTCGAATAATTTGCATTTAATTAAAGAAAGTTATCTAACTTGATCATTTCGGTAGGTTAAAGGGGTGACCTTTCAATTAAGTGCACGGAGTAGTTACTGCTGACCTAAACACAATACTTAACCAAGGAGTCTGCTATTTTAACAGCGGTAAAAAGGGTCATAAGTGCAACAAATTTTGAAGCCAAAGCTTTTATTAACAAGAAGAAAACCAGACCTGTCCAAAATACATAACTTAACCAGCAAATCTTAAGTAATCTAAGTGTAAAAGGACTATTATACAATAAAAGAAAAAGCAAGATAGAATTATGGTTCTTTCAGCCTGAAATCGATTTTTGATGGTGAAAACTTTTCTAAGTTTCCAAGCAAAAGCTTTGATAGATGAGTTGAAACATTGGCGTGTCCCGGTGCTTCTAATGTGGTATTTATTAACCTATATAGATACATATATATATAATGTGTATTTGAAACATAAGTGTATAATGTTTATTCACGGATAATATCGCTGACATGGTATGCTAGAGGCCCTGAGTCCTGTATGATTTAACAAATCCGACTAATAGATTTATGTGTGGGATTATTTTTATATTCAAACAGGAAGAAATCCCAGTTGTGAACATTTTCAGAACGAAGATCCGAGTATGAAATGAATTCAAATAACATGAGTTTATTTTCAAGCAGATTGCTTTAACATTCATTTTTCTAAAATAAAGTTCGTGTTCCTACCTTCAATCCTCAGCCAAAAAATACTACATCGTGATTGTTTTCGTTTATGAGAAACAAGTTTCTTTTTCGTGTTTTATTTGGAAATCCCCATACAAGAACACTAACTATAAGCAAATGTTTTGAGTACCAGCATTTTCTCTCCTTTCCAGGGGAGCGAACTGCTAAGGCGCTATCTTCTCTTTCCTGCCGACTTATTCATAGTTCACATGCAAATATGAGAGTAGACATCAAACAAAGATTCTAAATATAAGGTCAAAGCAAATCTATTATACACTCCCTTGTCTCAAATAAAAACCATGTCCCTACCTTCAATCCACAGCCAATAAATTACTGTATTATGATTGGTTCACTCTTTTCGTTTTTCTGTTTCTGGAAATCCCCTCAGAAGAACACTGATTCTGAATTAATATTTTAAGATTCAGCAATTACGTCCCTTTCAGGGGGAGCTCACTGCAATGGCTCCGTACTTTCTGCAATGAGGTTCTTCGTTTGAATGCAAGTAGTAATTTGTTATCATTCCAGATTGGTATTTCAAAATTTTATTTAAGAGAAATTCTATTTGTGCGGTATTTTCTTTAGTCAATTACTTTTTAAGTTTTATCAAACGAATAAATAAAATATTATGTTTTGATGTGATAAAAGTATGTCAGTTTTCTCAATGTCACAATTATGCAAAACTCTGTCCATGACACGAGTTAATTGAAAAGATATTTGGGGTAGCAAATAGTGTACATTGTTAAATTCAAATTACCATATTTATCTCAGACTATAAAATAACTTACATTCGACTTGCTCAAAAGAAAATCTATGCATTTATTTTTAGCTACTTTAAAGCCTAAAATTCACTTTAAGATTTACAAATATTTAAGTAATATTTATTTTATCAAACTATAGGAAATAAAAATATTTTTTTTTCCCTGTTAAGCCCATAACTGCCATCTCTAAAATTTAATGCAGTTTATTTAATTACAATGAGTTTCTTCTACTATAGTCAATATTCAATATTGAAATATCAAATTGATTTATTTTATATAAATATGGTATAAATATAATCACTAAAGCAGCTTTTGGTGTGTTGTTGAGGTGGTTGTGTTTCCTATATTTTCTCTTGAGAGTACCATTTAACGTCAAAAAGACACATTAATAGTTTTGAGGAAGAGAACATAATATGTTTTTGTTTACGTAAAAATTACGTACATACAATTAATGTTTTATACAACAATCTCTCTTCACAAACAGATATATCGTGATTTTTTCAGGTCAAAATATCGTATAGCAGGTCTGATAAAATTTACAAAAGGTATACATGTCTGCCGTTAAATTGTAATTCAACTGAATTTTATTTAAAAGCGAAAATAAACACGATGGTTTACCGGTCATTTTCCTGTTATTCTATTATTTTGTCTTTCTACCAAAGATAACGCAAATATTGGGTTTAGATATTTTCCGTAATTTGGTGGCGATTTATAGTCCATATACAAACTTAATATTTTATCTTTATTATATCTAATGATTTTTTTTTATTTGATAAAGAATAAAAACTTTTAAACATCAAAATGGCTTTTGGGGTGGTTGTGGTTTCCTACATTCTTTTCATGAGAGTGACATTTAGTTTGCAGAGGCATGTTCATACTTTATATAAAGAGAGTCATATGTGGTGTGTTTGTGTGTGTGAAAAGTTGCCCACATACAAATTGCATGATTGATTGAAAACCTCTTTAACATACATTGTTTAAGTTCAGTCACAATAAAATAAGGATCGCAGTTTTTGCCCAAAGACTGAATAAATGAAAAAAAAAATGAAATAAATATGAAACTAACCCGTTTTTATTTTAAGATCAATGTAAAAAGTAACGTCTCTTTCAAAGTGGTATTGATATATATCGCTCTTGTCAGGTTCTCAATGTATTAGGGTAGTTCGCCTGATGGCAGGAAAATCTGACAGAAACTTTTCTATATCGCGATATCAAATGCGGTATATTTATATTTGTCTCATGTAGATAAAATACCTAATATCGTCTGTGGGGCATTAATCTTAGATGAGTAGTAAGCAGCAAGTATTTATCCATTTAGGTAACGCTTCTGAATTGAATGCTTCCCCCATCTACCCTATCAAGGACTTTTTAAAAAGATCTAAAATGTTTTTAGGAAAGTCTTTCATAATTTAATTGGCAGGCTTTAAGTGCGTGGAAGGTAGCGTTAGGCGGATTCAATCACCTATTCAAGAGAAAAATGGGTTTCCAAATGTCCCCAAAATGTCAAAACATGTGTAAAAGGAAGTGGGTGTGGTAGGTAAAAAGTGCCACAATATATGAAAATTGTGAAATATTTGAATTAAGCATCAACCTTTATGTAATTATTACACAATTATTTCTGCATTGAATAAAAATGAATATGAAATAAAGGGTAACATAATAAGGCTTGAAAATATAAACAAATGCTGAAAAATATTGAGTAGATATTTTTTATCTCCCTTTAAGTGAGATAAATGACAACATCTAATTTTTATAAGTACCATATTTAGCAAAGCTGTTATAAACAACTCTGTTTATCAAGATTTAATTCTTCGTTATAATTATGATCAGTGGTCTCAAATAAATGTCAGACAATAATTTTTAAAAATAATACAATTATTTGTAAATAATATTACCAAATATCATTTTCTGAAATAATGGTAACTGAAAGGTAAAATATTACTAACTTTATTATTTTACAAAGAAAAAAAAGGGGTGTCTATATTGCCAGCGTAACTTTGTCGATGTTACTGTTTCCGGGTAGGTCAGCGGTGGCCATTGAAAATACTGGAAATTTCTATGATGATTTTTGCTGCTATATTTGAAAGGTAGGCATCATTTATACATTTGACTTCTGAAATTTTTAGAAGTATTATCTTTTTTTTTTTTTTTGGCAATAAATACGATCAATTTCGTTGATTATATGTGAAGGTTTGTTATTCGACAGCCCTTGTCATTTTCAAATGAAAAACCGACTCCTGTAGTATAGTACGTTTGTGATTGAGTTGTAATGAAGAATTAAATCTTAATGAATTGAGTTGCTTATAACAGCAGTGTCATGTCTGGTACTTGTAAAAATAAGGTGATATCTTTAATCTCACTTAAAGGGAAAAATATCTACTAAATATTTTTTCAGATTTTTTTTTATTTTCAAGTCTGATTTTGTTACCCTTTATTTCATTTTTATCTTATTTTAATGCAGAAATAGTTGCGTAATAATTACATAAAGTTTGCTACTTAATAGTGATTTGTAGCACTTTTTGCCCACCATACCTTCCTTCTTTTCACATGTTATTGACTTTTTTGGGATATTTGGGAAAAATACGTGATTCTCTTGAATAGTTTATTGCATTTTAATTATTTCTAATGGACAATGGACTATCTAGAAGTGTGTTTGTTTTTCAACCAAGACAGCAGTGTTGATTGAGTGCATGCAAGATGAAGATGTGACATGTAATATTTTCTTTGAATCAGAAGCCAAATCTGAAAGCCCTTTGCAAACTGTATGCTCTAATATGAAATGAAATTGTATACTGAGTATTACTGAGAAATAAAACTTGATTTACTGTAAATAAAATATGTTTTCACAACCCCACCCACTTTGGGTTGGCAGCGACCCCTTAAAATAAGAATATTTTTAGGTTAATTATATCAATACACGTAATCGAATGACACTGTTTTCTTAAATATATAGATGATGTTACACTCCTACCTTTAGGCTTTAAAACACAGCCAACAAATAACTGCGTAATTGTTTTCGATCTCCGTCTAAAGCTACTTCCCACGCACTTGAGGCCCGCCTACAGGCTATACGCACGATAAATAAAATGGCTATGTGAACGTCATGTTCATGACTTATCAGACGATTTCAGCTTTATACTGTGTATATAACAATTAAGCGCCTGAATGTCACAGATATATATTAAAGCCCGAAAGGTTGTTTAAATGTTTAAATTACTGGGTATGTTTTTTTTTTGTATTAAAGAAAAATCTTGACACATTTTCCTTAAAATTACAATAAGCACATTGCTTCACTCTCTTTCCTGCATTTTCTAAGATTTACATGAGTATCTGTTTAAATGAAAAAAAAAGCAAATTTGAAATAACAAATTCAAAAGAATAGTTTAATCAATGTATTTTAAATCTAATAAGAATATAAACCAGTTGTTTTTGTTGTTGCTTTAAAATAGAGCGCAAATTAAATAATTGATACTTCATTACTGCATTGTGCAAAGGATATAACAACCTTAGATCAATTACTTTCATTTATGCATGACATTTTCTTTCCTTTTTCACTTTATTTTTTCATTTTAATAGGTATATTGAAATGAAATTTTAATACTACTAAGTTCTCTGGCAAGATTCGTACTCGCAAGCTAGCCTTGCAGCGTGCTGCATAAAAGATTATAGGTAGCACCGCATATAAAACATGGATGAGTGGTTAATAACATGACTTTGCACAGATATAGGCTAAAGTAAAAATAAATACCCAAGCAGTATTATTTATATCGCTCAAGGCGTAGATCCATTGTCTTAAAGTTTCAAAATATATTATTTAACTTAAAGGGAGTCACACCTGAATGGTAACTATGGAGAATTGAAAAATATTGTAGTGTTGTATGCCTAAACGTACACCTCTATGCAAAAACTAAAAACAATTACCGTCCTGTTTCATTTTTTATCCAAAGGTATCATTTTTAGAAATATGAAATAAAATAACCATAATGTCATATCCTCTTTACGAAAAAATAGTTTGCTATTGATTATAAACAAATAATTGCATTCGGCAAACAAACCCTGATTGTTTCAACTAAAGATATTTGAAATATGTAATAAATTCTTTCCATACCAAATACATTTTACACACTGGTCTTATGTTTTTTTGTAGGCCCTGTCGCTAAAATCTACATAACAGAGAGACATATTTCAAAGTTCAACCGAATTTTCTACGAAGTAGATCTATGTTGGTTGATCTTGCCAAATTAAAATGACTTTTACCGAGTGGTTTTGATGGTCTTTCAATATACCAGGCACCATATTTGTTATTAAATTTAGAATAATTTATCCAGTAAATACCTATACAAAAATAAAACCTAAAATATAAACCTGACCTAAGTGATACAGATAAATGGGTAAAAGTTTTCAGGAATTTCCCTGAATTTCTGGGTTTTCAGATTGTCAAATGACTTCTTATTCTATATAAAAAAATATACAAAAACTTGCAAAAATCAGAATTTTCATTGGTTTTTCAAACTTCCCACATTTACCCATGTAGATATAATGACCAACAAGTAGAATAGAAAGAAAAAGTGTGACGACTACAGGAATTCGAACCCACAAGCCCCAGTTTCATGGCATTTAAAGTAATTTTTCCTATCTATGGATGCATGTGACTACCATAAAAAAACTCAATTTTCCTCCCATATACCCTTCAGAATGCATCTCCTTTACACTGAAAACTGGAAAAACAAGTTTGTTTTTCGGGGAGCATGCCCCCGGATCCCCTAGTTTGCATGTGTAGCATCCGGCCCTGTCTTTTTAAACAGCTTGCCCCCCACCCCCCCCCCCCCCCCCGAAGTTCTCTTAATTTAACGTTTAGAATTTTTCCATTGACGTAGGCAGACATGCCACTTCACAAATAAATGTGGTATGCAAAAACATTCAGGACTTTCCAGGTATGGATAGACACTGTTCGAGCATATTGATCGAGTGGCTGAAAGAAAATACAAATTCATTAAAATAAGGATAAGGGCTAAAAGAAATGTTTGAGTAGCGCATATTAATTTTTAACATCATTTTTTAAAGAAAAAAATAATAATGGCAAAGTGTATATTGATAAAAGCCGACAAAGGCCGATCGTATGAAACAAACCGATGTGATTGCCAATTTGGTGGTACTATATACTACTTATCTGCGATATCGCCGTGAATCAGCACTTTCACAAAATATCACCAAATGGGAAGTTGACAATATGACATTCTGGCCCATCCTAATTGAAAAGCAAATCACGTTCTTACGGAATACCGTTAGGACCACGCGTTATCGTCGTCGTAACATCGTGATATCGCATTATCATCATCGTACTGTCGTGTATCGGGTACCCTAACAATTCAGCTAGAGGCGATGGCCCTAATGGTATTCCGTACGTTCTACATGTATGTTATGCACTTCAGGGTTGATGGAGAAGACTACAAATATTCTGTACTATCAGTGACGTAGTTTGTTATATAAGTGTGTGTATGTGTATGTGTGTGTGTGTGTGTGTGTGTGTGTCCCTGGTTATATATATATATATATCTCCGTGTGACTTTTTTTATTATCTGATCTTCCAAATTATGAACTAATGAAATTGACAACTTAAGTTAAGCTCAAAGTCCTCTCTGGGTGTATCCTCATCCCGGCCCAGCCATTGCAACCAGAAAATAACAATAAACATGTGATAAGATATGTACATTGTGCCAAGGAAGGTGACTTGTCGGTCATAAAAAATTACGACGTATCTTCTCCCATTGCAGCTTTGGGAACCTACGAGCAACTTATCACGTTACTCTCCATACATAGCTGACAGATGAAACAGCCGTGGGTATCCGACGATGCGCCTTTTTAGCCCTCAGCCTTTGGGAAGTACGGAAAATACCGGCAATGCTGTGATATTCAAGAAAGGAAAATACCGGCAATGCCTTGCCCGAAGTCCAGCTCGCCGCATCTTAAATTCTTGACTGGTTCATTTACTAAAATCTGAGCTTTCAAAACACAGATGAGGCGGTATACGTGTCAGACTTGGTAGTATTATCAACAAAAAGACATAAGTACCCCATATAAGGTTGCAGGCATCGCAAACGCGGCCGTATGCGCCGATCGGATCGAACATAATGGACTGGTTCGACCAAAGGTATCGAATAGTTTCCACTTCATAAATATCTTCTATGTACACTAATTTATCCTCAATGCACAAGAAGATATCTTTATTTGTATATAGTAACGAAATATATAATAAACCACTGCATTTATGCATATCAACACATGATATATACGACAGAAGCGACTGAATGTACAATGCATATTGATAAATATTTTGCGCAAATCTAGCTACGAATGCATATATATAGGATACGACATGAATTCTTTTATTTCATATCAAATTTAACTAAACGAGTTCATGAAAATGTTATTAAGCGAGCCTCTGTAGAGTAGTTAGACCGTCCGCCTCGTAACAGAGGTCATAGGTTCGATGGCCGACACGACACATCGATAATGTAACTGGTTGTGGTATGATGCCACTTGTCTATATATCGTAGAGAGGCAGAACTACATCTATTCCATTTAGTCACTAAAGTACTTTTGGTGGACATAAGAAAATAACACCCGAAGAAAGGGTCGGCATAAAAACACCATTATAATGTGTACAGATGAATAAATTCAAAGTCGTCTAAGAAAATGTTCATTGCTAAATATGTTCTGACAAAAACCTATGATTCATGTCAAGAATGTGTCGGTACAACTTTCGAAATAGGAATATATTTACACGAAATCATGGCATTTTTTATTTCTACAGACAAAAAGATTTAACGGGGAACAGAGTTTGTGTGCAATTGTCTGAACAAAAGTCACAGACTATATTGAAGGAGAATATACTGAACAAAACTTATGATCTTCCACCGAATATTTTGAGGAATTATGGCATTTCGTGTGAGGTTAATACATTATACACAAAACATCATTAATTTCTGACACGAAGCTTACAAGCGAGTTTGTTTGTTTGTTACAAAGATTAATGAGTGATTTTATGTCAAAACTTAATAAGCAATAATAGTTACTGTTCTTGTGTTCGTTTTGTATAATAAGTCACTTGTTCGATATCTCATGTTCATGTTATACCTATGTACGTTTGTCCAAACAAACATGACTTATTAAAAGTATTTACATTTGTACTGCAGAACGCCTTTTTTATTTATCAATATCATCGTATAAAAAATATAGAGAATCAAATAATGAAACAACACCACACTAAACATATTAGGACACTAAATCTTAACGACAGTACATGGTTTTCGGCAATACATACTAAAATACGACATAAACAAACGATTGAGCACATACATAAAGGGATTTTCAATCGTCAATATGAAAGATGCGATGGAACGAAATACGCGATGGAACGAAATAAATGCGTTTCCCCGGGCTACTTCGTACCATCGCGAATGGACTGTACATGAAATTTGGGCCAAAAATGTGGTCTCTAGATTTGTCTTTTTAATTTCCCCCCCTTTTTTAACCAAGTTTCAAATAGACAAGCATTCTAACCAACTTCCATGGAGGTTAAGCCAAAAATGTGGCTTCTACCGTGTTCATAAGTTTCTTTTTTTTTATTTCCCCCCTGTGACCTTTTTTTTTGAGCCCAAGTGGCCCAGTTTTGAACTCATCCAAAATTTTATGTAGACAAACATAACCAAATTCCATGAAGGGAGGGCCAAAATATTGGACTTTAGACTGTTCTCATTTTTTTTTAGCTCACCTGAGCACATGTGCTCAGGTTGAGCTATAAGGATCGATGAATGTCCGTCGTCCGTCCGTCGTCCACAATTAGATTGTTTGCACTCTAGCATCTTCATTTCTTAAGCAATCATCCTCAAACTTTATGACAATGTTTATTACCATATCTCGGCCAAGTTGAATTATGGTTGATATCAGCCTATTAGGTCAGGAGTTATGCCCCTTTTAATATAAAAAAATGCCAGTTTTTAATTTGTTTGCACTCTAGCATCTTTATTTCTTAAGCACCATCTTCAAACTTTAAGACGAGGTTTATTACCATATCTTGGCCAGGGGCCGCCGTGGCCGAGCGGTAACAGTCGTGTACTACAAATCTCTCATCCCCTCACCGCTGTGGGTTCGAATCCCGGTAGGGACTTCGGATTTTTCATGTGAGGAAGCCTTCCAGCTGGCTTGCGGTAGGTCTGTGATTCCACCCGGGTACCTCTGTGTACTTGGGGTCTTCCTCCACCTGTAATTAGCTGGACGTCGCTATATGATTGAAATACTATCGCAGCGACGGTAAACTCCAATACAACAACAACAACAACAACAACATATCTTGGCCAAGTTCGATTATGGCTGATATCGGCCTATTAGGTCAGGAGTTATGCCCCTTTTAATGTTTAAATTTGTGTGTTTAAAGCCATAATTTATCAGTCAAGTTTGACTTCAAATTTAGACCACAGGCACTGTTTAGTTTGAGGAATTATAAATGATCTCATGGATTATGTATTCAATACAACTATGCGAAAATTTTGTAACTTCTACAGGCAATGAATGCAGTTTTCCTTAGATGAGCGTCTTTAGGGCCATCTTGGCCCTCTTGTTTAGATTTTACCAAGTTACCTTTTCTTTAACCCACGTAGCCCAAATTCGAACTCATCCGAGATTTTATGTAGACAAATATTCCGACCAAGATTGGTCAAAAAAAATGTGAAAAAGGATTTTCTGTGATTTTCTAGGATTTGATCTAGTGACCTACTTTTTGAATCTACGTTTTCAAATTTCAAACGCATCTGAAATATCAAACGCATTCTGACTAAGTTTCATGAAGATTGGGCCAAATATGTGGCTTCTAGAGTGATCACAAGCAATTGATGACAATGGACGAAGACCGGTTACAAAAGCACCACGTGCTCAAGTGAGATAAAAGCCCCGGAGTGAGTTCCCCTTTTCCAGGGTATCAAAACATCAAAACGTATCAAAATATAAAAAATCCGAGTGTCGTGTATACAAGATTTTTGTTTATTTTTCTTTAAAACTGGAAAAATGATTGAACGTGAACACAAAATAGATGCTATTATCTGATTTATTTACACTTTTATTGATTAATATTTTAACACAATAAATATAAATCCAACCAAATGTTCAAGTCTAAAATAGTGATTCTTTGGTCATGTTATTACCTATTTCATTTTTTTCAAAATGCAAAATGTTTTTTTTTTAACCCAATTTTAATTAAATAGAAATTAGATTTGTTTGTAATTCTAACGTTGGAACTATACATGTACAGTGTATCTGAATATTTTCAGAATATGTATCTGGTTATTGCGACATTATACTTTTTAATAGGATTTATCGTTGAAAAACAAGAGGACTGTAGTGACCATAGATAGCTCACCTGAGTACCATCAGCTTAAGTCACTTTGTTATTCCTGATTGATATTCAACTGCAACTTGATTCAAGACTAACTTGGATTTTAGAAACCTTTAGATACCAGCCAATCCTCGTGGAAGCCGCATTTATAAGGAATCAGTCTTGTTTCAGTAATTTATTATAATCAGCAGTTAGGTGATTATGTTGACAAATTACATTGAATTATGATTAACAGTTCAATAGAATAAGTTTATAGTTTCTATATACATTACACAAAGAGGCAACGGTTGCCCTAAAACGCTCATCAAAATTTTGAATAATTCGAATCACTTAATATTGCCTTGTTACCTTCAAAGGTGTCCAGTACGTTGCTTTGACGAAAAACTGTCACAAGTAAGAAAGAATAATCGAAATTTTTAAAGGAAAAAAAAAAAAAAAAAAATAAATCGAAAACGAAACTACATAGTGATGTCACCATATTGTATAACTTTTGTAAATCTAAAGAATCAAATAACATCAGTTAAAAACACAGGCTTTAATAATATCAGATATAATGTAAAAGTTATATTGAAGCTTGTCTTAAACATTATTTTTCTTCACACTATCATTCCAAATTATTGTTATATATGTAAAATTATCTGTGTATTATTTATTTTACTGAAACTATCTTCAAACAACTTGAAATGCAAGTTAAAATAAATTCTAAAGCAAGTTCATGTCTTATATTGACTACAACTTGAAATGCAAGTTAAAATAAATTCTAAATTCAAGTTCATGTCTTATATTGACAACTTGAAATGCAAGTTAAAATAAATCTAAATAATTTAAAAAAAAAAAGGCCAGACTAGCAGCACTAATTAATGCTAATTATGTGACACTGCTTATGTGCAACAGCAACGCATTCTATTATTGAATTGTAAATTTTATACAATATAACGCTACCATTTTTATCAGAGACTGACTCAGATGTACAAATTATTATTTTTATTATTATTTTTTTTTTTATATAAAATGTTTTTATTTTCCCCGTCATTCGATAGCAGTAGGTCGGAGAGCCATCCTACTGACCACCTTACAAACAGTATGTTTCAGTACATTTACAATATATTACAGGTCTACATGCAACTTTAATTACATATTATTATACTAATATTTAAACTCCACAATCTTATGTATATAAATAAAAAACAATCAACTCCTACCTACAGAAATATAAAACACATCATACATGTGATTGTATCATGAGTAAAAAAAAATATATATATATATATGTATACATGTATGTATTAAGTGATGAGGTCGGTCAATTGGATAGTCATTCTATACTGAATGTCTTCTCACTTTTTTCTAAATTACCATATTTTTTCTATATAATATCAATATATTTTGTCAAAATATATGATTTTTACATGTGCCTGTGCACAAATATATACATATACATGTACAAATTATTTAATTGACCATTAATAGCATATAACTAGAGATTTATTTTCATTGAAAACTGATGTCTTCACCCCCCCCCCCCCTCCTCACAAACACTTACACATATACACTTAGGCACACAGTGATAATACCTAAAACTATGCGGAAGAAATTGTAAAAAGGGGAATAACACCAAAATTTCTCTCACCAATTTCGTTCCAGAGATTGCAGTCAAGATATTGTAAAAAGGGGAATAACACCAAAATACTGAGGCCAGAGGAAGGAACCTTGTGCATGACACTTTCTCTCATTAATTTCTTTCCACAAATGAAATTTAATTAGCATGAATTGAACGGGAGTTATCTTAAGGATACAAAATTGTATAAAAGGGGAAAAAGTCCAACAAGAAACCTTGGAAATGGATTATGCTCTTGTGTACTGCAGGTCTACCTACCCATGAAGTTTCAAGGTTATATGTCTCATAGTGCATGAGTTATGCTTCAGACAAAACTTAATTGAATATGAAATTAAACATTGTGCAATAATTCCAAAAAATATGACTTGCAGAATAATTAAGGTTCTTGTGCACTGCAATTCTCCTTCGTGAGGTCTCTCCACCTATGAAGTTTCAAAGTTCTATGTCTAATAGTGCATGAGTAATGCCTTAAAAAATAAGTATGAAATTTAACAAAGGGCAGTAACTCCAAAAATATGATGCAAAGCATTAAGGTTCGTTAAATTTTATCGTTAAAGTCTTGAAAAACAAAAGGACCATAGCCGAAGACTCATTTTGAAGGAATCAGTCTTGTTTCAGCAATTTATTTTAATGAGCATTTAGATGATTATATTGAAAAATTACATTGAATTATGACTAACAGTTCCATAGAATAAGTTTATAGTTTCTATATACATTACACAAAGGGGAAACGGTTGCCCTAAAACGCTCTTCAGAATTTTGAATAATTCGGATCACTTAATATTGCCTAGTTGCCTTCAAAGGTATCCGGTATGATGCTTTGACCGAAAAACTGCCACATTTAAAAAAGAAATCAAAACTAAAGACACAATATCAGAGTTGCATTGTATGGACAGATACTGATGACAGAAACAAGCAAACCTAAAATGAATACTTGTGTTGATTTGAAAACCATTGAAATTCCAAAAATATGACTTGCAGAATTAAGGTTCTTGTGCATGACACTTCTTCTTTAAAAGATTGATCCATCTGTGAAGTTTCAAGTAAATACTTCTTAAATTATGCTCCTGATAAAAAGAAATAAGTATGAAACTTAACAAAGGGCAGTAACTCCAAAAATATGATGCGAAGCATTAAGGTTCTTGTGCACTTCTCCTCTATGAGATCTATCCATGTTTCAAGTTAATAGCTTTGAGACGTTTTGAGTTATGCTTCGGACCAAATTTAAATATGCAGTTTAACAAAGGGCAATAACTAAAAAAATATGAAGTTTCGAGTTAATAGCCTTCATACTTCATGGACAGACAGACAAACATATGGACGGACAGACAGATAGACAGACAACTCCAACAAAACAATATGAGACATAATAATACATTTTTTAACAGAAAACCAAAAGGGACAAATTTACTTTTCTTCAAAAAAACTTTTTTCATTAGTTAGTTATAATATTTCACATTTACAATTATGGAGTCACAAACAGTCATATAATAATAAAACTTGAAAGCGATAGATTGTATACTGAATCAAGTACAAACATAATTATGAGAGTGACTGAAAGTTGTCTTTAATTCCTTTTAATACATAGCTAATGTCATGACGGAGAGAAAGACATTCAACATATCGGTTAAATTGAGGAAAATAATACATATTAAATTCCAGTCTATAGGAAGATGATACTATACTTTAGTAATGGCAAGATTAAAATCGAGTTACAGTACCATATTGTTTGCAGCATTTAAAGATAATACTAAATGTATGATGTGCTCTTGAAAATATGCCACTATTTGAGCATACATATGTAAAGATACAAAGTGTAGGCGAAACGAGCTCTAGAGAAGAATGAATATACAACGAACATAAATGAAAATTGGAAGTTAATATGTACATGTATGTATGAAGAAAAACATGGTTTACATGAGACATGTATTGGGAAAAGAATAAGAATTCCTTAGTATAAGGGACTGAAGCACAATTAGATTGTTAACAGATGTGAAAAGGAGCTCAAATAATGTTTATATGGAAATAAAATACTTTCAAACTTACAGAAGATTGTTATTCAATTTTATATTTAATGTTTCCATATTAATTCTCCTAACAGGGATTTCGTTTTGAAATGAAAAAATCTAATTGCTATGACAAAAAAATGAGTAAAATGTATATATGCTTGCTTTATGTTTCTCAAAAATCAACTGATTTCAAGCATGCATTGAAAAAAAATGCAGGTGTATCTGAGTAAAAGATAGTTTTTTTTGGTTAAATAAGCATTACCCATCATTTTTCAAATAAAAAAGAGTAGCTATAAAAAATTGAGTGATTTAGAAATTGTTTACCCAGTCATTTTTAATGATCGAGTAACAGAATGATGGAAAAAGCATAATACAGTGTTAAAATCATAGTTTTCAACACAAAAATTATTTCCATACATTTTTACAATTATGAATATTTAAACTAAAAAATGATAGCAAAATATAAATGAATCAAATCCAATTTCAGGATATATAGTGTTTATTATTGGTTGGAACGTAAGTAATGTTACACAAGGTAACATAATTAAATGAGTTTTCTAGATTTTAATAGTTTTGTATCACATTGAATTGAAAATAATTGGGTAGTTTACCTATTTTAGATAAAGTAATCATGCAAATGAGGCTGGTCTATAGAACAAGATGGTACCAAAATGGAACATTTTTAAACATCATGCAAAATGACTCGGTAACATCACATTTACATTAAATTTTATCAACCTACAATGTACAATATTACCCATTGCCTCATAACCATGTCTCATTTATTTTACAACTCATTTGTGCCTTGACCTTCATTTTGACTAAGCTCTGGGTCAAAACTAGAAAATATGCTAATGTTCTAATGTTAGTAATGTCTTTTGTTCATCTTTTTTCTAAAGTAGCACTCATTATTTTGTACATTTATACTGGAATCTTAATGTAACTATGACCTTGTACCATGGCCAGATATTTAAAATGAATGGAAGTCAAATGTACCCTATTTGAGGTAAGAATCTTCCAAAGTCTTTCCATACACAAAGTACTTGTCAAAGTCGTGAACCACCGAAAAAGAATAAGTACAAATGTGTAAGTTGTAAGAATTGGCTCTCAATTAACGAAATCATTTAATCAATTACATGTACACTATCTGAACGTCTCTGAGTCCTCACTATGATGAAACAGTTTAAGGTTAAAGGACAATCATTTCTTCTTTCGGCTTACATTGTCTTCAAACCTCTAGACAAGCATACCATTGTTTCAAATTGAATATGCAATATAGGTTACTAACAAGTCTTTAAACTGGTAGGGGACTTTATCTGCAACCTTTTCTTCTCTTTATAAGAGGATTGCCTCATTTTGCAAAAGTATGCTATCAAAACTTTTTTACATTTTGACTGACTTTTGACAAACATTTATACTATCATTTTGACAACATGAACACTTTGCATAGTGGCCTGTTTCTTTCCATTCCAACAATGAGTGCCCCGTCACTTGCTCGATATGCCAGACAATAAGGTTGGGTGATTCCATCTGTACTGGTCAGAAGGTCCTTGTGTAAGGTGCCATCAGCTTTAACCAAACATACTTTGTTTGAAAGTCTTCCACAGACTAAGACATTGTCCTTGTCATCTACATACATTCCTAAAGCACCCCTGATGTCTCCTTTCCACTGGAAAAGCAACCTTCCTGACTGATCAATACAACTAACTTTATGGCTGTTGTGAACAAGAAAGATAAATCCTATCTTATTGGCGCTAACACAAATATAGTGTGGTGAGTATGGAATACTGACTCAAAATATTGTGTCCTACTGTTCTCTGAATTTGTCCAGCTTTATCCAGCACAAGGATCTTTCCATTGTTACCACTGAAAGTAGAAACATACATGGTGGAATCTTTTACAGCAATACCATAACATTTTTCAGCAACATCTATTTCCTTTTGAATCAGAATATTTTCTTTAACAGAACATAAAAGAAGTTTCCTTTCATTTGGCTGTGTAACAACAACTTCAGTATCACAAAGAACCGCAACATCCCATATGCGCGAGGAACACGCAAACCGAACTTAAGTTTGAAATCTTGCTTGAACTGTCAATGTCTAAATCAAAACATTTTGTTACTTTAAGATCCAAAAAGTTTTCACCTGACCCACATGCAATTGACCCCAGAGAGTTAATCTGACTTTTCATGTTTTCTATGTCAATCAAGTGCAGTTGTAGGTTTGGACTACTGATTTCCTTCTCAACACTTTCTACTGTACTTTCAAATCCCTCTATCTTCCTCGCCACCTTAAGACAACCTATGGCCATTACTTCTTCATCCCCCACCTCGCTGCAACTGCGTAGCACCTCCAGAGAAGATGAGATATCTTGAAGTGCAAAATCAGCTGTTGTTATGTGACTCTGGATATCAGCTGTTGTATTAGTTACAGCTTCATTGATTTCCTTAACTAATTTTTCTTCAAGTTCGCGAATGTAATCAAAAACCTTTTCCTTAATTACTTTCAATTCTTCCAAAAACTGCTGGCCTAACATTTTTGTTGTTTTAGCTGATCCTTTCTTGATGTGTTGAGTTTTTCGATTTTAGAATTAAGTGTCACTATAGTTTGCATTACTTTCTCAAACTGATTTTCCTTCGTCACATCCTTTGCTTTTTCCGTCAAGGAAATCACTTTGCATGTCCTATGGGTAGTAAATTTACATGATTTACAGAAAACATCAGAATGGTCCTTGCAGAAAAACTCTACTTTCTCAGTGTTATGATTATCGCAAAAGGATATTGGTAATGATTTACTCCTATATGATGTTGTGATTTTTGTAGGAGTCACAAGGCCATGATTTCTTGTTAGCTTCATCCCACGGTGAGCGTTTTCACATGTCTGACATAATAGTTCATCACATATCTCACAGTATGTAGTTGCTTCTTTATTGAGCCCTTGAGCAAGGCAAGCATCACATTCAAGGCCATGGCATTCTTCAGAACTAACTTGAGCCATCTTCACCTGAAAAAATACATTAAAAAAACATTATAAGCTACATACATGTAATTATGTCTTACTTACATGAACACTGGTTTATATGTCTTCCTATCCTTGCAAAGAAAAATACATGTGCTTGATACCTACGTCACACAATTTTGCCACTGTGCAGGCACTGTAAGGCAGGTTTAAGGATGCCATTTGGGCACCTGTGTAATCTTATGGTGTCTGCAAAGGTCAATTTAAACTTGAGATTTGATTTCGTAGAAAACTGATGTCTCCCCCTCATACACAAACATACACTGAGGCACACAGTGACATACGTAAAAGAGTCTTGTCATCAGGTTCTGCTTTATTTGCTTTGAAAAAGTAGTAGATCTACCATGATTTCAGTTACCAAAGCATTAGCTCACTTTTGCAAACAGTGACTTAAAATAGGAATGAATTATTATTATTCACAATTAGGATGACAAACAACAGGAAAGGGAAAGCATTGTGTGTCCAGGTTACAAAACATTTGCAGTTAATGAAGTATGGAATTTAACGAAGGGCAATAACTCCAAAAATTTTATGTGGTTCTTGTGCAATGCACTTCTCCTCCATGAGATTTATCCACCTATGAAGTTTCAAGGTTGTATGTCTCAAAGTGCATGAGTAATGCTTCGGACAACAATAAAGTATCAAATTTAACAAAGAGCAATAACTCCAACAAAGTGTTCCTTGGAACACATGTGTCACCTGCTGAATGCCATTCATGAGTGGTGTAAGTATATCAAATATATAGACTTTACTCCATATAGAAATGGTGAACCCTGTAGAGTTCTGTTTCATAATCATAACACTTCGGCTACTCACTATCTACATGTATCTATATTTTATGTTTTAAGTCAATACCTCGAATAGTTCAGGAGATTTGTTCTTGTTTCAATTCCTTACAGTCTTGTTAATGAGTTAATGAGTTTTGCTCCCCACAAAAAATATAAAAAAGGGAAATGATAAAAAACAGACTTGGTAGAGTTATGGTTATCAGTCACTGCAAGCACTATTCCTGGTTGTCATCTGCTTATATATGAAGTTTCAAGTCAATACCTTGTATAATTTTTAAGTATATAGTAAATAAGTTATTCTATGGACAGAAATTCATTGTAAAATTAAATAAAGGGAGATAATTCAAAAACAAGTCCACGTAGAGTTATGGTTCTTGGTAACTGCACTTTATATATCTTAAGTTTCAAGTCAATACCTTGTATAGTTTATGAGTTATGCTCCAAACAAAAATTGAATTAAATTAAAAAGGGGAGGTAATTCCCAAATTGGGCCAGATAGAGTTATGGTTCTTAGTCAATGCACTTCTTCTAGTCACGTTCTATTCACATATGACGTTTAAAGTCAATACTTTATATAGTTACCTCAGAATAAAAAAGTGTGACAGTGCAAAAAAAAAAGTGTGAATGAAAAGGGGAATAACTCCAAAAATACACCAGAGTTATGGACCTTGTGCATGACACTTCCCCGTGTCAAGCTCTGTCGATAAATGAAATTTCATCATAATAGCATGATTAGAGCATTATTGCAGAATAAAGCAGTCTGACGGACAAAAAGTGTGACAGACAGATGGACGTTTTTCTATATTGATACATATGTGGCCAATCTTTTGTTCTCTCTAGCAACATTAGAGCCAATTATAGCCACATTAGAAAAAACGGAATGAATGACATCAAAGGAATCTGTTATCTATTTTTCCTGTTGCCTGTAACTTAAGAGGCAGACAACTCTGACAAAAACAATATGTCTCCCCATATGAATAGGGGAGGGGGAGAGAGAGAGACATAATTCATATGAAATTAAGGCAGCTGCATTGCAAACGGAAGGCCACCATAAGTTCGCCATATGGTCACCAAGAATCACCCGATTGCTATGGTGGTTTTTCTCATTTTTTGGAAGCATACGGCCATAGTATTCTTGCAGTAAAGTAAAATTAATGTGACTTAGGTATTTGTGAATTAATAAGAATTTCATTTTTTTTTTAAACATCCATGCACATTAGTTTTAGTATGATTAATAGCAATTCAATAAGAAAACTTCTGCTTGAACAGCATAGTTCCGTCAAAATAAAATATATGGACATGTCATGATAAACATAAAGATTATAATCATGAAACCAGTTATACTCTATTTTACCAATCAACAAACAGGGTCATAATGTTATAATAACAAGAGGGCCATGATGGCCCTGAATCGCTCACCTGATTATAAATGAGCAACATAAGTTGGATGTTTCACATTGACCTACTTTTTGACATCACATGGCCCACTTTCGAGCTTGACGAAGATTTATGGATACAGACATTCCGACCAATTTTCATGAAGATTGGCAAATGTGCCTAGAGTGTACAAGTACAAGATTTGCTTGACCACTTTGCATCAATGCCACTCAGTTGACGAGATTTATGGTACAACATTCACATTTTCATGAAGATTGCCAAATGTGCTCTAGTTTACAAGTTTACTAGATTTGACCTCATGACCTACTTTTTGACATCACATGGCCCACTTTCGAGCTTGACGAAGATTTATGGATACAGACATTCCAACCAATTTTCATGAAGATTGGGCCAAAAATGTGGCCTCTAGAGTGTTAACAAGGTTTTACTAAGATTTGACCTCATGACCTACTTTTTGACCCCACATGACCCAATTTCGAACTTGTCCAAGATTTTATGGAAACAAGCATTCAGACCAGGTTTCATAAAGATTGGGCCAAAAATGTGCCCTATAGAGTGTTAAGAATGTTTTACTAAGATTTGACCTCATGACCTACTTTTTGACCCCACATGACCCAATTTCGAACTTGTCCAAGATTTTATAGAGACAAACATTCTGACCAAGTTTCATGAAGATTGGCCAAAAAATATGGCCTCTAGAGTGTTAACAAGCCAAATTGTTGACGACGAACGACGCACGTCGCACGACGGACGAAGGGCGATCACAAAAGCTCACCTTGCGCACGTTGGGCTCAGGTGAGCTAAAAATGGGCACAATTGACCAGTTATAACCAGAGTTGCACTGAATGTGATTAATTCCCTCACTGCAATGCTATGTCAGTGATTGACATTTGTAATTTGAAAAATCCTGCAGTGAATAAAAAAATCACAGCCAAGACAGGCCTATTGGCATTTATTTATGAACTTTGGTCTCCAAGTTTGAATTGATCTTTGAGCTAGCAAGTCTTTTCTTATGTTCAAAACAAACAGTTGTGATATCCCCCAAACTTATGTGGAGTTGAAGCCCGGCTAAGGAAACTGGCACTCATTTTTTACTTCTCCTTTAAGCTTTACAGTCAGGATTCTGCAAGTGACACTTCGTCTTAGTATGGCAAATATGTGTGCCAGGTTATAAATTTGAAAATCCTTCAAACCTTTGTGATCTTGAGCCTGGACTATTTTGGCATTCATTATTTTAATATTTTACGTAAAAGTATGATCTTGACCGTTGTGCAAGCAATCTAGTTCTTTCGCACAATACTTCCTCTTTATAAGAAACATTTGTACCATGTACTTTGAAAATCAACTGATCGTTTGTCAGATTCGAGCCTAGACAAGCAAATTGACATTTTTTTATTTATTTATTTTTTTATGTTTGAGCTCTGAGTATTATCTTGGCTTTTGAGCTAGCAATAAGTTGTTTTTTTGTAATTGTAATGGGTGGTAGGATAGAAAAGTGTGTTTACTTGTACCAGGTATATGCATGCCCTTTAGGTTGCAATTCTTTCTTATTGAAGGTTTGATGGAATGACTTACGTCTGTGTTAGAGTCTTTTACTTGCGATAATGACTTGCATCATTTATCACTTGTGCAAGCTTGAAATTCCGCCAACAATACTTAGCGCTTATAAATAAACTAAAATTCTTAACTATGGTTTAAATATATTCCATCATTCTTGCTATATAGACCAAGAGAGCCGCTGAGGTAGGATAACATACACCCGATATGAGAGTAACATTGTACAAAGTACTGTTTTTATATCAAGAAGCATTTTTTTTGTTGCAAATGTCATGGATGATGATCTTTCATAAATATCATCTTGAAACCTTTTATCCTTTTGAGTTATGGCCTGGAAAAAAGAATTCAGTATGAAAAATTACAAAGGGCAATAACTCCAAAATTATGCAATAGAGAGTCATGATTTTTGGTCACTGTATTCCCCCTCAATGAGATCTATCAACATATGAAGTTTCATCTTGATACCTTTTATACTTTTTGAGTTATGTCCTGGACAAAAATTAAGTATGAAAATTAAAGAGCAATAACTCCAAAATTACACAACAAAGAGTTATCGTCCTTGGTCACTGCACTCGCCCTCAATGAGATCTATCCACATACGAAGTTTCATCTTGATATTTTTTATACGTTTTGAGATAAGGTTCGGATAAAACAAAACCGACAGATGGCAGATAGACGGACGGCCAGACAGACATACAAGATGAATCCAATATGCCCCCTTTACAACTTTGTTGTGCTGGGGTATAACAAGAAATATTTGTCAAACATAGATATGCCCCCCCATATATGCCATAATATTAATATATTATGATATATGTATGATGCTTCAATAGATCTATATTTGGATGTTTGTGTTGTTATTTATTCACTCGCCCTATCTAGCCCTACCAAAATTTATGATAGTAAAAGAAAATAAGAAAAATATATCTTCTGTTTTTTTCACTCGCCCTGCCCTAATTTTAACTGTCCAGGGCATGAGGGTCAGTGGAATTTTATATCCCTGAATGTCATGTTATTTTTAGATGGTTGGAGGTAAAAAGCACAACTGACTGCAGACCCTAAGGTTTGGGTTTGAATCCCATTGGGGGAAAGGATTTTTCATGACCTCAAAAGCTGCAAAGTACTTGTCCAACATGGGACCATTGAAAGGGGTTAGTTAAAACTGTTAAAAAATGTTTCCCAATCAACATAAATTATAAGTGAAAAGCAGAATAAATCAACATTAATTCCTTTAAATTCCTGTCAGAACCACATTTTTAAGTCCAACTGAAGGTAACCAAGTACATTATTTGGAGGGAAATAAAATCACAAATAAACTTTACAGTAAGGCTTATGCACTGGTTATGAATTGGCAGCATACTACAGAATAATGTGCTATAAGTGAATCTTAAGTAAATGTTGCCTGAGACATGCAGCTATACAAGGGGTAGCATGCAGATAACAATGAAAATATTGATTATTGTCCCCCTTGGACTGGATAAGGGCTCCTGACCAGTGGTGTTACTTTCTGATGATGTAATCCTACATGCAAAAACAGTCTTTTGGTTCCTACTTTCATTTAGGGTGTAAACAATGTGGTGGTTTGTTGACTGTAGACACAAAAGAAACTACTGCATCATCTCACTTTACTCCGGTATTTGTCAAACTGAAATATCAATAATTCATGTAGATTGTGGAAGCCTAGGGCTACAGTGACAGGTGTTTTTATTAGTTATAGACAGTGTGGTAGCGTAGAAAACTGGGCAAGATCTAGTGCACCCTCAAAGCTGAGCGGCCGGGATAGTCGCATATTTCTTTAATGCAAGCATTTTACAATAATTTATCACTTTATATAATAGACATTCAAACAGTTTTGTCCATGTTTAGATTCAGCAGCCTATCTACAGCATGTATCTTGATTAGATTACTCTTTTCATGATCCACAACAGCACTGTTTTGTATCTTGCTGCATCTGATAATAAATTAAATTGTTTATTTTTTGTGGGTTTTCCCCATAAAACTGTATGCATGACATATATGTCATAACTTTTGTTTCATCATTAAATGCTAGCCAAGGTCTTCCTGCTTTCCAAGAACTGACAAAATTTCTATCAACACGAGCTATCGCTAGTTTCGACCGTCATAGCACTCTCAGAATATCTTTAAAAAAAACTCATTGTCATAAGAATCTAGATTTAATTATATTAAAATTATAAAAATATTGAAATGATAATAAATTAAAACACACATGACCTTGTAAATTGATAATGAAAAGCGAAAGAAAGAAAAAAACAACTTCAGGGCTCAAAATTAACACTTGTATTTCTGCAACATGCGAGTAGAAAATGAAGTTTGCGAGTTACATTTTTAAACCACTAGCATATTTTTGTGAGTGAAAATTTTGGCTTAAACAATCACTTCCTCCTTTTTTTATACAATGTTTTTAAAAATCCATTAATTTATGAAACAGTGATCCTGGTAAAATACAAGCCCATTGGAAGTAATTTCCATGAAACTTTCAGAAAGTAAAATAATTTGCAAGCAAGACTAAAATCTGGGAATTTGCGAGTTGATATCAAAGGCACTTGCACTTTTGCAAGTGGGAAAAAATTAAATTTAAGCCCTGAACTTTTCGGGAATGCATTGGCTGCCATTTTCATGATGTTGTTGATTGCTGACCGATAAAAAGAGAGTTTTCTGTATGGTTTCCATTACAAATGATTAATTAGTATAAAATTGCCGGGAACCAATTCAAATTTGTAACTGCTCGGCCATCTCAGACAGCCGGTAACCATTACATAATCGCTAAAAATAGTAACGAAGTTTGTCTTTCAAAGAAAGTGAAAGTAATTTTCTGAAAATGAAACCGTGCTGTCTGGAATTTTTCATTGGACATGTGTCCGACAATAACAGAAGCTTTCGTCGGTCAAAATGGAAATCATTTAGGAAAATAAACTTGCAAGCCAGGCTATCTTCCTTGAAAAATCACTAGCCCATGGTGATTTAATTTGGCGTGGGCAAGCGGGTGTCCGTTTAATAAAAAAAATACCTGGACTAAGGGATGTATTATGTATGACAGTGTTGGAACAATAACTGATTGTTGATGGAAACATTAATGCCCTGCAATATATTAACATATTTGATTATCACCGCTGGCCTGTTGTTGTACACTGTTTTCCAATAAAGATTATTATTATTATAACGAAAATAAGCTGGAAAGTGTCTGTACAATATTGGAAGTAGAGAAGATCTTTCAAGATGACAACACCCCCTTCCATAGAACTGGTGTAGTAACTGATTTATACAAGGTTAGAAATAACAGTCATTCTATGTTATGGCAAGCCCCAAGCCTGGACTTGATTATTATTGAAAATATGTGATATAAACTCAAACGTGAACTAAAGAATTATGAAGACAGAGTCAACTCAAAGGGCAATTAGGACTGTGGAGTAACATACCTGTCAATTATACAAAAACCTGTATTCGTCGATTCCAAGGAGAATACACAATGTTCTTATGTCAAGAGGTCATATTAATAAATATAAAGGTATGTCATTTTGTTTAACAGTTCATGAAACAGTTTATTTCTGCAAAGTGTAAAATGTATGAGTTGGCCATCTTGAATTTGACGTTCATTGTTATGTAGAATAAATAACTTACATATTTAAGAGTAAAGTTTTAAGTGTTAGTGAATTGTTAATATCTCAATGTTCATGCTACACTGAGTTGTCTTAAATAACACGTCCTTACATTGAACACTCTGGCAACAAGTAATTACATTGTCTTTGAATATCAGTAAAATGCGTTTCGTTTTCTGTGGAAATCCCCTTTCAAGAACGTTAACCCACTTTAAGTGCGGCACATTAGGTCAAACTCTACACAGTGATCTCCCTTGCAAGCAAAAAATATTGCCTACAAGTGTAAGGGGAGGTAACTACTGCGTGGAGTTGGACATTAGGTATTTTAAATTTAAAGGCCAACACACTTTGCTTTTCTATTTAAAGAATATGCGCTGCTTTTTGAAGAATATAATACCAGAATATATATATAAATATAGTCTAATTAAGGCATTTTCAGTCACATAGAAAGGGGGTCATGCCCCCCCCCCCCCCAGCTTGGATTTGGCTATATTATATACATAGTATACACAGAGTAAAGAAGAAAATAAGGCCTTAATCCTCCTGGTAAAGTAGCTATAGATTTAAATACTGTATTTAACTTATAAATAACGTAAATAAAAAAAATCGCTAAACTGTTGTGAATTGAAACTTTAAATTAAGTTTGTCTAGAAATCATGCGGTTATTCTGACCCTGTAATGATTAAATTTCTGCTGAACTGATAAACATGATACTGAAAGTGGTTCCAGTCTGGGCCACTCTGGGGCGTGACGTAATCACATGGAGTGATCGTGTACTCGGTGGAATCTCGGTGAACTCTGCACGTTCTCAACATTGACTGGAACATGGCTGACAGGTGTACATATCAATTACAGAATCAGCTAGGGTCGTTCAAAAAGTGTAACCCGTCCAGATGCAGAAGTATTTATCTGTGAATAAGAGTTTCGTGTTGGATTGTTTTATGGAAGAAAAAGAAAATAAGACGTCAATGCTCATGTTGTGACCACATTGACTCTTATTTATCCATATGAACAAAAAAACAACAACGTTACAATCATTAGCATAACTCCCTCGCCAAGGCTCGCGGTTTATTTTTCTAAGCCTCGCAGGATAAACTTATCTTTTATCAACATTAACCTAGTATTCTCTATATATTTCCGATAGTTGTCAACTCAACAAATCATTGAGCGAAACTTTTCTCCCCAAGTATAGGTATTTTCTACCAATGAACATCTTTCAAATATTCATTTGGCCTTATCCTGCGCCATCATCCGTAAATTGGTCAAGCCTGAGGTTACAAAGCTACACCGTTTTGAATGTGCAACCCATTTTTTGACCGACCCTCAGAAACTGATCATAGCAGGACTTGCTTTTATTATAAACACTTTTCAGTTAACGGGAACACTTTGTAGGAATTTGTCTTGAACTGAAGAAGTAGTGAAAATGGTTTTCTTTAGGGTTTATATAAACCTTTTGTTGACTGGACTGTTCGTTTTGAATGTGGAAGGTAGAACAACACAGAGGCGGCGCTATGGACCGACTGTAGTAAGTATAAAAACAGTGAAAAAAATGAATGTATGATATGTGTATGAAAACAATTTAGATCTGTTACTGTAAAATTGTGAATACTATTAACATATGAATAACGTGAATGTATGTATAATAAATATGAGAATACTATAAATGTGGGAATGATATAGTGTGTAAGGTGTAAATGTGTGACTTATACATATGTGTGATAGATGTGTGTGGATTTTTTTTAAACGTGTGAATTTTACATATGTGTGATAGATGTGTGTGGATTTTTTTGATTTTTTTAATCGTGTGAATTATACATATGTGTGATAGATGTGTGTGGAATTTTTTTGATTTTTTTAAACGTGTGAATTATACATATGTGTGAAAGATGTGTGTGGATTTTTTGATTTTTTTAAACGTGTGAATTATACATATGTGTGATAGATGTGTGTGGATTTTTTATTTTTAAAAAGAAAAATTTTAGGAAAGTGTAAAAAAAAAAAAATTGTAAATATGTGTATGATGTAAATGTGTGAATAAAACATGTGTCAAAAGATGTATCATATAAATGTGTGATAAAAAATTGAAAGATATATGTAGGATGTAAATGTAAATAATATGAATACTTGAAAATATATGTGTTGATAATATTAATAAACAGCATAATCTTTATGGGTCTAAACACTAAGTAATATATTGATCTAAGACTGCCTCGTAAATTTGTATTAAATGGTATTGTATTTTACTATTATTCCGATATTTTGCAATTTCAGTTGTCATTTGTTACAATCTGGCGACTTTTGAAACAAAATGTATATTTATTCTGAAGCCAACCATTATCTGAAACCTCGTGTTTTCTTTTCAGCCAGCTCCTCAAGTCCAGTCCGAATCACCCACCTTGACATCTCACCAAGGCCGGTTACCCTCCCCGGTGATTTGTACTTCACCATGCAGGGATACAGTAGCAGATCACTAGGTAGTTCCCGGCTCATTCTCGACATAGAACGGCTTGGTTCCTGGTTCAACATTCCGATCCCCTGCCTATTCAATATCGGCTCGTGGTATGAATTTTCACTTATTATATACATACCATGAACTCAGTTATGAATGCATGTCTTTAAATATTGGTATGAATACATAAGTTAGTATATATTGGCATGAATGTGTAAGTCAGTTAATATTGGTTAGAATACAAAAACCTGTTATTATTGGTATGAATACATCAGTCAGTTTATATTGATATCAATGCATAGGTATAAATATTAGTCGGCAAATATTGGCATGACTACACCCGTCAGAAAATATTGACATGACTACACCTCTCAGCAAATATTGACATGACTACACCTCTCAGCGAATATTGACATGACTACACCAGTCAGCAAATATTGACATGACTACACCTCTCAGCAAATATTGACATGACTACACCTCTCAGCGAATATTGACATGACTACACCTCTCAGCGAATATTGACATGACTACACCTCTCAGCAAATATTGACATGACTACACCTCTCAGCGAATATTAACATGACTACACCTCTCAGCAAATATTGACATGACTACACCTCTCAGCGAATATTGACATGACTACACCTCTCAGCGAATATTGACATGACTACACCAGTCAGCAAATATTGACATGACTACACCTCTCAGCAAATATTGACATGACTACACCTCTCAGCGAATATTGACATGACTACACCTCTCAGCGAATATTGACATGACTACACCTCTCAGCGAATATTGACATGACTACACCTCTCAGCAAATATTGACATGACTACACCAGTCAGCAATATTGACATGACTACACCAGTCAGCAATATTGACATGACTACACCAGTCAGCAATATTGACATGACTACACCAGTCAGCAAATATTGACATGACTACACCAGTCAGCAAATATTGACATGACTACACCAGTCAGCAAATATTGACATGACTACACCAGTCAGCAATATTGACATGACTACACCAGTCAGCAAATATTGACATGACTACACCAGTCAGCAAATATTGACATGACTACACCAGCCAGCAAATATTGACATGACTACACCAGTCAGCAAATATTGACATGACTACACCAGTCAGCAAATATTGACATGACTACACCAGTCAGCAAATATTGACATGACAACAACAGCCAGCAAATATTGACATGACTACACCAGTCAGTAAATATTGACATGAATGCATAAGTCAGTAGATATTGGTATGAATGCATAAGTCAATGAATATTGCACGAATACATCAATCAGTAAATCTATAGGCAAGAAAACATCAGGCAGTAAAATATAGCAATGATTTATAGTCAGTAAACATTGACAATACTTCCATCATTTGTAATTCCAGCACCTATTCCGATATGTGTACAATGCTAGACGACATGATAAGCCAAAACTGGCTGGGCGCCACACGCCTGGTGGGACAGGATATCAAGAGGATGTTGATCCGGAGCGGCATGAATCCCGGTCTGTGTCCCCAGCCTCCACAGTCTATCAGCATCACCAACCAGAGACTTAGACTCCCGACCATGCCGTCCGCTCTCTACTGGTTTGCTGAGGTAAGAGCCAACCTAAATGTTTGGCCAATCAGTGGCTCTGAAAATTCAAATTTTATAAGTGAACGCATTTCTGTTTTGCATTGTACACAAGAATCGGACTTCTTGCATAATCAAGTGGTTGCAAAAAATAAAGGATGACTTTTTTAGTTAGATAGAATCTGTAAAGATATTTCACAAGACAAAAGAGGCACGCATTCACTACTATAACTTCTGTCTTCTATTGTCTGTAAAAATTTACTCTGTCCTATACTTGAGATAAGATTTGGCTGGAGATCTCGCACAGATTTCTGTCACAGTGAGATGAAAGATAGCTGAGTTACGGCTAAATCATAAGTAACCAACAGCGTGTTTTTTGGTAACACCATGGTCATGTGGTAACTCAGTGTGTCAGTTATTAATGCGGTGCCACTCCAGTGCGCTGGAGTTTGAGGAAGAGCGTCCATTAAAACATAATGTTTTTCAATTAATATGTAAATCAAACCAAACATTATTTATTATACTTACATGGATATTTTCTGTTAAAAAAAGGTAAAATGTAAAACTAATCTGTAAATTCAGCTATTTAAGAGACAAAAAGATACCGATACTTTTATAAAAAAAATCGTTTTAGCTCTAATTTAATCAAATAATGCACGGTCAACTACTGGTTCCTACTCTCAAAGGCGCCGTGGTCAGGTATTAACGTTCCCGCCCGACTGCGGATCCGATGGGTGTTGGTTCGAAACCCATTGGGGGCAAGACTTTTTCATGACCTTCCTCGATGCACAGTACTGATCCAACCCTAGAACCGTCAAGAGGAATTGAAATAACTTGCTTCCCAATCGATGTAAAATGAATAAGTTGAAATTAATTATCAAAATAAATGCACCACGCCTAATATTTCAGGGTGTGTACCACGCCAAGGTGCGAGTTTTGGACAACGCGTCAGGAGAGGAACTGGTCTGTTTTGACGTAAACCTAGACGTACGCCGGGGGCAGGGCGAGTGCCAAGGCTGGTTCGGCTGCCTGATATAGAACGCACTCCACCGGGGGCCTGGTCACGTGACAGTTACTTGTCTGTCCCGCCTTGTAACTAGTTGTATTGCAGCAGTTAATCGGCTAATCTCGATAAACCAGTAGGTTTATTAAGCACAGGACACTAAAGTTCTTATAGAATAGCAAACTGATACATAACAACAGTTTAACAATTGCTTATATATGAAATGCATAGCTTTTCTTTCTTTTCTTTTTTACAATGATTGAAATGGATTAATGATATATGCATTATTTATGAACGGGTGACTTCCTTCACGGCAAAATCGACTCACCAAATCACAGCCGGCTCAAGGGAAATAACTCCGATGGCCCAGACATGAGAACATGATAGAATTGTCTGTTACAAAAACTTCTGACTATACCCGGTAAACTGCCTGTTAATAAGTGCAGTCATCAAAATGCTGTTCTGTCTTTTTACAGTCACATCTATAGCAAAGGGCACCTCTGAATATACGCCAACTGAGAACAACGGTCACAGATGAACCCGCCCACTCGTTTTTATTCTGTGTATTGTGAACTATTTACAGCGGTCAGCGGGTAGTAGAGTCGTTTCTTTTTTAAATTCGAAACCAAAAATGAGCTATTTTATATTGTTTATTCTTTTTTTTTAAATTTTGATGTATGTAAATTTGTTTACAAATGATTGTATGTATACAAATAAACACTCGGGAACTTTGTATGATTTAAGTTATTATTACACATTAATATCTATTCAATACATGTATGGGCCTCCGTGGCCGGGAGGGTAAAGTCGCTGGCTTCAACACTCACTCAGCCTCTCACCGCGTGGGTTCGAATCCCGTCATGGTCACTCGGATGTTCATATGAGGAAGCCTTTCAGCTGGCTTGCGGTACGGTGGTTCTACCCGGATGCCTCCGTGCATTCGGGGTCTTCCTTGACCTGTAATTAGCTGGACGTTGATATATGGCTTAAATACTGTCGAAGCGACAGTAAACTCAAATAGTCAAGTCAAATTAATACATGTAGTCGAACAAATCAATTATTAGCTTTTTTTCTTTTTGTAAGGAAAGGATGCGTCGGGTCATCTAGGGGTCATCCTCAGACTCGTGCCTTTTCACTCTTTACAGAGGAGTAGCGTGACTTGAATATTGTTTATTCATTAGGAGGGTATGTCCCCCTTACAGTATGGGGTGGGGTGAGGGTGCACGTGCGGAGGCGGAGGTCCCCCCCCCCCCGGGAAAGTTTTGAAAAGTCTGCCACAACAATGCGCAGTTCTAATACGCAGTTTATAGCGCGTTTATTCATCCTCATTTATCACATGTAAGTACACTTTAATATACAAAATGCGACTTATTTTATCCTGTAATCCCAGTCAGCGCATTAATTGACGTCTCTGACATTTAGACGCTTGATTGTTGTAAACTCAGTAAGACTGATTCGGATTAACGCAGACACAGTGACGTTGCCAATGTGGTGACAGCGGATTCTCTATCAGCAGGGTTCGGACCGAGTGACTGGGCGGGTGGCTAGCTTTTTTTCAGTGGGGATTTCCGTTACACAAAATTAACCCAGGTCACATAGAAAACAGCGCCCTCGGGCTTTCTATGTATTTTTGGACAGTTTAATAGATCTGTGGTGCGCTGCCAAACTTCAGCGCAGTGGACTGACTCGGCCTCTGTACGTGTGATATCTCCTGCGTTGGAGACTGGTGCGCTGCATAACATTCAACTGGAGGTTCTGTTGATTTTGTATTGCTTAAACAGTGTGGGGAAGCAATTGCAACGTCACTTTTGAAACAAATGCGAACGTACACACCGGAAGACCAGAAAACCTGCACGAATCGGGTAAATTCTACTTATATTTCAGCAATATTATCTCGCTCCTAAATTTAAGACATAGCCTACCGACCGCACCAGTTTATAAGCTTTCCAAAGATGTAAGCATTGTCTCTCGGAGAACATCCAAGAAATATTTCCCAAACACGGCGTGTTTACAAACGTACACACTTGAACGGAAGTGTGCACTTTCAAACAGTGAATATTACTATTCTTATTATTTTCACTGTTTTGTAACTGGTTACTGAAAGACACTATCGTAACTGTCTTTCAAATGTGTTCTACATTGAATAAACATTTTCAAGAAACATTGTGGCCATACCACGTGGTATATGACGTCATTTTAAGCTATCACAAGCAGCATAATTTATTCGATTCATAAAAGAAAACTGCTGTAGTTTATTACTTCACCAATTTTAATGGGATATAGCGCATGCGAAGCGGAAACTTGTGCAATAAACAACATCCTTAAGGAGTCAGATGTACAGTATTTCCCTACATTCAGGAAAACATTTTTAGCGACGTGCTTTACTTGTAAGCAAACAAAATTTCACGAACTCGGAAGTTTTTTCTGAATCTTAAGAAAAACCGTACAACTGACAAAAGAATTATTGGGACCTATGTGTTGGGCACAATTTTCCGCTTCGTATGCGCTACATACCATTAAAATTGATAAGAAACAAAATACTTACAGTTACAGCAGTTTTTCCCTCTGAATCGAAGCAAACTTTGCTTCGCGCATTAGCTTAAAATGACGTTATAAACCACTTTTTTTTTCTAACATTTAACTCCTTTAACTTTTCGTTCTTGAGTTTAATAGGCCAAATGTCGATATGTCAAAACCGGTTTAGTGACGTATAGATAGTTATAGATTGTGGCATTGTGATTCTCAACCTTAAGTTACCAAATAAAGTCATTATCGTAACCGGTGGGATGTGCATGCATCCGTCCAGTTACTCAGAGGCCGTTGGTTCGAGACCTGGCTGCAGGATAACAAAGTCTTTAAAATGTTGCTTGTATATAACTCTTGATTGGCGATTGACTGGATGCTATAATGCCACGTCATCACAGTGTCACAGTATTATATATGAAGTCCTGAAATCTATCGGCTAGGCCAAAGGAACTTGACACAAACATTTTTTTAAGTGTGAATCAATATAATTACATATAATAAAGAGAAGGAACACAATGAGCTTTATACACTACTCTTTATTAATCACTCAATTTACAAAACATATCAATAATATCAGCAAATACTGTTGTCAGTCAGGAATGTTTTTAACCAAATTATAAGTATAAAGAGTTTTCTTGTGTTTGATGATACGTAGTGTTTACAGAAAAAAACAACAGTATGCCGTGGCTTTTATGATGCCAACATTTCCAATGTATGTTCAGTAATCGTAACAAATAGATCGCGGCCCGGTATAGTACCGTTATAAAGGCACTGGGGAACGCATTTGGGGTCCGACCCCAGAATTGAACCCCAAATTGCGTTGCATTCTGATATTTTATTGAGCGTAATGGGGACTTATTGGACATCTGTTACATTTGACATGAACAAAACTGACACGTTTTTAGCTCGACTATTCGAAGAACAGGATGACCTATTGTAGTCACCCCGGCGTCTGCGTCCCAAGAAATGTTAAGGTAAACAGTAATTCTTCCAAATATTTTTGCATATCTATGGCCCTTTTTTGGACTTAGAAAAATGTTAAAGTTTTTTTAAACATTGCCATTATCTCCACTTTTACTCAAACGATGTCCATCAAATTTCACACATGCCTTGATCATCATCAAACCAACCAGTAGAAACAGGAACCTTAATTCTTCCAAATATTTATTGCATATTAATAGACCTTTTTTGACTTAGAAAAAATGTTTAACTTTTGTTTATTATTGCTATTATCTCCAATTTCTTTTTGTCCCTCATAATTCACTCATGAAATTGCATACCTATGTTGGGAGTCAGGCAAGAGTGCATAACTCTTTCACGAATTTTAAAATAGTTATGCCCTTTTTTATTTAGAATCTCGGTGAAGGTTTTCACACCACCTCATTTTTTTCACTTGACCCTTTGAGGTATTGCTTTGAAACTTTGAATACCTGTTTATGACCAGCACTCCCATTTTTACATGGCAAGAGTACATAACTCTGTCCTGGAATTTTACATAATTATACCCCATTTTGTTTTTTTTTATATTTTGATAATACAGAAATTCTCATTTTACCTTTAATTGCATAATTTATTAGAATTGGCATTTAATAGTCGAGCATGCTGTCTAACGGACAGCTCTTGTTTCAATTGCATGAATAGACAGATACACGTTTCTCGTGTAGCACCTTAGACTTAATTTCTGTATATAGTAGTATAGGTGACGCTTTGAATTCAAACAAACGGGCGCCATTTTGTTGACCAAGTTATTTCAAGCCCATTTGCATAGAAGCATTGAGGGCTAGGACGTAGCGGTCATGTTGGATATTGTGGTTGGGAATTCTTTTTGCTCATGCGTAGTGACTTTGAGTATACAGAGGTGACTTGTATACATTTTTCTTAGATCTACTCTACTACCGAAGTGACAGTTATAAAAATGTTATGGGGAAAAAAAGTTCTTGCTAGTGTTTCTTCGAGCCTCTAACTTGCAGCAGTTTCGTCAAAATTAATCCGTTATGGGTTAAATCTAAAGAACCTATGTCAACAACTGATTAGCTCCCTTTGCGCACTATATTAATCTGACCACTAATCAGTAAATAAAGGACACTGGACACTGACAACACTAAAATCATGTATAAACTTGAATGAGCATATCGATTAGTGAACATGTTTTACTGTGTACTATGGTCTTCAAGTTTGAGTAAATTTTAAGGTGTTCCTGTTGACCACCTAGTTCACTCTGTAAACATTGACCAGGGGTTCTATAGAAACTCGTTTAAATCATAATCAAGTTGTTTACTTAAAGTTCACGAGACCCTAAAAATGGTTCATGAACATGCCAGATCGTGTTCAATAGATTTAAGAACTCTACTTCTTATACTGTCATTTTCGCATTAAAAAAAGAAAATGTTCAGATCATCATCATGATCATCATCAGAATTAGATTTATAGGTGATTATATCTGATGAAAAATTAGACCTAGCATGACAGTGACATTGTTTTACTTGTTCCAGTTATGACATTTAGAGGAGTATATCAAATGCATATATAAATATTGTGTTTTTCTCATGCGTATTAATACAACCATTTTAGAAATTGAATCATTCTTCAGTTCTGCTTATGAAAGTCTGCATCGCGCATGCGATTCACAGTCTAAAACGGATAAAAATGGTGTAAGGAGGGTGAAATGACTTGACTTGACTATTTGTGTTTTCCGTCGCTTCAACGGGGAAATGATGTACTTGTTAAAAAACGGTCATAAATCAATTATACAAGTGTTATACACACGAATATTTTTTGTTTGAATGCAAAGCTTCACCTATACTACTACACACGATGATGGTGATGATGATGATGATGATGTTCGTAAACGTATCAATGAAAATTATGCAATAGATATTTGACTGCAAAGTGCGTTTGCTAGACGACATGATAAGCCAGAACTGGCTGGGCGCCACACGCCTGGTGGGACAGGATATCAAGCGGATGTTGATCCGGAGCGGCATAAGTCCCGGTCTGTGTCCCCTATCAGCATCACCAACCAGAGACTTAGACTCCCGACCATGCCGTCCGCTCTCTACTGGTTTGCTGAGGTACGATATTTGTGTGTCCCCTACCATAAAAGTCAACCTAAATTTTTGGCCAATCAGAAGCTCTATAGATTCAGTTCAGTAAGCAATTTATTTCAAGAGAACGCCTTTCTATTTTACCAAGCACTAAATAAGTCGATATATGTGATATAATTAATAGTTTGCCACAAATAAAGGATGACATTTAAGTAAGATATACTCTATAAAGGCATTTCTCCAAACAATAGAATCCTTCGCTCACTACGCTCGCTCGCTTTAGTCCTCTATTTTCTGGACTTAATAGAGTCTATCCTTTACTTGAGGTAAGATGATAGGCCACCCATAAAAACAAATTGTTACTCTAGTATATATAAATATATAAACATATACGTAACGGCTATAAATTATAGGAGAAAATTCATAGCAGCTGGTTCACAGATGGCCGTTGAATAAGACTTTG
>CM037777.1:12243539-12293539 GCA_021229015.1 Solen grandis | reverse complement strand
GTTCGATTTGTTTTAAAAAAAAAAAAATCTTTTTAATTATAAGTTAAATTCAACCAGTGTAGCAGAAAAACTACACACTTCGCATAGTTGTCGTCATCCAGGTACCTTTTTTATTTTACATACGATCAACACCATGTGAATAAATAGTACAGGCATATGTAGGGCTTTGTCAGAAATGATTTTTATACCCTAACATTATAAACAATAAAGAGTTCAATACTAGTACTGATACAATGAGCCGATAAAAAAAACGTATGTTGTAGGAAACCTATTCCCCATGGTTCGAGTTTCATTTTCTCTCTGACTAAGTTATTTTCATCGTTTAACATAAATTCTAATTAGGTTTGATAAATCTACACATGTTTAATTGCTTGTTGTTCGTTTGTTTTAATTGTATTTCGCCATACTTTAAATTGCAAACAAAAATAAAACAAATGCAAAGATTTCAAACACAATAGATTTAGTGCCAGAGAAAATACATATATTAAAAAGGGCAACAGATATGTGGGATTCGAATCAGTAGACAAACCAAATGTGATGTCAACACTCTGCCGATCTACTGAACAGTTTGTGTCTTTGTCTGCTATACAGAACAGAACATAATTTTATCATAGGCTTAGGCATTCAGCCCATCACCATAAACATCAACATTTACAATGGCATGCGGAGACAATACAAACATAGTGAAATCAATATGATGTGAATATGTGAGAATATTACATTGCATATAGAAGGTCTTATCTCATCATTACGTTATATAAATATAAGTTTTAAATAATATATAGATATAAGATTTTTAAATACCACACACATACACACACAAAGAACTTGATTATTATTGTAATATTATACATTATTTTTCCACATTAAATACAACGAAATATCATCCTAATTATACACAGTGACCTATAAATAAATAACAAAGAACTGTTGACATTATTTCTGATAACAAAAGATTGTGCTTATGACATTATACATGCTTAACTCCTGTCATACTACGTGTAAAATGATACAATTGCTTACAAAACAAATAAATATATGTGATCATAATATAGTATTATAACTGGAATCCCTACGCTTAAATGCATTTATACAAAACATGGCCAATTTTGTTAAGATTTTTATTGCATCTGTGTTTAATAATTGTATAAACTTAATCATATTTGGATGTGTTCTATAATATCTTGGTATATACAAATTTCGAAAATCCTTATAATTTGGGCAAATAAGA
Organism: Solen grandis; assembly: GCA_021229015.1. Classification (NCBI taxonomy): domain Eukaryota; kingdom Metazoa; phylum Mollusca; class Bivalvia; order Adapedonta; family Solenidae; genus Solen; species Solen grandis. The sequence goes on along the minus strand of CM037777.1, from coordinate 12,292,308 downwards.
ACGAAATGGTATTCATCTTCAATATCATTAAGATTACAAAATGTACATTTTTTTCATTTCTGGGTATATTCCTGTGACGACCAGTTTCTATTGATAAACTATGAGATGATAAACGTAACTTAGATAAAACATTTCTATGCTTTATATTTTCAATACTTAAATAACTAGCTTGTTCAAATGAAACCTTTATTTCGCGATACAAAGTCATGACGAAGAGTTTGACAAACCTTCCCTACAATTTGAAATAAAAACATCCAAAAGACTTTGTTTTAATACACATTTAAAACAATTTATGTTAACTGATTCGGGATATAACCATACATCTCCAAAACCTAAGCGTTGTAATAAGTCACATACTTTTCCAGCCCAAGTGTTTTTATTCCTGTAAACTTGTAAACGTTGTTTTATAATAATTGTGTGCATATTACAGTTTCGACTTTTTGTATCAAAAAGCGTTAAAAAATATTTAATTATTCTTACATATTTGCATATATATAATGGATATCTACCAGTTTCATAATATAAAGCATGCGTATTTGTGGACATTTTTACCCTAAGTAATCGTTTACAAAATTTTCGGTGAATTCGCTCTGTTTTCTGCCTTAGAAAAGCCCCACACCTCGCTTGCGTAGTTAAGCACAGAGGCAACATACGAATCGAAAACATTAAACATTATATTTACGGGCACATTTAAGTTTTTTGTAATGTCAAAAAGTGAATTCAATGCGCGAAGCCCTTTACCCCCTAATGTACTTGTTGCCTTCATATATGACCCTCCGTTTGACATGACAATCCCCAAATAGTTAAAATTATTGACTACTTCGACAACCTTACCATTATATAACCACACATTATGATTTTGTGTTCTTCCACCCTTATGAAAAATTACAATTTTCGTTTTATCAACATTACCAGTAAGGTCCCATTTTTCACAATATAAGTATAAATTTTCTAAAGATGCTTTCAATCCTTCTGCTGTTTCTGATAATATAACAGCGTCATCTGCAAAAAGTAATAAATATATAGATAATTGGTCAATCGAGATACCTGCATGAATATCGTTATGTAATTGTAATTCTATATCGTTTAAAAAGAGAGAAAACATTATCGGTGACGTGATCTCTCCCTGCAATAAGCCAAGATTAGAATCGAAGAACTCAGAAAGTGAATGCATATGTTTTACACATAATTTAATATCTTTATAAAGTGATTTCATTACCGTTAACAATTTACCATCTATACCTTCTTTAATAAGTTTGACCCATAAATGTGAACGATTGATATAGTCATATGCTTTCTTGTAACCGACAAAACAGTTTTGTCTAACTTTAAACTGCTTTTCTATTAAAGAGTTAAAATCAAAAATCGCATCAACAGTACTGTAATTAGGCCTAAAACCGAATTGTGCGTCCGTTAAAATATCATTATCAGTGGTCCATTTTTGTAATCTTTCATTTAACAGAACTGTAAACAATTTTGCGAAGCAGCTTACTATTGTAATTCCTCTGTAATTATTCGTGTTGGTCGGGTCATCACTGTAGACCAACTACGGGGGGAAAACTCCTGAATCCAAGATGTAGTTAAAAAGAATTTCCAATGATTTAACAATTATATGGATACTTTCTTTAAAATACGCATAAATAATATTATCAAATGAACAAGCTTTATTAATACCAAGTTTTTGACCGCCTTAACCCTTAACTATCTCTTCTCTTGTAATAGGTAAATCTAAGCTTGGATATGTACTTTCTGTAACGCGAAGTGTGTTATCAAAATCATGCAAAATATTATCACTTTCTAAATCATTATCGCTCACACTTACTGATGCAAGATTCCTAAAATGTTCATAAAACTCATCATTTGATATAGTATCACCAGTTGGATTGGATGGTTTACGTCGAAATAACCCCAAGAACTCTCTTGGTGATTTATGTCTCATAAAATTCATTTTTCTACCTATTTTTTTTTTTTTTTTTTTTTTTTTTGGTTAAAATTTGCCTTGCACTTTCTGCAGTAATATTTATATTTTTCTTTGACTCAGATAATATTTGACGTGTCCAGTTATTTCTATTTAGATTATAGTTATACAAAGCCTGTTTGTAAATTTCATGACGGCATTTACATTCCGTATTGAACTATTTCTGTTTATTTCTGTCAACTAAATTAAATTTTGATGAATGCGACGTCTTTGTTTTAGTCTCAAAACATTTATTTCCTCTAGATGTTAGATACTCCGTAAACAATTTCACTTACTGATCAGGGTCACACTCATTATTTACTTTAGTATATAAACTTTCCTCCAGAGTATGTATGTTTCGTGATATATCATTTAAAAATACATCTCTAAAATCGTTATTCCATTTATAAAAGGATTTGGTTTCATTACTACTTCTTTCGTGCATATTCATATCAGAATGAAATAAAATTCAGTCGGTGCATGATCCGAAAATTCGTTAAAATCACATACAGTAAAATACCGATTTGTTAACCGACATACTATAAATAGTTTCGCCGAATACCGAGGATAATCGGCCAGTTTACCTTTGACATGTAAATATTATTAAGTGCCAGGTCAAAATCTATAAATACCGACTCTGAACCGTACTTCAAACAGCATGTGAAACGGTCAGTCAAACAGGAGACGGCTCCATAATGTATGGTGGCTGATTTCTGCCATTTCGTGTTGTCGTGTCTTCGCCCCGAAAGGCGAAAGGCGAAATAACGAAAACATGCCATATTGTCGTTATTTCGCCTGTTGCCTTTCGGGGCGAAGACACGACAACACGAAACATGTCAGGCGAAATAACGAAATTTTAACAGGCGAAAGGACGAAAAGTTTCGCCTTTGAATGTTTCGTGTCCGCGGGTCGAAACCTTTCGTGTTGGCGCCCTTTGTTTGTCGTGTCTTCGTGTCTTTGCCCCGAAACGCGAAAGGCGAAATAACGACAATGTTGCAGATTTCGTGTTGTCGTCCTTTCGCCTCGAAAGGCGAAAGTCGAAATAACGAAAATGACTGTACGTTTCGGGTTTCGCCTTCCGGTAGACATAAATTTATACATATACGTAAGCATCTACATATAATGTGTATTAAAACATCAATTTTATTACTCAAAAGGATATTATCGGCGTATATATTCTGCTGCAGTGAAATAAAGCTATCTTCACCTGGCATTGTTGATATTTACAGCAAGTATGCATATGTGTAAACGTTCTGCGCATGTCTACCGGAAGGCGAAACCAGAAACGTAGAGTCATTTTCGTTATTTCGACTTTCGCCTTTCGAGGCGAAAGGACGACAACACGAAATCTGCAACATTGTCGTTATTTCGCCTTTCGCGTTTCGGGGCGAAGACACGAAGACACGACAAATAAAGGGCGCCAACACGAAAGGTTTCGACCCGCGGACACGAAACATTCAAAGGCGAAACTTTTCGTCCTTTCGCCTGTTAAAATTTCGTTATTTCGCCTGTGATGTTTCGTGTTGTCGTGTACAATATGGCATGTTTTCGTTATTTCGCCTTTCGCCTTTCGGGGCGAAGACACGACAACACGAAATGGCAGAAATCAGCCACCATACTAATGCGATGTCAAAGGTTACATAAATAGTTCATCGTTAATATTTCAAATTTCATCATGGGACTGACACCAAAGTGCCGACCGCACTATGTAGTCTAAACTCAAAGTGCGGTCGGTCAAACGTACTTTTGTGTCCGCTCCGACTGACCCCTAAGTGCGTTCATATATCCCCTGTGATCACACCCTTCTTCTCCTTCTCATCACCGTTATTTTCATAATCGTGACTGTCATTACATCGACTTCACTTTCAGCTATACATGTATATGTATTACAGTTGTTCCATTTGTTTATAATCATTGTAAGACAAGCACAACACATCATTACCAGTATACCAGTGTTATCCGTTTTAGACTGCGAAGCGCATGCACAAATAACTGAAGTAAATATCAACGTGTTAATACGCCCCCAAGGGCCTCGAACTCACAAGTCATTTTATATCAGCAACTGGTAAAAATAACTGGTAATATAACAATGCAATGCACTTTGGAGTCCAATTCTGACCCAAAAGTGCGTTGCATCGTTGCATTGAAACAATTTTAGATCTTTCGGGTCTTTTGGTATTGGAATTATGGTGTATATTTTATATGATATCTGATTTAGTTTTATTTAGTTTCGGCTACATTGTGTTTTTTTCCCCTTAAATTACCTCCCTTAAATTAATTATTAACCCAGTGGGGAAAAAATCCAAATATATACTTCTGTGAATCTTAGATTCAATAGAAGGAGGAAATTTTGTCACCTTTAAATGCCTGAATTCGTCAGGTGATATAACAGTTTTTTAGTGAATTCATTCGTCCTGGTCATGACGAAATGCGATTGCTCCACTGGAACATGTTGCAAGTCAGTACATTTTAAACACTTCCTTACATACTTACGTATATTTCATTGCGCTATCTGGTGAGAGTGACGAGCCTACAAGCCGGATAGTAGTCATACTTACGTATATTTCATTGCGCTATCTGATCAGAGTGACGAACCTACAAGCCGGATAGTAGTCATACTTACGTATATTTCATTGCGCTATCTGATGAGAGTGACGAGCCTACAAGCCGGATAGTAGTCATACTTACGTATATTTCATTGCGCTATCTGGTGAGAGTGACGAGCCTACAAGCCGGATAGTAGTCATACTTACATATATTTCATTGCGCTATCTGGTGAGAGTGACGAGCCTACAGGCCGGATAGTAGTCATACTTATGTATATTTCATTGCGCTATCTGGTGAGAGTGACGAACCTACTAGCCGGATAGTAGTCATACTTACGTATATTTCATTGCGCTATCTGGTGAGAGTGACGAACCTACAAGCCGGAGAGTAGTCATACTTACGTATATTTCATTGTGCTATCTGGTGAGAGTGACGAACCTACAAGCCGGATAGTAGTCATACTTACGTATATTTCATTGCGCTATCTGGTGAGAGTGACGAGCCTACAAGCCGGATAGTAGTCATACTTACGTATATTTCATTGCGCTATCTGGTGAGAGTGACGAGCCTACTAGCCGGATAGTAGTCATACTTACGTATATTTCATTGCGCTATCTGGTGAGAGTGACGAGCCTACTAGCCGGATAGTAGTCATACTTACGTATATTTCATTGCGCTATCTGGTGAGAGTGACGAGCCTACAAGCCGGATAGTAGTCATACTTACGTATATTTCATTGCGCTATCTGGTGAGAGTGACGAGCCTACAAGCCGGATAGTAGTCATACTTACGTATATTTCATTGCGCTATCTGGTGAGAGTGACGAGCCTACAGGCCGGATAGTAGTCATACTTGCGTATATTTCATTGCGCTATCTGGTGAGAGTGACGAGCCTACTAGCCGGATAGTAGTCATACTTACGTATATTTCATTGCGCTATCTGGTGAAAGTGACGAGCCTACAAGCCGGATAGTAGTCATACTTACGTATATTTCATTGCGCTATCTGGTGAGAGTGACGAACCTACTAGCCGGATAGTAGTCATACTTACGTATATTTCATTGCGCTATCTGGTGAGAGTGACGAACCTACAAGCCGGATAGTAGTCATACTTACGTATATTTCATTGCGCTATCTGGTGAGAGTGACGAGCCTACAAGCCGGATAGTAGTCATACTTACGTATATTTCATTGCGCTATCTGGTGAGAGTGACGAGCCTACAAGCCGGATAGTAGTCATACTTACGTATATTTCATTGCGCTATCTGGTGAGAGTGACGAACCTACAAGCCGGATAGTAGTCATACTTACGTATATTTCATTGCGCTATCTGGTGAGAGTGACGAGCCTACTAGCCGGATAGTAGTCATACTTACGTATATTTCATTGCGCTATATGTTGAGAGTGACGAGCCTACAAGGCGGATAGTAGTCATACTTACGTATATTTCATTGCGCTATCTGGTGAGAGTGACGAGCCTACTAGCCGGATAGTAGTCATACTTACGTATATTTCATTGCGCTATCTGGTGAGAGTGACGAGCCTACAAGGCGGATAGTAGTCATACTTACGTATATTTCATTGCGTTATCTGGTGAGGGTGACGAACCTACTAGCCGGATAGTAGTCATACTTACGTATATTTCATTGCGCTATCTGGTGAGAGTGACGAGCCTACAAGCCGGATAGTAGTCATACTTACGTATATTTCATTGCGCTATTTGGTGAGAGTGACGAACCTACTAACCGGATAGTAGTCATACTTACGTATATTTCATTGCGCTATCTGGTGAGAGTGACGAACCTACTAGCCGGATAGTAATCATACTTATGTATATTTCATTGCGCTATCTGGTGAGAGTGACGAGCCTACAGGCCGGATAGTAGTCATACTTACGTATATTTCATTGCGCTATCTGGTGAGAGTGACGAGCCTACAGGCCGGATAGTAGTCATACTTACGTATATTTCATTGCGCTATCTGGTGAGAGTGACGAGCCTACAGGCCGGATAGTAGTTGGAGAAATGCGATAAGTACTACAGTTTGAGTTATTACTGCACGCAGAAAGCATTGTGCTATCTTGTGTGGTGTAACTTAGTAAGATTCTAGGCTTAAGGGATATTTATATTTATTTACTATAAAGCTGAAGCTCGGAGATGAAAATATAGTAGTTTGTTAGGATTGACGGGAATTTCCGTTTAGGGCCCGGTATAATTTGTATTAGGGAGTTAAATTTTATTTTGTTTTCTATCTCTGATTCTTAAATTAATTGAACGTCAATTAACAGAGGAAATCACTTGTAGCAATCATTTTTAAGATCGGCTTGTATATGTTTCAAGGTTTAACTTTAGTTTTCTCGCTGCTTAAAATGTGAATACGTGTGCCAATTATCTTTAGCCTGTAGCCTAGATATGCAATGCTAGCAAACATATACTATAGTGTCATCAGTTTTGGCACGTCCGGGTTCGAATCCGCAACGTCAGAATGAAAGCGCCAAGCTATGGTACATTCAGTTGCGCAACAACTGTCAACATGCTACAAAAAAACAACACATAACTCTTGTAAATTGTGTTGGATAATTCAGATTCCATTTGCATGTATACAGATTGTGGTATGTTAGTGAGCCATAGTTATTTATCATACTGCATAAATGATTCATACTACTGAAACATCATAAGCTGATAAATAATGCTGTTAGGGGTGTGTATGAGGGATTTCATTTAATGGTATATATAATTTATATGTATTATGTTCATATGATACTCTTCAGAACTAGAGGAAATAAATATATAGGTTCTGGCTTAATATAGTTAAGAGTTTATGTCATCGGAATCAGTTTTGTAATGAAATTGTTACAAATTGATCTTTTACTACTATATATTTAAGTTAAAAATTGTTTATTAATACAATGTTTTGGACACTTATATGTATATATTCCCACAGTCCCAAGGTTTTCCAGTATTTTTGTCGCATAAAGGGTTCGAACCCATAACCGCAGTCATGGACATTGGTGACTTCATTTTACTCGATAACTCTGCTGTAACTCAATGTTCCAAAATTGATAAAACATCAACAAAACAGTATTATATATAGCATTAATAAAATGTTCTTTTAAGATCTCTAAAATACTGTCACATCAATAAAATATTGTTTCTACAAGATCAATAAAATGTTGTCACAACGTCAACAAAATGTGGTTCACCTTTAAAGATCAATAATATATTGTTAAAAGATCAATACAATATTGCTACAAGACCAATTGACGTAACCAATATATGATGTAGATATCTGTTGCATTATTATCTTTTCATATAGACTCATTTTGACTCCATGGCAACAGAGCAGACCCAGATCAGACATCTCACCAGCGTCTCTCTCTAGATTCAATGCTGTCCGCATGGCACAGACATATTTATTGTTTAATTTATTATCTAAAGTTCCAGTAAATTAATATTCATCAAATAATACATGTATACATCAATCTGTTATGGTATCCTTTTGTAAAATATTCGTTCAAAGTGTAGTCATTCTTATAACGATATTTATTCAAATATCGCCAACTATTTGTTTATTGGATGTAGAGGCCTGCCGAGTGTATTTGGAAACTATGATTACTTGAGACAGATAGTGATGTCACCACGCTGTAGACATGTGACATAATACTACACCCAGTCACATTATCTTGACACCGGGCCAACCAGTCTTTTTACTACATTTATATGCTGAGCGCCAAGGAAGGGAGCTATACCAGAACCATTTTTCACGACTTTGGTATATCGCGACCGGGGACCTCCCGATACCGGGACGGGCGCTCTAACCACACGGCCACCGGAACCGGTATTTCGTCAGCTGTAGACAGCTTAATGTTAATTAAAAACTGGTTTTCCAAACATGATGAAATTGTTTCAAAGAAACGTGACGTACGCGTATTTCATACTATACATCATACACATATACTTGATTATTTCAAACAATAGTTCTATCAGATTTCTGTAAATGCATTAAATCGGATATTTTGACAGACAATGCGTGTTTGTAAATTCTTTATTCAAAGTGGGTAATATATTTGGCATAAACCAATCTTCCACATGACCCGCAATCAGGAAATTTGCACAAATAATACTGAAAGAGATATCATAAGCCAAGCAAATGCCATTCATCAATATCTTTCTACTTTTGAACTATCGTCATCTAGTTGGATAGAACGATGTTATAGAATTACAAATATTATACAATTTGTACAATATTATACAACCGACAACCATGCGAGTGGTAGTCCATTATTCATGTATTCATTATCCATCCTTCATTATACATGTTTCTTTCTTGCAGAATCAGCAAACCTCACGTGATTTAGTGTTTTGTTATTTACTGCGTGTAAAGATAAGAATTGTGTCTAGAGTTTAAAAGGATTTGTTGATACCTATACCTGCTCAAAGCTAAACAAATAAAAAAAATCGCTAAGTCCTAAAACGTGCAAAGAACAATTTTGTTTCTTTACAAAATAAAGAGGTAACAATTGTGTTTGCAGTCGAATGGTTAATTCTTAGGTTCGAAATTGAGATGGTTCTTCCTTACTTTCTGCAGCAAATGATATATAGAAAAATGTGTAACAGGTGGTTGGAATATGTTTAATATAAATTTAGTTCATGACTGAAAGATCGCCTAACAATACTATGTAATTGATATGCACATCCTCGATGCCATTATGGTCACTGTAGTAGTAATAATTAATACATTCATTATTTATTAGTAACATTTAACTTTGACAGAAAAAAAAATGAAAATAATAAAAGATAATGCCACAATCCCCCAACGAAACGGACAGTGTGTGTGAATTTATATGTATTTGTTTTGCCTCCGAAGTTCAGTCATAAATATGAACAACGAATGGAGAGTTGTTGGTCTCGAACTCGGGACATTCTCGATCGTGAAAAACAAAGTTCATCATAATATTTCGAGTTTTATGTGGATCTCGAAATAAACTTGGCAGTTGCCGTCAGCTTCTTGAGTTCTAATCAACGCAATTATATATCAAGTTAAAGATTTTTGCAATATTTTCATTTGTCAAAACTTATATTCGTTATAATATACTCATGATATATGTAGTAAGACAATATAAAATGCTGTCAGTATCTTAATTATGCTGATATTGTTTAAAATTAAATATGTTTTATTCACTTTGAAAATAATAATAAATAGAAATAGAATGTACAGTGTATAGTCAGAACTAAGGTTACGCAAAATAAGAATTTTCTCTATGTACATGTTTATCATAATTTGATATTATCTATTTAAAAAATAAGCTGACATTCCAATGAGCCTCATTTCTTAAACAGACATTGTTCAATAAGCTATTGTGTCGTTCAATAAGCATTTAGTTAAAGTTAAAATAAATGCTAAATACTGATTACCGAGAAAAATATTCTTAAGGATTTCTGAGTACTACTTTACCAGGGAGACAACCCGTGTCAATTTTGTTTTGAATAATTTATGGATTGTTTCCACCACACACACACACACACACACACACAAATATATATATATATACACACACACACGTACGTACATATAAATTGACACGCATTATCTGTTTATAAATAAAGAAGAAAACAAGCATATTCCTTGTTACCATCGCAACCAGAATTATGTATATGGATTACCGGTAAGTACATTTTCACAACTTTTGTAACAGCTTCTGAATGGTTATATCTACCAAGTTTCATCAAATTTGTACCAAGTGGTTTGAGTCAACAAAATGTTGCTTGGCTAAGGAAGAGCTATACCGTGAATTTACTGTTAAGTCGAACCAACCTTTGTGTGATGTCTTTGTTTAATTAACATATCAGGGGATGGAGAAAATTTAGGAAATGGACTGAATGTTTTGAAGAAATTGCAAAAAGTGAAACGTGCTGATATGAGACAATGGTTGTCACATGAACGAGTACCTGTTACCATTTGGTTAATATAAAAATGTTAATGAAAGTATTCATCAACAAAATGTATCCTACCCAGTATATATATCCTACATGGTGTATATATCTCATACCTGGTAAGTTTAACGGTTAACGGTAATATATACCCGTAGAATCTATAACAATGAAGCTCGCAGATTAATTATAACTAAGCTGCTAAGTGTTTATCACAGATAAAATATAAAATGACCTGAACCATTTTTTTTTTCTTTCTCTCCTCTGGTGACAAATAAGGCAAACACACTGAAACGACCGTGTCTTTTCCTGAAAATAACACGAATATACTGTGACAGTCATAATGCTTTGTTGGTTAGATCACTCAGGCTGTATATGGGGGTCCTGAGTTCAACCCTGGTCTAACCACTTGCTTGATAATCCCCGGTTATACAAGCAGGCGTTTAGACAAATATGAAGATGTAGAAAAAATCATTGTTTTTTAAAAGCAAACCCTGATTTAACCTCCCCTAAGAAAAAAAAACGTATAAGCATGATGTTGATATATTTCCTTTGATATAATATTTGGTCTGATGGTAGAGTATTAAAGGCAATAATTTAGCCATAGTGTAGTTTACGACAAATTATAATATTAATAATTATAATAATTATATCTTTATTGGTAGAAGGTAGGTCAGTAAGTTTACAAACATTGTAAGTATAATTTCTTTACATGAGGCCTTCTGAAATAAAAAATCAATGTTCTATACAATGGTGATAAAAGAAAATACAACAACAACAAACAAACAAAATAAAAACAAGTCTTAAGTTCTTAATAGAAATCACTTTACATATTAATGCAGATGATGATAGTAATGATGAGAATGGTGTAAAAAGTGAGGATGAAGATGGAGAAGGATTTATCATTGAAAATATTTCAAATCTCAAGGATCAAAGCGTAATATTTGATATATTAACAGCAAACGAATTTTACATATCATTTGAACGTTTACGCATATATACAAAATACGTTATAATTCGTCGTTCGTTGACAGACTATAAAGCCCATATTGCATTAAATCTGTTCTTTTTTAAATGTTCATAGTCTGACAAACTAAGATACAAATGTATTAATAATATTAATTAAGTTTCTTCACCAGAATCAAGGAGTAATAAAGGCATTGTGTGAAACCTTTTAAATGACTGCACGTTTGTTGCCGATTTAATATAATTAGCCAAGCTATTCCATTCTGAAGCGCCCGTAAGTCCAAAACTTTTCTTCAAGAATTCTGTGATCGGTTTTATCATAACGTTAATTTGTTGTTTGTTTGAGAAATTAACAAATAACTGTTATTTCAAACGGTTGTAAGTAGTTCAGTAATATAATCGCGCGTTAAATTTATTTAATGCTTTGTAGACTAATAGTCCTACATGAAATTTCACTCTTTCAAAGAACGGTAAAATATCCAGTTCCTTCTAAAGGTGATGTGAGTGTGACCTGGCTGATAACTTTATAGTAATTTTGCATGCTCGTTTTTGCAGTTTGGTTTCTTTAGCCACATCATATCTGGATAATCCCTCTGTTCCCTAGGTGATTGTATGTTAGCATTTTATGTGCTTATTAGTTTGAAAAAAATATGTGCAAACAATTGATATGATTTATTATGAGAAATATTTTTTGGTATGATACTGGCCCGGCAGCCGACTTATTCACTCGTATTTGATTGGTTGGAGGGAAAGGACTCCGAATTCACATCAGTCTTCAGTCGCTATCTGTCGCAGACAAAGATTCTGACGAAACTTGTTATGTATCAAATAATGTACCAATAAGTTCAAGGGTCGACTGATTCAGCAGTATGATTTATAATTCTTATTTTAGTATAGTACGTAATGCTAAACAGAGTGGAGACAATCCATATATTTCAAAGGTGCTTTCGTCATTTTGAGGCTACTCCTACATGCTATGGACGTGTGGCATGATCACATTATTCTGACATCGGGCCAACCAGTCCTGGAACTACCCTTATATGCTGAGCCCCAAGCAAGGGAGCTATACCAGTACCATTTTTTACCACTTTGGCATGTTGCAGCCTGGGATCGAACCCACGACCTTCCGCTCCCGACGCGGACGCCCTAACCACTCGGCCATGGGGGTAGGTCAATTAGGCGGTAATTTAAATGGCGCCAGTGCCGCCTAAGCAACGAAAAGAAGAATATGCACAGATGCAGTTTTAACAACATGCAGAAACGTATCATTAGCTCGTTAGAACATAACATTATATGAAGGTGATAAACATTTATGGAAAGACAACTAACTTTAGTACAAGTTTTTTTCCCTAGCATGCTCATCCATATCATCACGGTATGCCGTTTATAAGCGTATGTGTACACACCGTTGTCAACATTCTAGATCTAATAAATATCATATGTAAACACATGAAACTGAGATGTTAACACAATACTTTTTATTAGTCTTTCTAATTAATTACAGCGTTTGCAGCAGGTGAAGATATATCATGGGTATACCTATATGCAGTGTTCCACTCATGCATGTAAACCACATGATTTGTACGTCTGTTTAGTTTTTCAAACCGAACGTGTTCGAAAGGTCTACAAGAAGTAGGGTAGGATCTCTCTCTCCACACACACACACACACACACACACATTTATATAACTTATGCATTTAAACTCGTCACATTTTTAATAACTAACGCACTTAATTGTTGAATATTTTCGTTAATTACCGGGAATTATTGAGAGCCGGAAGGTCAAGGACAAAATTACTAAATGTTTTTTGTTTTGTTTTTTTTTCACTTGGTTCACTGTATTTGTCGAGAATATAACGACAAATATGTCACACAAATCTTCACAGCCGCTTTAGACCTTGAGGTTATCCCGTGCCTTTTTTTCTAATACATCCTTAGAAATCTTACTATGTAAGTGTAAACATGTTAGATTGATATCATCTTGTTGTAATGGCGGATGGTTGATGATGAAGATAATGATAAAGATAATGAAGATAAAATATATTAAGATCTATCTCGAATAGCATATATTTGATTCACTGCTTTTGTGAACACTTCATTAATTTTTTTCACACACTTTGCAAAAAATAAGTTAAAATTAAAGAAGAAGGAAAGTGTGGTATTAATTGATCATTCTACGGAAACTACCGATGTATGTCGAGTCATGTCGAGTATTACCGGACTTTATCATTGTGGATTAAGCAATAGGTATAATCGCGTATCTTTCCAGTGATCAGTATGTTTAAAATATACTAACATCAGTTATTAACCATCACGTTTCTATATAACAAAGTATGTGAGTGATACTTCAAGTTATTATTAGTAGTAGTAGTAGCAGTGGTGGTAGTATAAACACTCACTCGGCATATTGTAAGTGGGTTAAGGGACAGCATATGATACTAGTATTGAGCTGTATATATTTCTCTACACGGTGCTCTACAGACGGATGATTAAAATCAAGAGCATATATTCAGTTTATGTACACGGTGTGTGGCTTTATTTGGACATACGTTGAAGCATGTAGGTCACCAATGAAAATTCTCTCTCTCTCTCTCTCAGATTTAATCATATGACTGTCTGCGTGCGTTTATGATATTCTAATATGTGTCACATATACGAATAAGTCACGATAACCTTCAGATGACATGGATGTTCCAAATTAGTCACGTACGCCGTGTATGATGAAATCACATGTAAATTGAAATTCTGTCGATATATTTTAGGATCAGTGACACAAGGTTTCTCATGTCCTAAGTTTAGAATGCATACGTGTAACATTGTTCATAATTAACTTCTTACTCGGTCAATCGATCGTTCACTTTTATCGACACCAAAGTAACTACGTGCAAATACATACACATTACATGTATGTACCCTGCAGTGTTATCTCATAGAAGGTTTTAATTAATTGGAGTACAAACATATACAGCTTTCTTTCCCGAAACCTTCTCTATTCAGGGTAAGATGGCAGTTTTAATTTATTATGTAAGCTAACCCAAAATAAAACAAACTTTTTGTGTCACCTGCTGTAAGCAGAGGTGGCAAATGGGGATCACTTTTTGTCTGTCTGTCCGTAATATTTTTTCCGTCACGCTTCAGCAGGTGACACATGTGTTCTAAAAACTATTCTTGTTATGATACTCATGATACTTATGAAGCTTGACCTAAGGGTAAATTTTATCGAAATTTTCACGTTTCTAAGAATATGACATGCACGATTATATATGCATTCATCTATAACAAGTTTCGCCGTCTATCAAACCTAAATTATTGAGAGACAGCCGATGAGTAAGAATTACCTGTTCGTACAACTTTCGTTATGTTGCCGCAAGCACAATGCAGGCTGGGCTCAGTGGTATATGTAGTCCTTGTGAACTTGCAAAAACTCATTATCTTTGATTTTTTATGTTCCAGTATGGCGAATGTGGCTGTTGTCGGTGCGGGAGTGATTGGTCTGTCCACCGCTATCAACATCCAGAAACAGTTACCGACGGCCAAGGTAACCATCTTTGCCGACAAGTTCACAAAGGATACGACTAGTCACGGAGCCGGCGGTCTCTTCCGACCTTGTACTGAGCACATACTAGGAGTTGACCCGAACACGATCACGTAAATTGACGATTTATGTTTACGACTGGTGACATTCTCCTGGCCTTCTCCTTTTCTCATTATCATTGATTATTTTCTTCTTTTCTTCAGTCACGGAATGTACCCGTGATTTCGAAATGCCGTTATTTCTATATTGGCTGACATATTACCTCATCTGAAAAATCCGAGTGACCTTGTTGAGATTCAGATCCACATCTGGAATAGAATGAGTGGTGTTAAGTCACCGTGGTCGAGTGGTTAGAGTGTCCGCCCAGCAACTGGGAGGCCGTGGGTTCAACCACCGGCTAAAACATGCAAAGGTTGTTACAATGTCACTGGTATACCTTCCTGGTTCTTGATGCTTAGAACATAAGAGAATTCAAGGACTGCTTGAGCCAGTGTCAGGATAATGTGACTGGATATGAAACCATGTCACATGTTTACCACGTGGTATGGCAGTGAGGCATAACTACATATGTCTCATGTAGACAAACCGTTTTAAAATGACTGAAATGCTGTCGTTGGGACGTTTAATCCAATCAAACAAAGAAACAAAAACAAAAACCCGAAGTACCCAGGTCGGGATTCATACCCGCGGGGATGCGGGTCTGGGTTATTTTAAGACTGTGACCATAATCGCTTTGTCATGCCACTTATTACAGCTGATCATACAATTATTTTGAATATGAAGACGCCTTGGTCCATAGCTAGAGCGCTTTGCTAAAAGGTTTTAGGTTTGAATCCTGTTTAGGTTAAAGGTCTGTCTATACTATTATATAGATAACGATATAATTCGCCCTTGAATTTGTTGTGAACATTTTTTCAGTATTATATGTGTTTCCTACCTTCTATGTGTACAGGCAATGGAGCCAGGTCGGGTTCGACTTCTACTCGAGTCTAGCGACCTCACCGGAAGGAGCCGAGTCTGGTCACATGATCATGCCCGGCTATGTGTTCAGTCACACGCCATTAAAGGTACATGTATAAGGCCCTGACTCATGAGAAGTATTTTTCTTGTTTTCATTATCCAAGATTCAGAAAGTGTGTCCCGTACATAACAAATTAACCATGTCCAACACTGTATGCAACAAATTACTACGCCGTGCGATTGACTTTGACTATTCTCCACTTTACACACTGTATACAACAAATTACCTGTACAAACATGTCCAACATTGTATACAACAAATTACCTGTACAAACATGTCCAACACTGTATACAACAAATTACCTGTACACACATGTCCAACCCTGTATACAACAAATTACCTGTACAAACATGTCCAACCCTGTATACAACAAATTACCTGTACTCACATGTCAAACCCTGTATACAACAAATTACTTGTACAAACATGTCCAACCCTGTATACAACAAATTACCTGTACTCACATGTCCAACCCTGTATAAAACAAATTACCTGTACACACATGTCCAACCCTGTATACAACAAATTACCTGTACAAACATGTCCAACCCTGTATACAACAAATTACCTGTACTCACATGTCCAACCCTGTATACAACAAATTACCTGTACACACATGTCCAACCCTGTATACAACAAATTACCTGTACAAACATGTCCAACACTGTATACAACAAATTACCTGTGCACACATGTCAACACTGTATACAACAAATGACCTGTACACACATGTCCAACACTGTATACATCAAATTTACTGTAAACACATGTCCAACACTGTATACAACAAATTACCTGTACACACATGTCCAACACGTATACAACAAATTACCTGTACACACATGTCCAACACTGTGTGCAAACACATGTCAACACTGTATACAACAAATTACCTGTACATACATGTCCAACACTGTATACAACAAATTACCTGTACACACATGTCCAACACTGTATACAACAAATTACCTGTACAAACATGTCCAACACTGTATACAACAAATTACCTGTACACACATGTCCAACACTGTATACAACAAATTACTTGTACACACATGTCCAACACTGTTTACATCAAATTTACTGTAAACACAGGTCCAACACTGTATACAACAAATTACCTGTGCACACATGTCCAACACTGTATACATCAAATTTACTGTAAACACATGTCCAACACTGTATACAACAAATTACCTGTGCACACATGTCCAACACTGTATACAACAAATTACCTGTACACACATGTCCAACACTGTATACAACAAATTACCTGTACACACATGCCCAACACTAAATACAACGAATTACCTGTACACATTTGTCCAACACTGTTTACAAACACATGTCAACACTGTATACAACAAATTACTTGTACACACATGTCCAACACTGTATACAACAAATTACCTTTACAAACATGTCCAACACTGTGTTCAAACACATGTCAACACTGTATACAACAAATTACCTATACACACATGTCCAACACTGTATAAACAAATTACCTGTACATACATGTCCAACACTGTATACAACAAATTACCTGTACACACATGCCCAACATTGTATACAACAAATTACCTGTACACACATGCCCAACACTAAATACAACAAATTACCTGTACTCACATGTCCAACACTGTATACATCAAATTACCTGTACTCACATGTCCAATACTGTTTGCAAACACATGTCAACACTGTATACATCAACTTACCTGTACACACATGACCAACACTGTGTACAAACACATGTCAACACTGTATACAACAAATTACCTGTACACACATGTCCAACACTGTATACATCAAATTACCTGTACACACATGTCCAACACTTGTACAAACACATGTCAACACTGTATACATCAAATTACCTGTACACACATGTCCAACACTGTGTACAAACACATGTCAACACTGTATACAACAAATTACCTGTACACACATGTCCAACACTGTATTTATACACATGTCCAATACTGAATACTTCAAATAACACGCACGCACAACGATAAATGTTGCAATAAGGTTATTATTGTATTTCTCTGTATATTTTGCCAACATCATGCACGAGAATAAACATACTCTTTATTTTTGTATTTGAATTTTTTTTTGTTACTCATTCTTTTCTTTTTCTGTTTTTAAAACAATTTTTTTTATGAACTCCACGGGCTTCAAGTTGTCAATATTTCATGTTTAGAGCGTTGTGTCTGTTTCAGAACCCTTTATATAAAGACCTCGTATACAGTTTTCGTGAATTAACACAGGCAGAATTAAAGAAAATTGGTGTAAATTATGAGTAAGTCTCTCTCTCTCTCTCTCTCTCTAGCCAAGGTTACTCACATACGATAAATTTTCATTTCATGTACTTTATTTTATTTTCATCTCCAAAATGTAAACTCAGGAAGAATGGCACAAATAGATTAAACAAAAACTCAGTTTATTTTTGACATAGATGTGGTCTCTGACTACGACCAATGGAAAATGTTGAAACATTTGTATAGCTTTTCATGTGACGTTACAGGTTCGGTTCGTTCATCATTATTCTTTAGATACTCATTGTGATATTACAAAAACCCTCACGTATGTTTGCATTTTAGTACATAAACATAATGAACATCTGTTCCCTAATATGAACAAGAGTGTTACTAATCACAAGAGACATCTTTCAGATTGTCCTTAGAAAGATAACGACTCGGCCTGGCTCATTGTTTCAGGTACGGGTACCAGGTAACTACAATCATTGTGGATTTGAAGTTCTACTTACCCTGGCTGATGACTAGGTGAGCTATATTAGACATGCATAGCAAGCCATTCGCGTGCATCCCCTGTGTAAAGTGCAAAAAATAGCCAGAACACCTAGTACTTTCGGTCCTTTGATAATATAAATGAATTAGCTACAATTACTTCTCTTGCAACTTTCGTCAAACAGTATATCTATGCGTGCGTGTTTATTTTAAAGGGTTTTTAACTATCTTTGTATATATAAACCACAAGTAGACTTTTTTACATCTTTATTTCTGATTGATTCGAATACTGCCAGCTATCGTTGTGACTCGTCACTTCCCGTTTAGAGATCGGCTGTTGTCGGGAATCCACCAGGGGGCAGTATAAGCAGTAGGCGGAGTCCTATGGGTAATGTGTCTCGCGATCTTGTATATAATCCATGTTCTTGTCATGAGAACTGTTGTATCCACCAAGGAAGTAGCACCGGCACAGCTCTAAAGCAGTACAACGTTAGTTGTGAGGGTCACAGTTGTAGAACTTTGGGTTAGTAACACTTGCCTTTTCTTCTCTCGGGAGCCCCGCTTCATTGAGAGGTTTGGAATCAAGATCAGCGTCGTGCGATTCGGGTTGTAGGTTGTATTCCTCATGTGTCTAGGAGTGCTGAGAAGACAGGTCTAGCATCCAGAGTCTTGCTTTATTGACTCTGGGAGGTGTTGGGACCGCTTGATTAAACCTTAAGGGTTTGGAACCCTGTTTTTACCACCGGATAAATAGGACCGTCTTCAGAACGACGGAAGCTTCAGAGCGCTTAGTCTTCACAGAGCGTATCGCTACAACACCAGAGCTCGGAGAGCTTATACTTCACAGAGCATAGCACTATAGCACCGATTTTCATGGCGCCTAGTCGTCACAGAGCGTGGGGATTCAGGAAGCCAGTCTTCAGAGTGCCTGGCCCTCAGAGAGCTTAAAGATGCAGGGATACTTATCTGTATGTGGCATCTCTGGAATTTACTTCTCATACGTACAGCAGTCTCCATTTGTATATAACGATTGCAATTTTATAGTGATCTTTTATAATCAAATCATTGTCTGATCATTGTTTAAGTGTACATATTTTAATGTTACGCAAGTGAGGCCAACGAGAATCACATTTATGATCGTTTGTATACATCTTTATCTACTCGATTATATTAGATAAACATGCCATTTTAACAGGAACATGGTTATGAAAATTTTCAAAGATGAACAAAATAAAATGTGTCAGATTTACCATTGGATACGTCAGTATTTTAATCATATGACTACTTAGACAGATAGGGTTAGACAACAATCACACAGAGGCACGCGGGTAAAACCTTCCTCCACAAGCCAACTAGAGGACACCTGAAAATGTCGGGATTCGAATCTGCTATGGTGTTAAAGCAGCAGCTTCACCCGTTTCGCCACGGAGACCCCCGTAAAATTACCTTGGAGCACACTATAAATCAGTAGAAAACCAGGTTAACTTAGTGATTGAATTATTTTAATATAAATGTCATATTGACCAAATGTGTTTCATTTTATATTAGATTCAAAGAGGCAGGCGGTTATGTAGTTAACAGAACTGTGAAAAGTTTGGAGGAGGTATGGTATGCTATCCACTGAGTTCAAATACGTAAATTTATATCAGTTTAAATTAATCTTCTACGTCCCCAGATATACAAATTAACATTTGAATACAAACTCTAGAAATTCTATGCAAAATGAAAATTATGATTTATTGAAGAAAAGTGAATAGACTCTCTCATGAATATTGAATAGATATAAATATTGAATATTTCTGTAGTTTCATTTATTCCAAGCCTCTGCATGTACTTTTGTTTATATGATTAGTTTATAGTCATGGTAAATATTGTATCAATATTGTACAAGTACATGCAAAGCAAAACTAGAAATATAAATATGGAAAGTCCGGAAATTCTGTATTTCAGTTTGTAGGTAAGTATGACGTGGTTGTTAACTGCAGTGGGTTCAGAAGCAGTGAACTGGTCGGCGACAAGTCTGTGTATCCGGTTAGAGGGCATCTGATAAAGGTGAGGTCCTCTCTTTAACGCGTGCACACAAACACACACACTTATTCTAATATGGGTTCTAAATAATCCAAGATTGTCAGCTTTTATAAAGAAAATTGCATTCGTTACATAAGAAATAGTGATAAGCAGCCATGCAATTATTAGTGGATATGATTCAAGATTTCAAGATCTTATTCATTCATTCCAGAAGGTCAATGACCCATGTGGACATACAATTGTTTGATGTTGACAGGTTTATGTATAACAAAATATATATACAAATGCCAATTTCTAATATCTTTGCAATATCTACTACCAGTTTTTAAATGACTTTGTATATAGATAAATTATATAAAAAATTTAAGTACGCTGACTGTAGCAATATACTAAATTCCTATATTCAACACATATGTTTTAACTCCAAAAATCTTTACTGTCATACTGAATAAACATTTTAAGAGACAGCAATGCAAATAATGCCTATTTTTTGTTAAGTGTACGAGTATAGAAAGACTAACGAATACAGAATGTTTAACACCACTAGTACCTTTGAATCATCTTGTTACTCAACCTATATACATGTACATGTATATGAAGTATTACATTATTATATCATGTGGTGAGTTTTACGCTTTCCGTAACTGATCGACTTGTGTTTAAATGTAATGTAAGATGCGTACTTCGAATATCTCATTCGATATTTACGTGTAGTTTCGTATTCTTTTTAAACGCCATGGCAGGTACATATATAGCCATCCTCAGATTGTGAGCTCGCCCGAGGATTTGTTCATGGAATAGAAATACGAAATTTATACATTTTAGTAATTAAAAATCATTATTGGCAAGGCTTTTAAACCCGTTTATGCAATGTCAACTAAAGCCAAAATTAGCACTTATCTGAGTACATTCTGCAACATGAAGGTTACTGCAATGTTTTCTCTTTGATGGGTGACACAGGATCGTATTACCAGTGCAATGCATTTGTATATACATGTATGCGTATTTGCTTGGACTAAACGTCTGTCCATTTCTGGATTATTGTCCACATAAGTCTGATTAAGTGCTGCCTTGCCGTACATGGAAACATGACATGATTACCACACTTTATTACATTATCCTGACACCGGGTAAACAAGTCCTGGTTAAGCATCAAGCAAGTTATTTTTAATGAAATGTGTATGGCGCGGCCGGGTATCGTGAAGCACTACATATCATGTAGACAAAAGTACCCAATTGTCTGACCTTTGGTGGGACAATAAATCAGAGCAAATCCCATTTGAACTGTTTGTAATATTTCAAAAGTGAATTCTAGGACTTATCTCTTGTTTTCAAAATTGACATCGTCCATTAGAGTCTTTACCTGCAACTACAACATTGTATATAGTGCAACATTTCCATTGAAATTGCCTGACATAGACATACATAGATATAGGATTTATTCAAATATCTCGACACGAATAATTTGAAAGAGACTGCGTTTTATCACGTGACTAGGTGAAAGCCCCCTGGATCAAATATTGGGTATACACGGACGACGACGCTTACTTCGTTCCAAGGTAACACTCAATGATTTGCTTGTAGCAAAATGTCATTTACTGGGAAATATACTTTTGAGTACTGGTTTGATATCGCTGTAGTGTTGCCGCCAGATACTGGCAGTTTTTATGCAGCTAATTACAATTGATTGATGATAGTTTAGCATGAAATGTTGTAGTCAATGCATTGATTTTTCAGAAGTACATTAGCACTTGAAAAAATGCTGATAGCAAAAATCAATTCCTTTAATAAAGATTTCTCTACATGTATTTCATTTATTTTACATGGAATTACTTTCATACATTTATATCAAATTTTGTTATAGTTTATTTATTTTACGTCGTTTCGGGGTGAAGTTCTCGCTAACTAATACTAATCCCTTTTGACTGTTCCTTGGTTAATCCAGTACTTTGAGCCTGGGAAGGTCGTGAGGTCCTTACCGCCATCTGGGTTCAAACCAGTAACTTTCACATCTGGTAAATGTCCTACTAAGCTGGTATATTTTAGATATATTGTCGAAGTCTCCGACATCGCTTCTTTTTTCTTCATTTTAATATTGTTCAGTTTTCAATCATGTAGTAAGTATTTGACATCATCTTTCAACAAACATCTTAACAGTATTGTCACAGATCAATCATCAAAGGACCGATAGTCCTGAGAGCTGCCAATTGAAAATACTGCTACATTATCCTAGCTTATAAGTTTGTGCACGGCAAATCATTGGGTTTTGAAATTATAGACACTTACTAATTGAATGGAAAAAAATCTTTTAGAATAGATACTATAACGCTCTGCTAAGATACTGTCATGTTTAAGATTTTTTCGGTATTAAATTCTTTGATATGTAGGTCAACCTTTACGTAATACTTTCCGGATGTTTATGTATAAAAAAAAAACAATAACAATGTCGCTCTATCTTGGAAACACAAAGACATGTAAAATATCATTAACATATCAAAGGTATCCTGATTACATTCCTAACCAGAGTAAAATGTCGTAGAATCTGAAATATGTGTCGATCATCTCTGACTGAATGTTGTAGAATGAGATGGAATACATTGGCTATTGAGACTGAGCCCGGTCTAGAGCCCGGTCTAAAAGTGTACAGACTTGGATATGATATTAAAAGTAGTTATTTTCAGTTCGTAATACACTGTATCTTATGAACACCAATGCAATGTCGACCATTTATGGTAACTGTTTTCAAGTTCCGTTAATATTTTCGTTGCAAAGATTTGAGATACATGCGTGTTGGTTTAAATATCATTCACATGTCCGTACATACAGCCACAGGCAAAAATGAACCAGAATGAAATATCATTCTATCATACGTGCAAAGACTATAAAATATGGTTTACATACAACACTTTCTGACAGTTACTCGTACGAGAAAGATACGAGTAACTCAGGATATTATATAGAAACAATTTGGCCTATTTCGTGGGGAGCATGTATACTGAAATCTGAGTCATCAGGTTCCGGAGACCGAGATCATAGCAATGAGACTGCAGTCTGAGAATCAGAATTCAGCTCAAAAATAGTTTGTTTTGCATAACTTTCCCTTGACTCGTAAAAAAAAGTTATTTTTTAAGTTAACCCGACCGACCCTATTATTTCATACCAACTCTGAACTTTTGTTGTAACATTCGGGTTAAACGCTGCTGTCCCGTCACATACTATAAATAAGTAAGGAAACATAGAAATAAGTTGAAAGTATCAAAGTGGTAATCCCATTCTTTTATTTTACTGAGTAGATATCATGTATAAGTAGTTTTCTTTATACATGTATATCCATAGGGTACATACAATGGGTGATTTTATTGATGACTTGTTCGAAATCATTATCATATTAATCAATCCCCAATAATTGCATTTGATCTTACAATTTTAAAGGGTATTCCCTGTAAATTTATTACATGTATATTTCTAGGGGGAGCGAAGGGTTTGTTTCACTGGGAGGGATACGCCAAAAGGATAACTATAGCAGAGCTATAGACCCGCGGGACACGGCTGGTATACTGGAGCGATGTTACAGACTGTGGCCAAGTCTGAAGGTTCGTATAAGGAAATCATATGTTAAATATAACCTCAGCAGTCGACGCCATCTAAACAGAGAAGGAGAGAGAGAGAGAGAAAGAGAGAGAGAGACAGAGAGAGATTCAAATGAGGTATACTCTACATGCACATAAAACGAATACGACAGTACAAAGTAAAGTGGAGTACATATATTTATACTACATGCTGTGAAGGTTCCAAGCTTTATCCCATGTAATGCTGTGTTCAAAAAATTGTAAAACAGAATTAAAACAGTTAAGACTTGAAGAAAGTGACGTTGTTTTCTGTCCCTTACCACCAGGGGGCGCCAGTATTGTCGGAGTGGGTAGATCTAAGGCCACACAGAGTTCCAATTAGAGTGGAGGCGGAGAAGATGAAGTTCCCAGCAGGAACAGTACAGGTTCAGTCTCCATTTAAGTTCAGCAAGGGCTCCGATTGTCTTTGTTTTAATTTCAAAGATTTTATATTGTCACTTTTTGTCTGTTTAGGCCACATGATGAGTATCTTTAAAGATATAGTTTATATTTCCATGTTAGTTTTAAATTTAAGCCTGAGCAAAATAAATAGCAAATTTAAATGTTAAAAGTAATTTACCAGTAAAAGCATTTGCTTCTATAAGCATTTCATTGACTTTCACTACTTTGTATCAACATGGTACAAGTCTAGATGAATTCAATATTATCTTTCATGTCAACTATATATTATAAACGATCACACTACAAATTTCATGATAATATCTGCATAAATTGTGACAAGTTCCGTTTCCATAGTGTCAAGAGTAATCTCTATATTTGTAGGTTATACACAATTACGGACACGGTGCTCACGGGATAACGTTGTCATGGGGATCGGCAGTTCAGGCCGCCAACCTTGCCGTGGATGCCGTCTGGACCGTCAAGTCGAAACTCTGATGTCAGATGGGGTGCTATTATTGTGTAAATATTCGCATAATGAGATAAATATTAGATATTTTGCCAAACGTTTACACATATTCAAGATCTACAATCTATAGTTTCCACTTTTAAATATTTTCTTAGTAAGTTTCATTCAACGATCTTATGATGTGCACGGTGAAAGGAGAAGGAACGAGCGATGCTTTGTAGAAAGGGCTTGGGAATCCGCTATGGAATGGAACACATGTATATTTCTAGTCATGACCACGGTCATTCTTCAGTGGTGCTTATGTTATAATAACCAACATTTTTATGTTAATTACTAATTGGTGATATATAGATATGGTGTATGCTTTCGTATTTTAAAATTGTTTCGTGATTTATTATTTAGATACTGTATAATCGTAAAGGGATCAATGTTTATTTTTTGTTTTCCATAATTGTTTCTTCTTAAAAAAAACACAAGTTTTCGATTTTAACCACATGCATCAATACGCTCACACATACATGCATACAAACATACATACATACATACATAGCTCTGTCAGGCATTGGTAGGAGTGAAAGAAATCAGTACAAATGTATATGTTATTACTCAAGACAGTGGCCTTTTTCATGGAGTACACTCGTATAGTTACTGTGCATGTGTGCGACCCTGAGATTTTACGTGATTCAACGAGACATGCAAGTCAGATGGCGATCTTGACCGGCCATGGAAATACTGTTTAGTCCTCAGTAAGGATACAAACATTTCATAAATACAGATTTTGTTAACTTCTAATGATGTCGGTTAATCAAGAGGTGTTTTTATAACTTAATCCAGATTTTCAATCATTTTCTCTTTTCAAATACAATATATGTAGTATAACCGGTAATTTGTTGTCGTTGTTTTTTAACTCAACAGTTGATTGAATTGGTTGTCTTTTTCAAAAATAATATATATATATATATATATATATATATATATATATATACTGGAATTTGTATCATGCTCTGGTAAGAAAAGAAATGTTAATTGAAATCATTTGCTGCCATCTTCACCACTAATTCTTTAACAAATGAGTAAATACGTGTGGACTCAAATATCACTTTTATCAAAATTTTATTGATTGATGCATAAAAAGTTGATATATTTTATCTTGTGTGTATAAACCAAGTGATCCGGTTTTATATGATATATAGTTTGCATTATATTAATACATATTGTAAGTATGTATTATGTATGATTTGCTTGAGCTAAAACACGATCTTAATAAAAATCAACACATATCTATATATTTGTATCCTGATATGTTTATTTTAATTTGTGATAAGATTTAGATGTTATTATTATGATTGAAAGGGTTGTTATTTATATTTCAAAAGTAATTTAATGGTATGATAAGTATTAAGTATTCATTTTCACTTGTTCTAAATGCAACTTACATTTTACAGGTCTTTTTCGAATGAAGGTTAGAAATGAGAAAAGCACATTTAGAATTAACCCTTTCCCTCATATAGACTTATTTTGATGCACTCAGTGGGTACCACATAAAGCCTGATCTGCAGAAGGCCAAACTCAAACCTTACCAAATTTAATTGTAAAATCCTCATTGCTAGACCACTGAGGAGCAGCGAACAGCATAAAACCTGATCAGCCTGCGAGTTACTCGTAGGCTGATCTGGTTTTATGCTGTTCGCATAGGTCTTTTCATGGTATCCTCTATGAGGGAAAGGGTTAAAACACAGTATAACGTATTGTGTCAAGTTAAAGCTTTAGATGTAATGATGTAACTGGGTGTTAAGTTTTCCTTTTTCAGAGTGATATCAGTCAGTTAAACTTACATCAGTATCAGTTCTAACATGCTTAGGAATGCATGACGTAAAATTTATTCAGATCTTTTTAGAAACAATATAAATTTATAACATTTCTAACATTATCTCTTGTACATATATCCACATACATAATGTAGCTTAAATATACGCTGTTCAGTCTACTGTGAAATCATTGATTTTCGTTGGAAAATAAGTTTTCATTAATCCACGAATATTAATCCCCGCAAAATTCGTTCAATCAGTAGAAGCTAGGATAATTCTGTCACGAAAACTTCTTAAGTACACAATCAAAAGAATTTAATGACAACGAAAATAAATAATTTGACAGTAGCTTCTCCTGTATAACATATACATGTGGAACCGCCCTTTAGTCCCTCATAATGATGGGTTCGAATCCCAGTCTGGTCACTCAGAATTTTCATGTGAGGTAGCATTCTGGCTGGATTGCAGTAGGTTAGTGGTTTAACCGGACATCGCCTCTGGGCCCCGGAACATTCCTGAACCTAGTATCAGCTCTTCGTGGATACATAATATAATGTCGTGGCGACAGTCAACCCCAAAACAACATAGATCTGATTCGTTTCTTGTTTGATATCAAATCAAACTCACTAAATATGTTATTGTAAATCCACTTGAAGCCGATACATGCACATTCATTAAGGATATTTCTATTACCTTTTATTCTGTTAGATCTACTTCAGTTGTTTTACGAAGAAAATGTATTTGCTTATTTGATTTCTTGTTGCATTCAATGGAATAATTAATTAAAAGCAAATTCAAATGGATAAAATGACCTAAACAGCACTACTTTTTGATGACAAGACTGACCATCGATGTGTATGAGGGTTAGGGTCATACAGGAATTCTTTGAAATAGTTCCATCAAAAATGGTTGCTTCCTTTGACTTACTTAGAATTTTCGTTTGTGTTAAAAATATCGTTCAAAATGTTGTCATGTTTACATTTTATTCTCATATCTCCTTGATGGAGTCACCATACACATCAAAATGAAATGTTAAGATGTTTGGTTGTTTTGAAGCCAAAGTCAAAAACAGCAACCCCGAATGTAACATGAATCACTATCTTAAATCATATAGTTTGCCAAGAAATTGGTCAAGAGATACAAATATGGTTGACATAGTGTCCGGTGTCTCCCAAATTTGTTTTGGAATTCTTACATCCTCGTTATGCTTTGGATTCCATTCTGATTTTCATTGCTCCGCGTATTCTTAGACATTTTAGTTGGCTGCGTTTCTGTATGTCCTTGAATCGACAGTATAGACACCACTGTCAGTGCTTTGCGCATCAGCTGAACGAGAACTTCCGGTGAAACTGGATTGGTCGCTTGATGCTTCATCATACATATTCATTATGTCGTTGTAATCGAGAGACCAGACTGAAGTTATGGATAATTTCCGTCGTTCTTCTTCAAGTTGTCGTATATGACTCGGATGGAATGGTGACTGATTTCTTTGACGTAAATTTGAATCTATGGGCGGGGTTTCCTCATCTTTTGATGTCAATGAAAACCGCCCAGGTGAGTATAGTTCGTCTGAAAGTTTTGCTTGTGATGGTGTGAACTTTCTTTTTCTACGAAATGCTCTACCTTTTTGAATGTGCCTGTTAATGCTGAAAATGCATATACCAACGAGTTATATGTAAATTTAAATAATAGATCTGTTGTGAAGTAATAGAACAATTTAATGTAATATCTATCAAGCTGATCGGTTTTTACACACACACACACACTTAATATATATATATATATAGCAAACAAAATGTATATTAAAAATCAAAATTCTAAACATAACACTGTATTCAATCCACTTACATGGGAGGTATGACTTTCATCATTAACTGGAGTAATACAATCAACCAATCTGTAATTAAAAAGGTCATTACTTTCATCACTTCAAAAGACATATATAAGGACTGTTAAACATGATTCATAAATTATTTAAAACAGTAGTATTTACTCGTATCTTTACATGTACAGAGTTCAAGAAAATATCCTATTTATAAATACATGTGTCAAGAAATAAATTAATTTATTGGAAACAAGAAATATCTTTAAAAAGATATTCGGCGTAGCTAAATAATTGTCAGTTGTAACATGTAAAACAGATTAAAGTTGGAAACGTTAGCCAAAATGTTTATAAATACCAAAGTTTTGGGAGGGATTGTGAAGACTATATAACAAAACGGATTTAATTTACAAACTAAAAAAGGCTTGTATGCCAACTTTCATTAATTATTATGCATTGCTGATATTTTAAAACACAATTCATTTGTAACCAAGCGAAACCGAAAGATCATAAATCGCGTATTCCAGATCCGAACAAGAAATTGTACAATTTCTCCGCAGTAGTTACCTCCCCTGAAAGCCGAATCCACTTTCACAAATACGGGTAAATTATGGTCTAAAAATAAACATACGCCTGTTTCTTACTTAGTTGTTTTAAATCATATTGCCAAAGCAGCATTCCTAAATTGGTGTGTAAGCGTTAAATTGTCATTAGTGTGTTACTGAAAAAGAAACCTGTTATATCAAGTAGAAATACATACAGCCTAAACTCCCATTTTAAATTGGAATATCCTTAAATATGAATTATACAAACCGATGATAACATTGCATTTACTCTGGCTACATTTGCATTCCAAAATTTAATTGGTTGAAGAAGTAGGTCAAAATCACTATTATACAGCTACGCCGAAAAAATATAAAAACATTCTGGTACAAATGTATAGACAATAAAATGCAGAATTCGAGAAACGATGCTAACCATAATATTTCTTGAACCTTTTCCTGATTTTCCCCAAGGGAACGAATGTGACTGAGGACATGAGAGCGACCACCACAGAGAATATGATTTCCGGCTTGGGCGGCCATACGGTGAATGGGGCCACAACCAGAAACATGGCAAACATGAGCACAAGTATGGGGACAACAATGGGTGCCTTTAAAAGAATACAGAAAAAAAGTGAAATATTGATACACCGTAAAGGTGTGCAAACTCGACAACTAAATGAAATGAATGTATTTATAAATGTTATAAATGAAAGGCGACAGGCACCAACGGGCGCTTCTAATTCAGTGTTGCAAATATTATTCCTTCTTGGACCTTTGGATACCATATGTCTGTTAAATACATGTCTTGGTGTGAACATGACTACACAAGTCATAGCAACGGAGAATCAAACAACTTGATATGCCTGACATTAAAAGCAAGAATGTAGCAACTGTGTGTGACCAAGACGAAATATATATTCCAATATATACCATCATCCAGAGGCGTATAATTACTTATGGAAAATATCATTTGAAGTATATTGAATAACTCTGTGCATTGTCAAAGTCATTTTATATATTTAAATTCAATATATAATCTTTGATAACAAAAAATCACGTACTTTGAACGGTTTTCTGAAGGAATTCCGCCGGCGTCGGCGGAGACGCAACAAACCCAAGACAGTCAGGCCATGGAACAACCAGACCGTAAACACGTAGAACCGCACAAGGGCGCCAACATCGGTGACAAGTATCAGCACTACCGTCATGAAACACTACATCAGGTTGAGAAAACGTTAAGAATCCCCGTTAATATATTAACAAAATATGACAGATATATCATGGAAATACTCGTAAAGATAATGAACTAGAAAATAGAAACATTAAAAAAAAAGTGTGTGTCACATTCATCGAGAGACAAGGGGTTAAAGCATGGAAAAAATAGATTGATCGTGTTGTATGAACATACGAAACATCTAAATGCAGATAAACAGTTACAGGAGGAGGCATGCGTCTAGTGATTTTGTCATATTTCGTCCTTAAATGTAAATGACACAAATACCTTTCTTCTTATTACAGAAACAAAAAAAAATATGTTTAGGCTTGTATAGAATTACTTTTAAATGTAATCAATTTGAATGTATTGTAAAGACATTTTTCTGTAAAGCTTCTGAAGTAAGGCAAGCTCAATATATGTGAAAAATGTTTAACTTATATACATATTATGATAATAACTAAATGTTGAAAAACAAGCATATTTTTAAGAACCCATATTATCCTAAATTTCGTTTCGTTAGCGTAACACGTGTGTGTTTTGTTGTTGTTGTGTTGTTGTTGTTTTTTTTTGGTTTTTTCAATTGTGAGTGTACTTAAATTATGATGATTTCAGCTAATATAAACAAAGCCATTTGAATACTGGTAGCAGGCAATTCCAGAAGCTACAATTTAGTATTTTGCATTTGTGACTTTTGTATACATATCGCCTAGAAATCAATATATCGTATGTCCACTTGGGTCATTGACCTTTAAGAATATATGAATAGAATTGTGCATCTGGAATCTAATTATTGACCTTACCCGAGCGACCACGGCCGGCAGGTGGATGTGGGTGTCGACGTGGATATAGGATAGGATCTCAGGAATATACCCATCATGCACTGCCACTGAGGCTGTTCTGGTCACGTGCAAAACAATAATAAACACTTAAATGAGAAATAAAACATTTATTCTTGAAAAACTATCCATCACGTGCAACTGTCAAATTTTACAAGTCCATTTGCAAATAGCATGTCAATAAATGAATAAAAAAAAATTAAAAAAATATAGATGGATGATCGAACTGGATGGGTTAAATTACTAAAGAGAGACATTATTTCTTTAAACATCACACATAACACAATTTACAAGAAAAAGAAATGATGTATGGATTCATTGATATTTCATTGTGTGGAATAGAAAAAAATAATGGCGGGATTCCTTGGTCGAATATTAAAGATCCAACCGAGGAATCATCTATAAGGAACAAGCATAAGCTGTTTCCAAATCGATATTTAAGAGGTAAATATTGCTGAATCATTTTGTTAAATGAAAACATCATATAGTTGATACAGAATGAAGTACTTAAATAAATTAATTGGCGCTTTTAATACTTTTTATTTCTTAAAAATAAAAAAAATCAATTCTTAGATACTGTATGTATTAACAATAAGGTTCACTATAAAACGCAATTTACCATTCACTAACATTTGGTTTTAATAGTAAAATACCAAAACACACATTGGTGTAAATTTATTTATTTTTATTTATATATTCCAAGGAAAATATTAAAATATTAAATCTTCAAAGCACATGTACCTTCCTGCAGACATGAACGTTCCATTGGCATTCCCAAATGCGATAAAGCAGACGAAGATGGGTATGACTACACCAAAAGGTCCGTACATCTTCTCACCCCAGCCCTGTAAGTGGTAATACATCTATATAACGCTATGTATAGAATCCGAATCCTTCAACAACATATGATATCAATTTATGTATTCATTTATCATTTACATATAAACATATTTTTCATGACTAAGAACTAAGAGAACAGTAAGGAAATCCTCTGTCTATGGCTATACTGAATTATATATTGTTTTCTTCTTCTTCTTCTTCTGTTGTTGTTGTTGTTGTTGTTGTTGTTGTTGCTGCTGCTGCTGCTGCTGCTGCTGCTGCTGCTGCTGCTGCTGCTGCTGCTTGAAGATATAACCAGTTAGTAGAGAATACGATGATAATCTCCATTTCTAATAATTGTGTTTGTTTGTGATCTGCCCCCGTCCATACTGGTATTTTAAGGTGGTATGCGTCACTCTGTTACTTACCACACCGATGGCTTGCGCACCCAGGAGTTCCTCACGTGATAGGACGGTTAGGAATGACGTCACAGTCAGTAAATACACGACAGTGACGAATGGAATGACTGTTAGGATCAGCCGTGGTAAATTCCTACCGGAAAGAAGATTGCATGAAGTAGGCTATAGTTTAACTTTGACAATATCACCCCAGATAAATGATCCAGTTGTGACAGAAGGGTAACGAAGTTTGAAAACGGACATAAATTTAAACCATACTTAGTCTGTGACTTTTACCTTCATCAAATGACATTGGGTCAGGTCATAACAGAGGGAGCCTGTGTGCCAAGTATGAGTTTTTTATGATCAACGGGTTATGTACAGAAGTGGGACAGACAACAGAACAGACTGGCGATTCACGTGTTTGGAGGGGTATAAACATGAAATAGTGAATTCCCAAATGAAGCATACAATGTATTTAGAATCAAACATCAAACTTTTGTTAGACATATTTCACATAATTTTGCAATGCTCTAAGCCAGTAAGAATCCATATTGATTATTATGTAGTTCATATCTGTCAGGAATATGCATTGCTATAGTTATTTATTTTATTCATTTAACTTCGGTTATAAAACTTGTTCTCACAATTGATATAACTCAACAACTGCTACTTTCACGAGCTGTTCAAATGTGCATGACGTTTTCAAGAAAAAATTACATTTCAATTAAGGAACAGAGTTCTTGTTAATTGCAGTGTGTGATAACGAAAACATATCAGAGCAGTTAACTGTCTTTCATTAGTTACTTAATATGAACTTAAATAAATAAAAAGAAAAAAAATTAGAATAAATGAATTCCCAAAGCATGAGCAGGAAGGTTCAATAAGATACAGTCAAACCTGTCCAAAGCGGTCAGTTAGGAGAACAAGAGTGACCGCTTAACAGAGGTAACCGCTAAATAAAAATTAAACATATTAAAAAGTGCGAGTTCGGTATATTAAAACTGATCGCTAAATACAGGTTGACCGCTAAATACAGGTTGACCGCTAAATATAGGTTGATCGCTAAATACAGGTTGACCGCTTAATACAGGTTCAACTGTATATATGTCAAGTTTTAACGAATTATAAATATAAAAGAGAGATTTATTACCTGGGAGATTTCCGTACGCCGCTGGTTACATGTGGAACATTGGCCCTGGTGGGAGAATGTGAGAAAACAGGCTAGTTGTCTTAAATATATACGTCCGGATAGTTTTACGTGTTACTTACAGTGCTTAGGTCCGACACCGCGGGGGAAAAGCAGGCGGGATTTGGGTAGGTTCTGTATGGAAGAAAAGCTAAAACTGAAACAGCTAAAACATATACCTCTAGATGGGAGGAGGTGGGGATTTACATTTACATTATTGTTGTAGTTATATTCATATTTAAATCTATATTGTTTTTAAAAAGTTATTTAGATATTTTATGTAAATAAAAATGTAGATATATGCATATACATGATTTTTTATTACCTAGCATACATAGAACAATGCAGATTGTACAATTTTACTAGTTAAAAAAATTATGAACAGTGATGATTTTGAAATATATATGTTCTTGGAAAATAGCTTATTACAAAGTCCTAAAGAAACACAAGCGGCACCGGGGAGTGTGAAGGGAAATCGCTTCATTCTTGTATATTGTTGAAATAGCTACTGGTGGGAAACTGAAATCACATACCATCCCCCAAAGGCCCACAGGCTGTTGTAAAACGCGTGAGCGACCGCTTCGAATGAAGTATTGGAATGATGGAAGCCCTCGGGCAGTACGCCAATTTGACCTGCAATATAAAGCCATCAGGTCTTCAATGGCTTCGTCGTCTGGTGCCCGAGTGCCGACTGTGACGGGTTGGCATTGCAACGGAATGATAGCAGCTATGTAATATGTTCATACCTGTTACAATGTTGTAGAAGCCACAGAAGATGACGATACTGAGAGCGACGATCTTACCACTGTTGCCCAGTACATTGATGGTTTGAGCGAGTGTCTTCACGCTGCCGTTCAAAATAGTGAGGCCCACTGTGTTATAAAAACATCGGTCAGTTGCTTTTATTACTGCACTTGTTTAGTGTAATGTATATTCTTCGACAGAAATGTGTTCAACATTAGGATGGATGGTATTTATTAAAGATATTCGTACTTCGCATGGCTTGACAAGAAGTATTTCAGTGGGGCTGAACTTAAAGCAGGGCAAGTTGGCATCGCAGATATGCACCGGAATACATGTTTCGGAGACATTGCTTAGATACGTAGACGGGAAAATAACTTGGTAGTCAATGCTGGCTTAACGGCTAGTTTTACAGATATCAAATCAAGGCAACTGTCTGGCAAACGAAGACGTCTGTTTCGTTGCCTTGCATGGAAGATAAAATTAACAGAAATCTACAGTGTCCGACCTTGAAATGTCATAATCTCGTTGTACGTTAACATATTCTTCTTGTACACTGGCAAGTTTTGAATTAAAGCGTCGGCCAAGGTTTAGCGTGATGCATTATGGCGGTTTATCGTAATTTGTGACATACGTTATAATTATTGATGACGTGTGGTTTCATGTATGGCAAGATAACAATGTATGCATGTGTCACTATCAGAATTAGTCTAAAGATATGCCAATATGATTTCTTTTTGCATTCAAATGAAAAGCAAGGAAATGAATTATAATATACAAACTAGGAACACGTCTAATTATTTCATTATCTCCCCCCCCCCCCCCCACACACACACACACCTAGCTACCGATAGATTAATTGAATAATTACATCACTTTTATTATAATGTCCAATAATGTTAACATCGTATATTCTTAAAGCGGAATAAAATACATATATACGGGTAGGTCTATACATTATACTAATAATATGGATTAAAAAAAAACACAAAAAAAACACTAAACGTAAACGTAAACGCTTCCTAAGATCGATTTTCGTTAGTGTGTCTGTTAATTGTTTCACTGTGTCTAACGGTGTTTATGCATCCACACGTACATGTACTTATATAATCTTAAATACTTATCTCGAAGCTGACGGCAGAACAAAATATTAACAAATAAAATAATTCAAATTAATATATTTGTATACACCATTATATACATAATGAAGCACAGATGTACTTGCAACTAACGGTAGCTGGGTAAACAGGAAGTGGCCTTTATGTCATCTTCGAAAATGTTAACTTAAGCATACGTTTGAGAAATCACAGTATATCGGAAGAATTGTTTGCCAGCACTATTCCAAAAGAATTACTTGTTTAATATAATGAATGGAACGTAGAAAGTTGTGCACGTTTGTAGGTGAGTGTCCATAAACCCCAAGGATAGAATGTGTTTACTTTCCATCTATAGTTATGATAATAGTTCTCATAAAACGCATTCTATTAGATACATGATTAGTTTATCCAATTCTCTAAGTACATCTACATGATATTTAAGTACACAAGAGAGTCTGCCTCAGGGTTTCCTTAATCCAAGTGTAGTAACATTATTTCTTACATGACTTTATCATGTTTGGACAAAACAGTCCCTAAAGAATCATTACTTACAAAATAAAAATGTTCCATTATAGTGGACAAAATGTTGGATACTAAACATATAGTTCATAATAATACAATTTCATGCAAACTTGAGTGCATATGTTCGTATGCAACTGAGAATAATTCAATTTTCTCTCTCTCTTCAGACATTTGCTTCCTTTTTATAATTCAATTGTAAAAAAATGTTCCTTTGCAGTGCATCAATATCAAATTGAATAATTAAGTTCATGATAAATAATATTTAACTGAGGTGCAGGCACAGGAGAATATTTAAAGGAGACACAGGTAGCCTAGAAACAGAAACATTTGTGTACTCCGTCAATTATCCGTATGAACTTATGAATCAAGTCTTCATGTGAACTTGACTGAAATAAAAGGCGCTGACCGATTTCCAGATATAAAAATAAACGCTGAATGTAACGAATCAGAATATTTTATATAATTATATGTGTCATTGGGACATTGAAACAGGATTGAAGAAAATTTGGTACTTTGATTACCATAGCCGCATATCTTATTTAGCGTTCTCAAGAAATCGAAAGTAAGTTTGTAATTATAAAATATCTACGTTTCTTATGTGATAGCCATAAATGAATGATAGTTAATACATTATTCTTAATGCACAAAAGATAATACTGTAGTCTTGATAAAATTCTGAACGTCTTAGACATTCCTAGCATTGGGGGAAAATAAAACATGACAAAAGCAAGCTTATATATACAGAGCTTTGGAAATGGTTGGGGATGTGTGCTTTTTGATACATTTGTTTCCCCCAAAAGTGATATTGCTCTATAATACAAAGAAACTCTCACCTACTGAAGACACAGCAAGACCCTTACGGAGATACACTGAGGGTCCACACTTGTCAAAAAGCGTGTCGGTAACGTAGTCGCCAAACGCCGTACAGAAGACGGCCGTAGTGACGGGTTCTGCCAGGGTGATGCGCATCCACGTGTAGATATAGGTGGGGAACTTGCCGAACGCCTTATGGATATAACCATACTCACAGCCGGCCCGGGGGACAGAGAGCTGCAGCTCAACAAAACACAGGGCCGCTGTAATATCAGACCACTTAGGAATTAAATATACTCAGAAAGTGTCAGAAAATGGGCATTTAAATTTTCTTCATTTTAATTTGTTACTTCTTTAAGAAGGTAGAATATCAGAGATGTCATTAAAAGTGATTCACACCCCCACTACCCTGTTTCTGTCAGTGAGTAACGCTTGGATGCTATTCCAGCAAAATGCCATAGCAATAATTTGGCCCTGATATGCACCATCCCCCATGGGGAAATTCTACGAATAGCGATAGAAATGGTGGAATGTAAAACTTACCTTAGTTATTTTACGTATTAATAACTGTCGTTTTCAAAGTGCTTGATGCAATATCAAGTATCACTATTTTCCAGTTGTATACTTTTTTAAATAAGAAAAGTGGAAATGGAAGCATTTTAGTCGCATACCACCATAAAATAGTATCATTGCAATTTCATGTACATGTAATGAATTAATTATTAATCTTCTTTTTTTATTCCAGAATATTTCAATAAATTTTGATTTCAAATTGGTAAGTCGAGTTTTTCAAAAACAATAAAGTTCAATCCAAAAAAAAAAATAGGATACACGAATACATGAGATGAACGACAAAGTTCAAATTAAAAGATACACATACCGAGAGTGGAGAAGAGCCCTGAACACGCCCAGATGATGTAACTAACGCCCACGGAACCACCAAACTGAACCACACCCTTTGGGGAGGTGAAAATACCGGGCCCTGGACAATGTGAAGACAGTTGACGCACACCAATTCAGTATAATGTTTTGACCCCCTGGCCTTATTATAATAAATTGTATGGCAACAAGGGTTTAATACAGTCCCTTGTTTACGTAAGTCGATCAGCCAAACTTCAGCTTTCATTTGTTCATACTGTCAGCTTTTAATACCAAGTTTGCGTATCCGTTATTGCACCTCAAAGTAAGATACTCAAACGTCGAACAACAGTTTGTTAAAGAAAGAAACTCATTGGAACATTTATAGCAGTTATTCATATTGATTAACCTGATAAAACTCCCAGATGACCGTTCATAACCATGCTAACAGTTTGTAGAACAGTTTTGATAGCCATACTAAACTGATTGTCGGGCCAGACGTAATGGTGCATGGTTGCCTGAAATACCGAAATATCATACAACATGTCGGCATAGTAGTATGAAGCAGAACTTAAATATACGATAAGCTAAACGCATGAAAAATAATACAACGAAGAAATCATAAAAAAAGCGATTCGCCACATGCGAAGCCTCCATTAATCGAAATACAAGTAGAAGTGCCCTTGCGGACCTAATATCGGATGTCTACAGTAATGAGAAGTCTACAGAATGACCAGTGTTCTTAGAATAGTTTTCATTGCCGTTTTACCATCGTTTATCATATTCCAATAAGCCCAAGTTAAAGAAAAATTAAAGACTCTTTTAGTGTCAAACATACCGATAACCGTCTGTAGGACGAGGGATCCCCCGACAATGATCCCAAATTGTTTAGACACGCTGAGGACAGTAGCGCTGCTTGGCCCCTTCGCTAGTCGAGGGGCGTTCTCGTGGGACTTGTGAGATCCGGGTGGGTCCGGGATGTTTAGACGCATGAACATCCTCGAATGTTCCACACGCACTACCTTTTTGCCTGTACATAAATCAGATAAATAAAATAAAAGAGGATAAGTATTGTGAAAATTATAATTAATATAAATACAGAAAAATATGTTGTAATGATATCGCATTTTTATTCATTGCAACAGTATTTCAATTATATAGCGACGCAAAACAAGCGACTGGTGGAGGAAAACGCCTAAGTGCACAGGGACTTCCGGATAGAACCACCGACCTATCGCAAGCCATCTTCCTCACTTAAAAAAAATCAGAATGATCCACCTGGGACTCTAACCAACATCGATGAGGCAAATCGGAAAAAAATGTCGTGCATTCAAACTCACATATATAATACGATGCAATAAATGTCACCATGTGGCTTCATACAAACAAACAACAAGCATAAGTGTTAGCCGAAATAATTGAATGATGGTTACTAAGTAACATATGAAGTAATGAAAGATGTAGAAGTAATCATAACATTAAATGAAGTAATAGTAGGCCTACTGGTGGTGACTGTAGCAGTAATATTTATTTATTTATTTATTTATTTATTTATTTATAGAATAAATAAAGTTTCCTGTCTTCTTCAAAATAAAGGTTATAATCTAAGTTGATTTATTTTGTTGTTTGATGTTAGAGACATGCAAAATATGAAAAATATACAATACATGTACTAGTATATTACAATATAGTGCGTATCAGTTTGTACAAATATGGTATTTCTAACAATAAATATTACCTAGTCATATTTATAACAAATACAACATTTTAGAGACATGAAGCATTTAAAGGCCCATTATTTTTCATAATGAGACCATTTTCATGAAAAGAATAGATGAAACAACATTGACATATCGTAGACTAACACAAATAGTAGTACATAATGTGCAAATTATCTGGATTTTCATGTGAGGAAGCCTTCCAGCTGGCTTGCGAAAGGTCGATGGTTCTACCCGGATGCCTCCGTGCATTCGGGGTCTTCCTACACCTGTAATTAGCTGGACGTCACTATATGACTGAAATACTGTCGAGGCGACGGTAAACTCAAAAAGTCAAGTCAAGTCAAATAATCTGCTGTAACATAACAGTTTAACGCATTGAAATCTTGATCAAATGACGTCAATAGAATGGATGTCAAAATACAATTGCATTGTCAGAAATGATACGAATTTGAAAAACCGTCGCCAAATCACACATTGTCTATCTGCTACGCCATCAATTTATGTACTCGCGATTCGTTAACGGGGACATAGGTGGCGTCTCTGGAAACGTCGGAAAATTATGCGGAATAATCAAATCAGGTATTTTTTGTAAACAGTTGAATGATCTTTAGTGAAGGTTTCCTTCATTGTAGAAATGTTTTCGTCAACGAGTATGTACAGATTGCATCTCTTAACAAATCTATAACACACACTTTGACTTCGCTTTTCTGTCTGAAGAATATACATTTCTTTTGGAAGAATAATGGGTCAACATGTAAAACAAAAAGACCTCGGGCCTAACAAAATGTGTCTGAATCACCGAAAACATGTTTTCCAATCCCTATATAGAATAAAAAAAAAAACATACTTGGGTGATCGATTAAAAATATCTATTCCATCGGATTGTATAAGGTTTTGTATTCAACACTCCATTTCACAGGTAATCGCAATGTCTTTAGTCATTGTACTTAACAGGTAAAAATCAAAGGTGTTCGGTACGAAGATATAAGGTCATTGGTTTTTTTCTTGTTGTTTTTCAGCGTACTGGGTACCTTTGGTAAAAATACAAATCTGTGGGAAACTGTTGCAAACGAAAATGTTCACACGTGTGTTTCCGTTCATCTTATAATGTACTATTTCTTTTAGAAATGCATCGTGTTTGGACCTGAAACATTCTCCTACAATATCAAAACAGTCGAAAGAAAACCATAATGTAACAATATGTTTTAATCATGTTTGATATACATCGAAAAGAAAAAGAACAATTAAAGTAACTAGAACCGCAAGCGGTATCTTGGTTTTCGCTTTTAACCTAATCAGCTTGAACACTTTATTTTAACTCAGCCACAATTTTTAATATGAAACAGAACGGAAAGGTTTTTTGAAGACCTACTCTCATTTGCACAGTTTTTTTGTTGGTTTTTTTTTAATGTAAGAACATTCAAACTCCTCTAGCGCAAATATTTCCCCAAACCCTATCATCACATCACATCACATTCTGTGGTGCTGTCAACAAGGAACAAAATGCTGAAAACCGCATTTCAATTAGACTTTAACGTTTTGAGTTATAGGCAAAAGAGTGATTTTAAGCAAAGCGCCCTCTAGCGGCAAAATGAGAAAAAAAAGATAAAAATTTTACAATTAGGTACCTAGAAATGCAGCAAATAGTTCAAGCAATATATAAGTCGCACTAATCGAACATTCTTTTTCTTATATATCACAATTTTAAAGCATAAAAACTGAATAACAAATATTCCAAAAAAGGATCAAACTTTGGATTGTCTTAATTCGAAAAGATCAAGTCCGATCTTCAAAAACTAAACATTATACGAAAGAACTATTTAGAACTAAAACTTTTGTTCATATACTCTCAATGAAATATCTTTAGATTTGGAGCACTTTGGGGCCGAATAAAAACACAATTATCGTAATATGACCTTGACCTTTTCAATGTTTTTTTAACTTTTTAATTTTGAGGCCCTTTCAAACATAACAATACATAACTTGTGAAAATTTCATGAAGAATGAACAAAAATATAGTCAGGAGGACAAAAAAAACATGTTTTTGAAATTTTAATTTTTCCTAAAATTTAGTGAAGTTTGACCTTTTTCTAGAGGACAAACCATGCATTTCTTAAATTCGCCACCCCATATATTTTGTGCGTATATGTCTTGCAAATCATTTGCAGCAAACAGAATTCTTCTATCTGATTTCTAACAAAAATGGATAGGTTTTTCGTAGACCTACCCTCATTTGCAGTTTTTTTACGAGATTCGAACTTTCAACCTTCCGTTACTAGCTCAAAAAGTTTCAGCCTCTCATACCTAGAAACTATCATATTTTATTAGGCTATCAACAAGGAACATAATTCAATTAACCGCATTTGGATCAGGCTTCAACTTTTTGAGTTATAAGCAAAAGAATGATTTCAAGAAAAGCGCCCCCTAGCGGCAAAATGAGATAGAAAATTGATTAAAATTTTACTGTTTGGTACCTAGCAAAGCAGCAAATAGTTCAATCAAGTATACTAGTCGCACAAGTCAAACTTTTTATTCTTGTGTATCAGAATTTGAAGCATAAAACCTGATTTACAATTATTCCAAAAAAGGATCAAACTTTGGACTGCCGTATAATGACCAAATCAAGTCAGATCTTCAAAACCTAAACATCACTGGAAAGAGCTCTTTAAGAACTAAAACTTTTGTTCATATACTCTCAATTAAATATTTTTAGTTTTGGAGCTATTTGTGGCCGAATAAAAACACAATAATTGTAATATGACCTTGACCTTTTCAAATTTCTTTTAATTTTTTTATTGTGAGACCCTTTCAAACATAACAATACATATTGTGTGAAAATATCATGAAGAATGAACAGAAAATAAAGTCAGGAGCGACAAAAACATGTTTTTGAAATCTTAATTTTTCCTAAAATTTAGTGAAGTTTGACCTTTTTTAGAGGACAAACCACGCATTTCCTAAATTCGCCACCCCATATATTTTGTGCGTATATGTCTTGCAAATCGTATGCAGCAAACAGAATTCTTCTATCTGATCTCTAACAAAAGTGGGAAGGTTTTTCGTAGACCTACCCTCATTATTTCACTTTTTTCCAAGGTTCGAACATTCAACCTCTCCTAGAACAATTTTTTTCCCGTACTCGATGATGAGATTTCCATCATATTTGATTAGGCTGTCAACAAGGAACATTATGTAAAAAACCGCATCTAAATCAGGTTTCAAATTTTTGAGTTATTAGCAAAACAGTGATTACATGCATTGCGCCCCCTAGTGGCTAAATCAGAAATAAAAGTGAAAAGTTTGACCAATTAGGCACATGTTCAGATAAAGATGACTCCATGCCCAAAATTTCATAGCTGTAGCTTTTTTCATCTGGCCGCTAGGCTGGACACAAAAATGGGTGGAATTGGAAAAATAACTAGAACCGCAAGCGGTATCTTGGTTTTCGCTTTTAACCTAATCAACTTGAACACTTTATTTCAATTCAGCCACAATTTTTAATATGAAACAGAACGCAAAGGTTTTTTGAAGACCTACTCTCATTTGCACAGTTTTTTTTTTTGTTTTTTTTGAATGTTAGAACATTCAAACTCCTCTAGCGCAAATATTTCCCCATACCCTATCATCACATCACATCACATCACATTCTGTGGTGCTGTCAACAAGGAACAAAATGCTGAAAACCGCATTTCAATTAGACTTTAACGTTTTGAGTTATAGGCAAAAGAGTGATTTTAAGCAAAGCGCCCTCTAGCGGCAAAATGAGAAAAAAAAAATGATAAAAATTTTACAATTAGGTACCTAGAAATGCAGCAAATAGTTCAAACAAGTATATAAGTCGCACTAATCGAATTTTAAGCATAAAAACTGAATAACAATTATTCCAAAAAAGGATCAAACTTTGGATTGCCGTAAAATGAAAAGATCAAGTCCGATCTTCAAAAACTAAACATTATACGAAAGAACTATTTAGAACTAAAACTTTTGTTCATATACTCTCAATGAAATATTTTTTTTAGTTTTGGAGCACTTTGGGGCCGAATAAAAACACAATTATCGTAATATGACCTTGACCTTTTCAATGTTTTTTAACTTTTTAGCTCACCTGAGCACAACGTGCTCATGGTGAGCTATTGTGATCGCCTTTTGTCCGTCGTCCGTCGTCCGTCGTCCGTGCGTGCGTGCGTGCGTGCGTGCGTCCGTCGTCAACAATTTGCTTTAAACAACATCTCCTCATGAACCGCTGAAGGGATTTTGACCAAACTTCACAGGAATCATCCTTATGATGCCCTCTATCAAAGTTGTACAAATTATTCAGATTGGTTAAAAAAGTAGGTCACAGGAGCTAAAAATAGATTTTAAAAATGCAAACTTTGAAAATCTTCTTCTGC
Organism: Solen grandis; assembly: GCA_021229015.1. Classification (NCBI taxonomy): domain Eukaryota; kingdom Metazoa; phylum Mollusca; class Bivalvia; order Adapedonta; family Solenidae; genus Solen; species Solen grandis. The sequence goes on along the minus strand of CM037777.1, from coordinate 12,248,319 downwards.
AAAACTGCAAGGCCTAGAGCTTAGATATTTGGTATGTAGCATCATCTTATGGGCCATTACCAAGATTGTACAAATCATAGCCCTACGGTGATAAATGACCCCGCACCAGGGGTCACTTGTTTTACATAGAGTTATATAGGAAAATCTTTAAAAATCTTCTTCTATGAATCCATTAGGCCTAGAGCTTAGATATTTGGTATGTAGCATCATCTAATGGTTCATTACCAAGATTGTTCAAATCATAGCCCTACGGTGATAAATGACCCCGCACCAGGGGTCACTTGTTTTACATAGAGTTATATAGGAAAATCTTTAAAAATCTTCTTCTATGAATCCATTAGGCCTAGAGCTTAGATATTTGGTATGTAGCATCATCTAATGGTTCATTACCAAGATTGTTCAAATCATACCCTAGGTGATAAATGACCCCGCACCAGGGTCACTTGTTTTACATAGAGTTATATAGGAAAAACTTTAAAAATCTTCTTCTATGAATCCATTAGGCCTAGAGCTTAGATATTTGGTATGTAGCATCACCTTATGGTTCATTACCAAGATTGTTCAAATCATAGCCAAACGGTGATAAATGCCCCCGCAGTAGGGGTCACTTGTTTTACATAGAGTTATATAGGAAAATGTTTAAAAATCTTCTTCTATGAATCCATAAGGCCTAGAGATTAGATATTTGGTATGTAGCATCATCTTATAGTTCATTACCAAGATTGTACAAATCATAGCCCTACGGTGATAAATGCCCCGGCACCAGGGGTCACTTGTTTTACATAGAGTTATATAGGAAAATGTTTAAAAATCTTCTTCTATGAATCCATAAGGCATAGAGATTAGATATTTGGGATGAAGCATCATCTTATGGTTCATTACCAAGATTGTACAAATCATGACCCTATGGTGATAAATGACCCCGCACCATGGGTCACTTGTTTTACATAGAGTTATATAGAAAAAACTTTAAAAATCTTCTTCTATGAATCCATTAGGCCTAGAGCTTAGATATTTGGTATGAAGCATCATCTTATGGTTCATTACCAAGATTGTACAAATCATGACCCTACGATGATAAATGACCCCGCACCAGGGGTCACTTGTTTTACATAGAGTTATATAGGAAAATCTTTAAAAATCTTCTTCTATGAATCCATTAGGCCTAGAGCTTAGATATTTGGTATGTAGCATCATCTTATGGGCCATTACCAAGATTGTACAAATCATAGCCCTACGATGATAAATGACCCCGCACCAGGGGTCACTTGTTTTACATAGGGTTATATAGGAAAAGCTTTAAAAATCTTCTTCTATGAATCCATAAGGCGTAGAGATTAGATATTTGGTATGAAGCATCATCTTATGGTTTATTACCAAGATTGTACAAATCATGACCCTATGGTGATAAATGCCCCGCACCAGGGGTCACTTGTTTAACATAGAGTTATATAGGAAAATCTTTAAAAATCTTCTTCTATGAATCCATTAGGCCTAGAGCTTAGATATTTGGTATGTAGCATCAAATTTTAAAATGGTGGCCCTTTGGAGATAAATGACCCCGCACTAAGTCTTCTCCTCTGAAACCATAAGGCCCAGTGCTTATATATTTGGTGTGTAGTATTGTCAGGGCTAAAATGTTTAAGATTGAGTTATATCAGAATTCTTGTCTGTTTAAAAACCTTGTAATCAGTTGTAGCAATGGTACTCAGGTGAGCGATCCAGGGCCATCATGGCCCTCTTGTTAATTAAGAGGCCCTTTCAAACATAACAATACATAACTTGTGAAAATTTCATGAAGAATGAACAGAAAATAAAGTCAGGAGCGACAAAAAAACATGTTTTTGAAATTTTAATTTTTCCTAAAATTTAGTGAAGTTTGACCTTTTTCTAGAGGACAAACCATGCATTTCTTAAATTCGCCACCCCATATATTTTGTTCGTATATGTCTTGCAAATCATTTGCAGCAAACAGAATTCTTCTATCTGATTTCTAACAAAAATGGATAGGTTTTTCGTAGACCTACCCTCATTTGCAGTTTTTTTATGAGATTCGAACTTTCAACCTTCCGTTACTAGCTCAAAAAGTTTCAGCCACTCATAGCTAGAAATTATCATATTTTATTAGGCTTTCAACAAGGAACACAATTCAATTAACCACATTTGGATCAGGCTTCAACTTTTTGAGTTATAAGCAAAAGATTGATTTCAAGAAAAGCGCCCCCTAGCGGCAAAATGAGATAGAAAATTGATTAAAATTTTACTGTTAGGTACCTAGCAAAGCAGCAAATAGTTCAATCAAGTATACTAGTCGCACAAGTCAAACTTTTTATTCTTGTGTATCAGAATTTGAAGCATAAAACCTGATTTACAATTATTCCAAAAAAGGATCAAACTTTGGACTGCCGTATAATGACCAAATCAAGTCCAATCTTCAAAAACTAAACATCACTGGAAAGAGCTCTTTAAGAACTAAAACATTTGTTCATATACTCACAATTAAATATTCTTAGTTTTGGAGCTATTTGTGGCCGAATAAAAACACAATAATCGTAATATGACCTTGACCTTTTCAAATTTCTTTTAATTTTTTTTATTGTGAGGCCCTTTCAAACATAACAATACATATTGTGTGAAAATATCATGAAGAATGAACAGAAAATAAAGTCAGGAGCGACAAAAACATGTTTTTGAAATTTTAATTTTTCCTAAAATTTAGTGAAGTTTGACCTTTTCTAGAGGACAAACCACGCATTTCCTAAATTCGCCACCCCATATATTTTGTGCGTATATGTCTTGCAAATCGTATGCAGCAAACAGAATTCTTCTATCTGTTCTCTAACAAAAGTGGGAAGGTTTTTCGTAGACCTACCCTTATTATTTCACTTTTTTCCAAGGTTCGAACATTCAACATCTCCTAGAACAATTTTTTTCCCGTACTCGATGATGAGATTTTCATCATATTTGATTGGACTGTCAACAAGGAACATTATGTAAAAAACCGCATCTAAATCAGGTTTCAAATTTTTGAGTTATTAGCAAAACAGTGATTACATGCATTGCGCCCCCTAGTGGCTAAACCAGAAAAAAAAGTGAAAAGTTTGACCATTTAGGCACATGTTCAGATAAAGATGACTCCATGCCCAAAATTTCATAGCTGTAGCTTTTTTCATCTGGCCGCTAGGCTGGACACAAAAATGGGTGGAATTGGAAAAATAATAAAAATAAAAAAAAAAACAAATCAACAGAAGAAGAACAATAGGTTTTCGCCCTGCAGAGGCGAAAACCTAATAAAAATAAAAAAAAAAACAAATCAACAGAAGAAGAACAATAGGTTTTCGCCCTGCAGAGGCGAAAACCTAATGAAAGCCTAACTTGCAACTGAGTGTACTTCGTGGCACGTACTTCCAACATGATTTATGAGACAACTTAACTCTAAATTGCCAACATCGTGCTGACAAAAATTGGCTAGAATTAAAACAATAAACTGCTGTTAGTCACAGTATAAATATTTACGTGAATTAAGAATAAGTCTATGGCGTGATACAATTGGTGGAAGTTTCGCCTTAAACACACCTTCCATATGTGGTCACGCTATCCCAACCGTAAAAAGTTTTGTTAATCACTCATGTGTAATACTCTACACAGGACGTCCATCATCCAACGCGGATGTTGTAGCGGTTAACCTCGCACTTGGATTAAGAATTCCCGTGCGATGGTTTAATTTTCGGTTGAAAGCTTATCAAAATATGTCTGACGTTCGTTATCAAGTTTTGTTGACACAGATATCATTCTCTTAACAAGTCTTATGCACATCTCTCTCATTCGTTTCAGTTTCCTCTTCATGGATTCCACCTGTTGCTGCTGCTTCTTCCCTCCACCTTCTTCTTCTTCTTCTTCTTTGAATTACCTCACTTATTGATATACTAGTACTTGAATGAAAATAATGAACCCTAGAATCGGTGCATATATTTGACTTGAAAATTGGAAGCATTTAAACGTATTAGTTTTAATGATGTATGTTTTGTTATTTGGCCTTGATGCCACTATACCCCATCATCGTAACTGCCTTCGCCAATATTATGTTTCCCATTAATAAAAATACAAATAAATGTAAAGATGTTTGATGGAATAAGCATATCATTAAGGAGTAAAAAGCATTGACAACTCAACATAAAATTAGCGGCATAGCAGTCTTCGGCAAATATATACAAGTTTACAAAAAATAATGCACGGAGAAAAAAAAGCAATAGTATAATTATGTTCATGTATATGCGTATATTTAAAATAATTTCAAAGTTATATATTAAACAAAAAAACTTCAACGTATGATTGCGATAAGCGTGTCAAGATGAAGAAGTACATGTGCAGTGATGGATCGTGGGGTCAGATAAGACAGTGTCGTCACGTGATGGGTTTATGCCCAACTGTCCCACTTTTTGATATTTTATTTCCCAACTGTCCCACTCAAGATTTTTAGCACCTTGCTGGGTGTGTTTTGATAAGGGATTATAATCTATTTCAAACTACAACACATTAAAATGAATTGAAGTTGTATTATCTGATTTTGTTTCTGATTTTTTTTTTGATTTTGTATTTTAAGAGGTAAAATTTCATGTTTTAGTTATATTGTATTATTTCTTTCTAAAATGTGTTTATTAAGGTCCATTAATTAGGGTTACTAAATTAATTGTAATTGATTGGTCCAACTAAAGTCCATTTATCCTGTATATATTGCTAAGTGATTGGATTAAGAAATACAAACAAGTCCTTTGATCTA
>CM037777.1:12229120-12243439 GCA_021229015.1 Solen grandis | reverse complement strand
ATTCAGCCATTCTGACCAAGTTCTGTATAGATAAGGCCAAAACTGTGGCCTTTAGGGTGTTCACAAGGTTTTGACCAAGTGACCGACTTTTTGACCCAACATTACTCATTTTCGAACTCTCAGACACATATTCTGTGAAGACTGGGCAAAACATGTTGTCTCTAGTGTGTTCACAAGAAAACAAAAAAACAAAACAACCTTTGCCGTCCCAGATTAGGAGCTGGTGGAAACCCTGTTATTGTTAAACAAAACCATATTGTAGTCACAGTATCCTTGTTGTTGTTGTATTTGGGTTTAACGTCGCTGCGATAATATTTCAATCGTATAGCGACGTCCAGCTAATTACAGGTGGAGGAAGACCCTGAGTACACAGAGGTACCCGGGTAGAACCACCGACCTACCGCAAGCCAGCTGGAAAGCTTCCTCACATGAAAAATCCGAAGTCCCTACTGGGATTCGAACCCACAGCGGTGAGGGGCTGAGAGATTTGTAGTCCCACAGTATCCTTGTACCAGACTTCTTCACATCATATGAGTCCACTGAACTTCTAGCTATGGACAGGTGTCAGTTTAAAGGAAATGCTTTCTAATCAGCTTGAAAGTTATGGCTAGGTTTCATGGTAAGTAGAAACCAGGAAGTCACATGTAAACATGCCATGCATGCAGACACAGTACGCAGTCTGTTATACCCTATACACTGATAATATCTAGCAATGTACAACAAGTAAAGTAAAAACATGAGGGCCATTATGGCCCTAGATCACTCACCAGAGAACATATAGCTTATTTAACCCTTTCCCTCATATAGACTCATTTTGACGCACTCAGTAGGTACACATAAAGCCTGATCTGCAGAAAACCACAGTTAAACCTTACCAATTTTAATTATAAAGTTCTCATTTCCAGACCATTGAGGAGCAGCGAACAGCATAAAACCTGATCAGCCTGCAAGTTACTCACTGGCTGATCTGGTTTTATGTTGTTCGCATATGTCTTTTCATGGTTTCCTCTATGAGGGAAAGGGTTAAAACCATTCAAGTCACTCTTATATGGTATCTCAAACCTTGACCAGATATAAAGAATTCTTAAATTAGTCAATCATTTGGAGGCCCTATTTTTCAGGGGATCAACTTTATTTTTGGAATAACGGTAGACATGAGGTGACCATTTGTGCCATAAGAAATTCAAACTATTTCGTAAAAGATTTTTGAAATTTTCTATTTTGAGTATATAAGGAAACTAGCTGACCTCTGAGGGGCCTCATTTTTTATTTTAGCATTAATGGTAGGCAGTCAAGAGATGACCATATGTATCAAGAGAATAAACTTCGAATCATTGATTTCAAAGAAGAAGAAAATTTAAGTTTTCTGTAAAGAGTATATAAGGAAACTAGCTTACCCCCTAAGGGCCTCATTTTTCAAGGGATCAACTTTATTTCAGCCATTATAGTAAACAGATGAGGTGATCATTTGTGCCAAGGGAAATTAATTTCTTACCATTGGCTTCAGAGAAGAAGATCTTTGAAGTTTTAAAAGTAAAATCAGTTGGTTGCCATGGCAACTTGAGTTGGGTCAAGTTAATTCTAGCAACATTTATGGAGGGCCACCCAAGGATCATTAATGCATAGTTTCATCCATTTCTAGCAAGCGGTTTCATAGGAGATGTCGTTTAAACAAATTGTTAATGACACACGGCAGACAATGACGGATGAAGGGCGACTCTAATTGCTCACCTAGAGCATGTTGTGCTCTGGTGAGCTAACAAAACATCCAGATAAAAAAAAAAGTTTTATGATTTTTTTTTTCAGGCACATGACTAACAAAAGTTACAAAGTAGAATAAACTATTTATCTACAAAGGAAATACTTGTTTGCAAATAAATTACTATATAAGGTTTGTGACCTCAAATTTGCGAATATAAACATCAGCAAAAAATATGTTCACAAATGAATGCTAAAAGAAATAAATACCGGTAATAAGTCATGTATCAATGTAATATTTTCATGAGTTCTTATACATGTATTTGTAAACATATTAATAATTTTTCAGAGAAAAAAAAATCAAATGACTTAAACTTCACACCTATATATAAAGTTTACTTCTATTATGGATGGATATTGAAAGAAAAAAAAAACACATTCTGCAGTTATTTCCAAAAGTGTAACATTTTCGAGATGAAAATTTTCAACTGATTAACATTAAAGCTGCATTACAATCTTTAACTACTGTATTGTCCTAACCTTTAATTGGGTTTAAAAAATTATACAAATATTTCATAACTGCATACTACGACCATTAAATCCTTTTTTATGGATATTAAAACATGTACATTTTATATTTACATGTATTTCTGCCACTAATATCAAATGGAGTAAATGAATTGATGATGTAGTTTCATCCCAAATGAATCTTCATATCTGCTTATAAATGGTTCTATTAATTGGGAAAAAACATGCAAGTAAATAAAATAAAGACCAAGTTATACCACTTGTGAATAAATGTAATCCTGAAAGTCTGTGTATTTAGGGTATGCAGACACAGGCTGAAAATATGCATTCACTACAAGGTATTTCTTAACATTGAATTTATAACCTTATTACCCGAAAAATGTACAGAATACTTTTTAATTATATAATGAAGAACATGCATGCCTTAAAGAATATTTTAAAATAAATCAATTAATGCATCATTGCAAGCATCATTCTTTGTGGTCAAGGCACACTCATGTGCAGCCACAGTATGGGACATCCATAGCATCATCTCTCTCTACATACACATCTACTTTCATTTAACCATTCATTATGTACTATTGTGCTTTTCTATCATTTATGTACTTACAAAAAATATCACAGATAACTACATCAAAATGATCATATGTGCTTAAGTCAGAGAACAGATATTTTATAATTCCAAAATGAAACTTATTTTTTAAAATTCTTCCATGATAAAAATGTTGCTACAAGCTTAAGTCCCCCTGAACCATCAATGCTTATTTGCTCAGGTTTTTGCTGTAGTATTTTAGAACAAATGATGGTTCTTCTTACACAACAGTTTGTTCTGCTCTCAGTTGATAACCACACGCCGAACAGGATTCACTATCGCTAGTGTTTTCCAGGGTACATTTTTCACATATTTTTGATCTATAACCCACTGTAGGAGAATCCACATCTATACCATCACGACTTTTTGAACACATCTCACACACTGATGACATGCCCTTGTTTAGATAGGTACAGTGGGAGCATGCCCATTGGAAGCTTGGAGATTTTTTTACCATGCTTGCTTGCGAAATTCCACTGACAGTTGTCCTAGTCGAATAATGTGCACTGTCAGTGACACCACTTTTACTCCCATTATTTGTGTTGATGTGAGCACTGACAAATCCACTACTGCTTCCAAATGAATCGTAAGAGTTTGTCTGTGCTACTCCTTTTTTATGTACCATAGCTGACTGTACAACTTGTGGTGAAGGTGCAGGAGGTTGCGGCCTCGCAGGTCGCTTCACAGCCTCCTGAGTTAGTCTTGGTGGATAGGTCATACTCTTTAAGCTAGACCCACTCTCTGATCCTGTTCTTGACAATATAGGGGCAGTATGAGATTTTTTCTGAGGACCTGATTGAGCCCGGGTTCTCATGACTGTGTCAGTGACTTGTTTACGCTGGTATGAGTTAAAACTATCAGAATTTGGATGTTTAGCAATGGTTGGAGGGTAAACTGTCTCTGTATTATAACTGGAATTAAAGTCAAAGTTTATATTTGGTGTATTTTTCACACCACCGATGCTTTTCAATTTCATTTCCTTTCTCTATTTTACCCCCAGTATTTTCATAAATATGCTTGGCAACAACTTCTACATATTTCCCTTCTTTCTCCTTTTCTGTTACTTCAGTTTCCAAAATGTCTTTACGTATACCCTCATAATAACCTTTCCCATATCTTTTCTCTAAACCTTCTCTGACAAATGACCATTCTTGGGACATTTTTGGTTGTGCTTCACTGCCTACCCCTAAATGTGGCGATGCTTCTTTCTCACCAACTATTTGCAGACTTGCCATCAGATGGTCATCAAATCCTTTGGGTGAATCATCCATATATGGTATATCCTTATGAACGTCATCTAGTTTTTGCACAGTCTCCATGTGTCTTTTCAATTTATTCCTAAAGGGGTCTGTCAGGCCGTCCACACTTCCTGATGTCCTTGCTGCCATGCCAACGTGACTCACAGCCTGCCCGCTGTCCAGTGCATTATTACTGCTGAGCCTCCCTTTGGTAATGTTATCTCCACTCCTCACCTCATTCCCACCTACCTTTGCCTCAGTTAAGGCAACCATTTGGCTAATGCTGCCAGAATTTTTTAACCGCATTTGCACAATCTGGGATATTGGAACAGGCCTACTTTGATTAATTGTTTTCCATATGGTATCAATTATCTGACATTCAACTGCGGCCACCATACACTCAAAGGCAACAATCTGCAGCAACTCTGGTTTGACTGCTAAGGAGAGCACTAACAACCCACATGGTTTTTCAGAAAATCCAACAAGTTTTAAGACTGCATCTGCACTTCGCAAATGAGTTTCAACCTTTGTCTTGTAAAATCCACCATATTTCTGAAACACAGAAAAATACTCTTCATAAATCATGGTTTATGTTAGAAAAATTAACTTTACTTACAGGAAATTGTTTTTAAAACAAGAGGGTCAAGATGGCCCAGAGGATGCTCAACTGAGAAAAACTGCCTTCATTATCTGTGCAAGTTACTATATTATAGCATGGTAGTGCTGAGTACATAAACCATTCAGAATTACAGCAAGATCAGTTCCACAAACCAAACACTACCTGTGGTCATAATTTGAGGTCAAACTTGGCTGAGCGTTTATAAACATTGTCATGAAACTTCAAATTTTTTTTGAAAATGATTGCTGAAGAAATGAAGATGCTAGAGTTTAAACAAAGTAAAATCTAGTAAATTTGATAATTAAAGGGGTCATAACTCCTGACCATAGCAGCTGATTTAATCAACAATTGAACTTGCCCTAGAGATTATGGCTAAAAACATGGTTATAAAGTTTGAGGATGATCACTAAGAAATGAAGATGCTAGAGTGCAAACAAAATGAAATCTGGCATTTTTTAAAATAAAAGGGCCATAACTCCTAATCTTATTGGCCCATTATAGCCATAATTTATTTTGAAACAAGGTAATTTTTAGATGTGTCAGACAAGACTTTGCAGATGACATATTCCCTTCATGAGTAAGTTGCCCAGCTCAACATAACTTGACATTGCCATAATTTTGTATCAGTGCAATTTTTATATTTTTTCTTTCAAATTACCTTAAATACAGTTAGGTTTTGGAACTTTCCCACATACTTTTCAAACACCCCTCATATTTGCCCCTTTCCTTTATCACTGAACAGAAAATCGAAAAACACAATTTTGAGCAAAGATCTGATTTTTTTTTTGCTTCAGAATGACAATGTAAACAAAATTAACTGTAATGAAAGATCAACATCCTTTTTGCATATGTTTCTAAATATTTACTGAAATTAATGAATATTTATTTTATGGCTATGCCATCTAACAACACAGTGTCAACATTCATTGTACTAAGACCGATAAAATTTCTATAAACAAACCTGCCTGATATAACCTGTACATAGATCTCCATATTAGTGCACTGTGCACACAGCCACCTACTACCATCATTGATTGGTTGTACAATAACTAAAAGTAAGCAAAACCACACTGTGTACAATAACTAAAAGTAAGCAACATCCCACTGTGTACAATAACTAACAGTAACACCCCCACTGTGTACAATAACTAACAGTAAGCAGCACTCCACTGTGTACAATAACTAACAATAATACCCCCACTGTGCACAATAACTAAAAGTAAGCAACACCCCACTGTGTACAATAACTAAAAGTAACACCCCCACTGTGTACAATAACTAAGAATAACACCCCACTGTGTACAATAATTAACAGTAAGCAGCACTCCACTGTGTACAATAACTAACAATAATACCCCCACTGTGCACAATAACTAAAAGTAAGCAACACCCCACTGTGTACAATAACTAAAAGTAACACCCCCACTGTGTACAATAACTAAGAATAACACCCCACTGTGTACAATAACTAACAGTAAGCAACACCCACTGTGTACAATAACTAACAGCAGCACCCCACTTTGTTCTATAACTAACACTAACACCCCACTGTGTACAATAATTAACAATTACACCCCACTGTATACAATAAGTAACGATAACACCCCACTGTGTACAATAACTAAACAGTAACTAACAGTATATGTTAAACACTCCATTCTGTACAATAACTGGTGTTGCACGCAACACATGAGTCCCCTAATGGTGAGGTGCATATTTTTTCTGTTATCATAGCAACCAGAATTTTGGTCCGAGAAAAAAAAACAAGAGCTGTCAGAGGACAGCACGCTCGACTATTCAAAATGCTTGTTGGTAAATCAAATGAAATCGATTTCAATTCTTGCCCTTCACATACCCTGTACATAATAATAGTCAAAAATGATATACCTTGATAGTCTGATACCACTTAATATTTTTATGATGTCTAAAATCAATCCCATGCCTAGTTACTGAGACATAAGCACAATAACACTGTGCATGCAAAACTTTAACCAAATCTAGTTAATTCCACAAGCAATTTCTGAGAAATAAGCTGGATAGTTGCTTGAATGCAAAAATGTAACCAAAATTCTAAGTTAAAAGGTGGTCATAATTTTTTAATATATTCCATCAAGTGTTATCTTCCATGAAAGTATGATACCCCGAAACATATTTAACATATTTCAAATCAATCCCATGCCTGGATACCGAGATACAAACTAGATAGTAGCTTGCACACAAAACTTTAACCAAATTTTCTATTGCATGCAAAACTTTAACCAAAATTACTAAGTTAAAAAGGGGCCATAATTCATGTTAAATTCAGTCAAGAGTTATCTACCTTGGTTGTCTGATGCCCCTGAACATATTTATAAACTTTCAAGTCAATACCATAAATGGTTATTGAGATAGAAGGTTGATAGTAACTTGCACACAAACCTTTAACCAAAAGCTGCAACGTCAACGGCAGGGCGACTACAATAGCTCTCATATTCTTCGAATAGTCGAGCTAAAAATGACATACAGAATCTCCATACTGCCATATATTAATATACCAAGTTTCATAATATTACCTTAACAGTTTTCAAGTTATCGCAGGATCCTGATTTCCGGACAGACTAAAAGACAGACGGAGAGCAAACCAATAGTTGATCCACTGTAAACATTGGTAGGGTACTTATAACTAACACTATATGTTGAACACTCCACTGTACAATTACTAAGTATATGTTGAACACCATACTGTACAATAATTAACACTATATGTTGAACACCCCACAGTACAATAACTAACAGTTTATGTTGAACACCCCACTGTACAATAACAAACAGTTTATGTTGAACACCCCACTGTACAATAACTTTCAGTTTATGTTGAACACTCCACTGTACAATAACTAACAGTATATGCCAAACACCCCACTGTACAATAATTAACAGTATATGTTAATCACTCCACTGTACAATAACTAAGAGTATATGTTGAACACTCCACTGTATAATTATTAACACTATATGCTGAACACCCAACTGTGCAATAACTAACAGTATATGTTGAACACTCCACTGTACAATAACTAACACTATATGTTGAACACCCCACTGTACAATTACTAACACTATATGTTGAACACTCCACTGTACAATTACTAACACTATATGTTGAACACTCCACTGTACAATAACTAACACTATATGTTGAACACTCCACTGTACAATTACTAACACTTTATGTTGAACACTCCACTGTACAATTACTAACACTATATGTTGAACACTCCACTGTACAATAACTAACACTATATGTTGAACACTCCACTGTACAATAACTAACAGTTTGTGTTGAACACTCCACTGTACAATAACTAACACTATATGTTGAACACCCCACTGTACAATAACTAACACTATATGTTAAACACTCCACTGTACAATTACTAACACTATTTGTTGAACACCCCACTGTACAACAACTAACAGTTTATGTTGAACACTCCACTGTACAATAACTAACAGTATATGTTGAACACTCCATTGTACAATGACTAACAGTTTATGTTGAACACTCCATTGTACAATTACTAACACTATATGTTGAACACCCCACTGTACAATAACTACACCCCACTGTACAATAACTAAGAGTATATGTTGAACACTGCACTGTACAATTACTAACACTATATGTTGAACACCCCACTGTACAATAACTAAGAGTATATGTTGAACACTGCACTGTACAATTACTAACACTATATGTTGAACGCCCTACTGTACAATAACTACACCCCACTGTACAATAACTAAGAGTATATGTTGAACACTGCACTGTACAATTACTAACACTATATGTTGAACACTCCACTGTACAATAACTAAATATATGTTGAACTCACTGTACAATTACTAACAGTATATTTCAATGTATACTAACTAAATATATTTTGAACACTGCACTGTACAATGACTAATAATATATGTTGAACACTGCACTGTACACTGTATAATAACTAAGAGTATATGTTGAAATACTGACATTACTAACACTATATGTTGAACACTCCACTTTGAACACTCCACTGTACAATAACTAAGAGTATATGTTGAACACTGCACTGTACAATTACTAACACTATATGTTGAACACTCCACTGTACAATAACTAAGAGTATATGTTGAACACTGCACTGTACAATTACTAACACTATATGTTGAACACTCCACTGTACAATAACTAACAGTATATGTTGAACACTGCACTGTACAATTACTAACACTATATGTTGAACACTCCACTGTACAATAACTAACACTATATGTTGAACACTCCACTGTACAATAACTAACAGTATATGTTGAACACTGCACTGTACAATTACTAACACTATATGTTGAACACTCCACTGTACAATTACTAACACTATATGTTGAACACTGCACTGTACAATTACTAACACTTTATGTTAAACACTCCACTGTACAATAACTAACACTATATGTTGAACACTCCACTGTACAATAACTAACAGTATATGTTAAACACTCCACTGTACAATTACTAACACTATATGTTGAACACTGCACTGTACAATAACTAAGAGTATATGTTGAAAACTGCACTGTACAATTACTAACAGTATATGTTGAACACTCCACTGTACAATAACTAAGAGTATATGTTGAACACTGCACTGTACAATAACTAACACTATATGTTGAACACTGCACTGTACAATAACTAACACTATATGTTGAACACTCCACTGTACAATAACTAACACTATATGTTAAACACTCCACTGTACAATAACTAACACTATATGTTGAACACTGCACTGTACAATAACTAACAGTATATGTTGAACACTCCACTGTACAATAACTAACACTATATGTTGAACACTCCACTGTACAATAACTAACACTATATGTTAACACTCCACTGTACAATAACTAACACTATATGTTAAACACTCCACTGTACAATAACTAACACTATATGTTGAACACTCCACTGTACAATAACTAACACTATATGTTGAACACTCCACTGTACAATAACTAACACTATATGTTAAACACTCCACTGTACAATAACTAACACCATATGTTAAACACCCCACTGTACAATAACTAACAGTTTATGTTGAACACTCCACTGTACAATAACTAACACTATATGCTGAACACCCCACTGTACAATAACTAACAGTTTATGTTGAACACTCCACTGTACAATAACTAACAGTATATGTTGAACACTCCATTGTACAATAACTAACACTATATGTTGAACACTCCACTGTACAATAATTAACAGTTAATACAATAACTAATACTATGTGTTAATCACCTAGAATAATTCCAAACAGTACTTTTTAATCAACTGTGTCAAATTCCAGGTATTGTGACAGGAGAGAAGTATAAACATATATACAAAATATATCATTTCAGTCAAAAAATGTAATCAATGTGGCCTGATTTTGAACCTACAACCCTCAGTTTCAAGCAGACTGTGTAGATGCTTTGATAGCAACCTATAAGAAAATATGAGCTAGTGAATGACTCAATAATTATGCAACATTTTAGTGTTCATAGTTGTTGTTAATCAAGTTTACTGTTGCTGCATTCAACCAGTCCTAACAAGGGTTAAACAAAATTTTTACTTCCCATAAACCTGTACATGATAATACTATTAAGGTTTATCTTCCTGGCATTCAGTACTGCGTTTAAAGCCTTCCCAAAATGAAAGAATCTGTATACTAAACACTTAATATAACAAGTAAACAATGTTATGGGGAATTCCCTGAATCCTCCATTTGTATCTAGGTCAGATTTATGACAGATGTAAACATTGCCTACATGTATTGACATTTGTATGACACATAAACTCCTGAATATCAGGGAGCTTAACAGAATAAACAAGAGGGCCATGATGGCCCTGAATCGCTCACCTGAGTACCATTGCTTCAACTGATGTCAAGGTTTTTAAACAGACAAGGATTCTGATATAACTCAATCTAAAACATTTTACCCCTGACAATACTACACACCAAATATCTAAGCAATGGGCCATATGGTTTCAGAGAAGACTTGGGCGCAGGGTCATTTATCACCGTAGGGCCAAGACTTTGAAAATCTTTGTAATGAACCATTAGATGCTACTACATACCAAAAATCTTAGCTCTAGGCCTTATTGATTCATAGAAGAAGATTTTTTAAGATTTTCCTATTTAACTCTATGTAAAACAAGTGACCCCTGGTGTGGGGTCATTTATCACCATAGGGCTATGATTTGTACAATCTTGGTAGTGGCCCATAAGATGATGCTACATACCAAATATCTAAGCTCTAGGCCTTATGGATTCATGGAAGAAGATTTTTTAAGATTTTCCTATGTAACTCTGTGTAAAACAAGTGACCCCTGGTGCAGGGTCATTTATCACCATAAGCTATGATTTGTACAATCTTGGTAGTGGCCCATAAGATGATGCTTCATACCAAGTATCTAAGCTCTAGGCCTTATGCATTCATGGAAGAAGATTTTTTAAGATTTTCCTATGTAACTCTGTGTAAAACAAGTGACCCCTGGTGCAGGGTCATTTATCACCATAAGCTATGATTTGTACAATCTTGGTAGTGGCCCATAAGATGATGCTTCATACCAAATATCTAAGCTCTAGGCCTTATGGATTCATGGAAGAAGATTTTTTAAGATTTTCCTATATAACTCTATGTAAAACAAGTGACCCCTGGTGCGGGGTCATTTATCACCATAGGGCTATGATTTGTACAATCTTGGTAGTGGCCCATAAGATGATGCTTCATACCAAATATCTAAGCTCTAGGCCTTATGCATTCATGGAAGAAGATTTTTTAAGATTTTCCTATATAACTCTATGTAAAACAAGTGACCCCTGGTGCGGGGTCATTTATCATCATAGGGCTATGATTTGTACAATCTTGGTAGTGGCCCATAAGATGATGCTTCATACCAAATATCTAAGCTCTAGGCCTTATGCATTCATGGAAGAAGATTTTTTAAGATTTTTTCCTATATAACTCTATGTAAAACAAGTGACCCCTGGTGCGGGGTCATTTATCATCATAGGGCTATGATTTGTACAATCTTGGTAGTGGCCCATAAGATGATGCTACATACCAAAAATCAAAAGGCTAGGCCTTGTGGTTTCAGAGAAGAAGATTTTTTAAATTTTCATTTTTAAAATCTATTTTTAGCTCCTGTGACCTAATTATGCGATGGACCAGAACCATTTATAAAACTTTAGTAGAGCTTCATCCAAGGAACATTCCTGCAAAATATTTTTCAAATTGGCCAAGCCGTTTAGGAGGAGATGTTGTTTGAAGCAATTGTTGACGCCGGACGCACGCACGGACGGACGCACGGACGACGGACGACGGACAAAAGGCGATCAGAAAAGCTCACCTTGAGCACGTTGTGCTCATGTGAGCTAAAAATAGCAATAAAAGGGTTCTCTACGGTTTGCTATGCTGACTTTGGTTACTCTATCAAAATTTAATTCCTATTAGGCCTTTAAAATAATGGCAACATCTATGTCTGTAAAAACTTCATATGTTAAACATAATTTACTGATGCTTCTCTATAAACCTCCTAGTCTCATTGCAAATTTAACATTTATATCATCATACCAGCAATAATATCTACTTTAAAAATTTCAAATTTTATTTTTAAAAATTTCAAAACTAGTCCTTACTTTAAATAATTCATAGCTTTATCTTTTGATATATCTAATTATAAATGTTGATAAGGTTTTTATTTGATTCCATTATGTATTTCCTCTTATTCTATTTCTGTATCAAAGGAAGTGCTCACCTTGATCTTGTGGTACTCTTGTTTCCATGGCATCAGGTACAGTAATACTAAATAATTCTCTAGATTCAAGAATGCGTCCGCTGCTTTACTAGGGTCGAAATGCTCCATTCTTGAGTTGTCCTGTATGATATTCGGGAACTCATTAAATCTAAACCGTTCTTGCGGTCGGCACTGGGTCAAAAACTGACACAATAATAACATTATCTCCTTCCTTTTTCCATCCGTAAAGATATCATTCTCTTCGCTGGATATACCAATGTTTTCTGCACGGTGCTCATGCAGTTTCACATAGCACCGATGGGCCTCCCCCTTGACATCACTCATGGTGATTGGTTCCTTCACAGTCCACACCTTACAAGGGTTCTTTCATCTGGAAAATTGAAATAGTACACAATCACGTAAAAAAAAAACAGAACAAGATTCATCATCTAAAACAGAGGTGACATATATACTGGTAAGGAGTTTCTGCATCGGAATTAATTTGTTATTTTGATGGTCCCTTTTTTGTCAGACTATTACCTGACGACATCCTTTATAGGTGGAAGGCATTAAGGGGAATCTGGACAGATTGTTGATGACTATCAAGTGAGAATATGATAGGCCAGTTGATAGCCACCTGAGGATACAAACCTGGCCAGAAGCCCTCGAACCCTTTTGGGTGACAATACTTCAGGGTTACGATTCATATGCCTGCAGTTTGTCTATCACCTGGCATGCAGTGGGGAATCATTCCTAGATCTATGATTTAATTGAGGGTAGGAAAGATTAAGCAGATGATTCACACATTTATCTGGCACATGAAGCCAATTTTCTTTCACTCTAAACTGAAATGACAACAAAACATTTTTTTTTTGCACATTTAATGTGCAATTAAGAGATATTGATTCCAAATCTGATTGACTGATTGATTTTTTGAGTTTACCATCACTGAGACAGTATTTCAGTCACATAGCGACGTCCAGCTAATAATTACAGATGGAGGAAGACCTCAAATGCACTGAGGTATCTGGGTAGAACCACTGACCTACCGCAAGCAAGCTGGAAGGCTTCCTCATATGAAAATCCAAATGACCCTGCTGGGACTCAAACCCATGCGGTGAGGGGCTGAGTGAGTGTTAAAGTCAGCGACATTACCCTTTGGCCAAGGAGGCCCCTCCAAATCTGAAAATCAAAAACCCTGCTGCCATGCTTGTTTACCATGTTACTGCTGGAAGCAGCTTTGAAGAGAGAAACTTTTTTACAACATCTAGTTGCATACAATTCATCAGACTAGATGTGGGTGTTCCTCGGAACACTTGTGTCGCCTGCATTTAAGCATGTTTGATAAAAGAATTGACTAGAAAATCGATCTTTTGACAAATTATTGATAAAGCATAATCTATTTTGTGAGGTACAAAATAACACCAAATCACACACACACACACACACACACACACACATATATATATATATATATATATATTTTTTTTTTTTTTTTTTGCGGGGGGGGAATAAAATATTCAAACAGTGCAATATGTAATAATTTTCCCGAGCACTTTCGACTATACAGTCTTCATCAGAGAAGTGTCAGAATGACTATGAATTCAAAACATTAACTGTAAGAAAAATTATGACGTCATTAAGCACTTATGACGTTAATCATATATATGTTGCAAGTTTGTAGTCATCATTATCATTATTGAGTTATCATTCTTGTGTACTGCACTCAGACCAATGAGATCTATCTACTATAAATGTTTAAGGCAACACTTCAAATACTTTACAAGTTATGCACCACACAAGAATTAAATCCAAAAAAATAAACAAAGGG
>CM037777.1:12179020-12229020 GCA_021229015.1 Solen grandis | reverse complement strand
GCATAAACTCTTGGATGAGTTAAAAATGGGTTATGTGAAATCTAAATGTTAGACTGTGGCAAATTAAAAATTCATAAAGTGTACTGAAAACTAGGCCCTCTTGTTTGGAAGGAATAAACAGATGTAAAATCCCAAACATTATCATTCGTCCTGCCTAGGCCTCCCAAACTTTAAGATAGTCAAATCAGGTCAATTACAAAGAAATGTTCCAATTTTGGGCGAGTGGGTGAATTGAAATTTATACCCCATAGAAGAATTAGATTATATAACTTATGCGTAAATTATACATCTTTTTCAGATGAGATATGAAGTCAGACCAGTCAGCATTTAACTTATGATGTATATTGTGAACCAGGTGTCAGCCAATTTTGCTTCATTATACATTTTTGTGCTCATATTGTAGTCAATTGTAAGAGGTTTTTACAGGAAGGACCATATAAAATAGTGTTGTTTAAAATTGTTATTTATGTTTAGAGAAATCTTTTAAGACGGTAAAGATTTTTTCCTTATTTTTTCAATTATTAAAATGTTTGAGGAAATGAAATACATGTTCTTTTTAAAGTATATGATACAAATGACATTGTTTTAATTTTTTAAATTTGATCCATTCCATGAATAAGAAAAACAAAACATTTTCTTAATTAATCAGAAATAATGACTTGTGGATAGAATCATCTATAAATCTGTCAATAAAAGGATAATTGGTGACCACAGATATAAAAATGGTCTTCAAATGTTTGATGTTCCAAATCAGATCTTATATGATGTACTAATTTGTTAACCCTTTCCCTCATATAGACTCATTTTGACGCACTCAATAGGTATACATAAAGCCTGATCTGCAGAAAACCACAGTTAAACCTTACCAAATTTAATTACAAAATCCTCATTTCCAGACCACTGAGGAACAGCGAACAACATAAAACCTGATCAGCCTGCGAGTTACTCGCAGGCTGATCTGGTTTTATGTTGTTCGCATAGGTCTTTTCATGGTTTCCTCTATGAGGGAAAAGGTTAATCTAATTCTGAAGCAGCTACGCTGGTACAATACATGTAGGTGCTTCAGTCTTTTTATTTTCATTCATCATTTAACTTTTCCACTACTGTATTATCTTTGACATGAAGGTCATATTTTGTTTCTGTCAGTCTTGTTTTCAGAATTAATCTGAAAAGTAACGACTTACCACTATACCAATCCTTAGAACATTATATAACTGAGGATTACACAGTGCACTTCTTATTTCAGCCTTTCTGGTTAAAATGTAACTTAGTATGAACATTGCTTTTAATGAGCATTGCCTTTAATGTCCATTACTCTCAAGGAACATTGCCTTCAGTGAACAATGCTTTCAATGAACTTAATGACATTGCCTTTTAATGAACATGGCTTTCAATGAACATTGCCTTCTTCAATGAACATTGCCTTCTTCAATGAACATGGCTTTCAATGAACATTGCCTCCTTCAATGAACATTGCTTTCAATGAACATTGCCTCCTTCAGTGAACATGGCTTTCAATGAACATTGCCTCCTTCAATGAACATGGCTTTCAATGAACATTGCCTCCTTCAATGAACATGGCTTTCAATGAACATTGCCTCCTTCAATGAAATTTTCAATGAACATTGCCTCCTTCAATGAACATGCTTTCAATGAACATTGCCTCCTTCAATGAACATGGCTTTCAATGAACATTGCCTCCTTCAATGAACATGGCTTTCAATGAACATTGCCTCCTTCAATGAACATGGCTTTCAATGAACATTGCCTCCTTCAATGAACATGGCTTTCAATGAACATTGCCTCCTTCAATGAACATGGCTTTCAATGAACATTGCCTCCTTCAATGAACATGGCTTTCAATGAACATTGCCTCCTTCAATGAACATGGCTTTCAATGAACATTGCTTTCAGTACTCCTGTATGCTGCACAAGATACAGAAATTACAGAACATTGGAATTTAAGAAAACACATTTGTTACCAGTTGACTTTCTTGAGTTTGCCAAAAAAAAAAAAAAAAAAAAAAAAAAAAATATATATATATATATATATATATATATATATATATATATATACATGTATACTACTAAAAGTTTGCTAAGCACCACCCGCTATATTCCCATAGAGTCACATGAAAACATGCTGAATGTAATGCTATGTACCTGAAAGGAAAGCGTTAGCTGACAATCAATTTTACGCATAGTTTTTGTCAAAATGATAGAAAGGAGACTCAAAAATGAGTTACAACGATTTAGCCAATTCCTGTCATTATTTGCAAAATTCACAAAAGTGTGTTTTTTGGCAAGAAATGACATTTTATAAATGGAAGTTAAATCTTGTGATCAATAAAGAAAAAAATGACCATGAACAGGCCAACATTGTCACAAATATCCTTAAAAGTATTCCATTTAGAAAACAAATATTTGAAGATCAAAGTTCTGAATTTAGCTGACTTTAAATTTTAAGGTGTTTTCTCAAAATTCGCACTTTCTAATTATGATTAATTCCCAGTACTTAGGATCCGAAAGGCTTATTTCTTGTAACTGGTAGTAAGTTTGGTACATAAACAATACTTCTGCATAAAAGCAAGATTTGTTTTAATGTAAAATGTAATGTAGCATGCCTTTAAAGTCACTTGTCTAAGCATGCAACGCTACGGGAAAATAGCAGATGGTGCTTAGCAAACTTTGAGTAGTATATGTTATATAATCCTCATGAGAGAGTGTTTTATAGACTAAATTTGAGCATTTTACCTGTATTTTAAAAGTTTTATGATTAATTTGTTGACAAAAATTGTGGAAGATATTGTTCAAATGACAAGACCAGTAAAAGATTTAGACATATGTAGCACAAATCTTCAGAAAAGAGTGCACATAGGGTTTGCCAACAAGAGCCAGTATTAACTTTGTTCCTAATACAGCTAAAGATTGAAACAAACTAATTCAAGTTTTTTCTATGGACACATTCTGTTTTGATGAATTTTTCTAGATATAATATAAATGTAATTTCCATGTTTAATGCTTGTTATCTGATAATTGTTCATTCTGAACCCATAAAGATTAAGCTAGTCAGTTTCATATTTCTTATACTGAGTTCGTATATATTATGGGCATAAAGTGTTTTTCAGAGCCTTGCGTGTTTCTTTTTTTTCTGGACAGAAAGTTTATTGTTTTTAGACAATTGATACACCTCAGTAATTCTTATTGTAGCATCTTAGCAAACAATTATCATGGGTGGTAAGTTATTGTAACAAAGAAAGAGGCATATGAATATATAAAGGCTTGGGCTAACATTGATGTGTGTGTGTGTGTGTGTGTGTGTGTGTGTGTGTGTAAAACCTTCAAAAATGCTTGAATGAAGAATACATCAATAGTTAATCTATCTTTTGACATTGTTCTGCTAAAAATCTTCTTAAAACAACTTAGAACATGATTAGTTTATTGGCACATCATTTGTTGTACACTTCCATGATCAAACTTGTACTGTAAAATCGTTAATTTTCATTGACATTAAATTTCGTTTATTATGTACTTAAGCCCTAAGGGAATTTTGTGGGTATATTTATTCATAGATCTATGTTCTAGAAAACGTGAGGTCTATATAAGAGACAAGTTTTCATGGGAATTGATATTTGTGGATATAACCCTCCACAAAATTGACAAAAATTAGTTTCCTACCAAAATTAATGATTTCACGGTATTAAGTGGTATGTATTTTATGCTGTAATTCTTTAAACCATTTGTTCTATGTTCATTAGCATGTTTTGTTAAAAACAGATGATTATGTGTTAATATTAAATGTTTGAAATCAACATTTTTGTATCCTTAGTAATGAAAATGCCTTTCCTGTAGGCAGGGTCGTGAAAAACAGATCTAGAAAGAAATGACCTGCTGAATTTAGCAGTGCTACCACCTAACTAATATAGCTATTCATTGCTCAGGTTAATATTCCATGAAGAATGATACTGGGTATTCTGTCAACATGTATTGCCTTCTTTAACACTCTGAAATTTATGATGCAAAATTTAAAGCATAAATCACACCTCCGTGCTGCAGCTGATATGCACATATGTTTAAGGTGTTGAAAATTTTTTTTTATAAAAAGCATTGATGAGAACCTGACCGGTTATGTCCCTCAAATATGAGCATGAAACCAACGGCAACCATTTTCCCAGAGTGTTCAAGAGAAACTTAAACGTTTTAAGTTTAATGTGTGTGTTTTATTATTTTTGTAAACCTCATGTTGTGCGGTAGAAATATCATTTCTCGGTCAGGATGAGGGTTTGGGTTAGGGTTAAGTCTACTGATTGTGGGTAGTGTTTGTGTTTGGTGGTTGCGACTGAATAATGGTTAGTTTTAATTGGAAAATATACCTCACCATGGCAATATTCTACATATAGATTGAGGTAGAAATTGTAATATGGTATGTTATGTGAGGTAAGAATCATAAATGGGCACCTTGCTAAGATGGTATAACTTGTTAGCTCACCTGAGCACATGTGCTCACGATGATCTATTAGGATCATTGAATTTTTGTCGTCCGTCCGTGGTCCACAGTTAGTTTGTTGACACTCTAGCATCTTCATTTCTTAAGCAATCAACTTCAAACTTTTTGACAATGCTTATGGCCATAATCTCTTGGTCAAGTTTGATCATGGTTGATATCGATAAATTAAGTCATGAGTAATGCCCCTTTTAAAAGAATTGCCAGATTTCACTTGTTTGCACTCAAGCATCTTCATTTCCAAATAAATCATCTTCAAACTTTTTTGCAATGTTGATACATAATCTCCCCATCAGGTCGATTATTTGATATCAGCTATTAGGTCAGGAGTTATGTCCCTTTTGATATAAAAAAAATGCCAGATTTCACTTTATTTACACTCTAGCATATTTATTTCTTAAGCAATCATCTTCAGCCTTATAACAATGTTTATGACCATAATCTCTCTATCATGATCAATTATGGCTGATATAGACTTATTAGGTGAGGAGTAATACCCTTGAATTTTAAAAAAAAATGCTCGATTTTTACTTTGTTTACACGGCATCAGCAATTATTAAGCAATCATCATTTTACTTATACACAATGATAATGGCAACAATATCTCAGATTAGTTCGATTATAGCTGATATTTGACCGATAGAGCTACATTTTAGGCACTTGAAATATCAGAACATCGCACATATTTGCCGTTTTCTTAAACAGTGCAGGCAATGAAGGCAATGTTTCTCAGATGAGTGACTTCAGGGTCATCTTGGCCCTCTTGTCGTTATTTAATTCCATGGCAACATTAGGATCGTTATTAGATTAATAAGAGTGTGTATGAAATGCAGACCTATGATTATATCTCAGGTTTACACACACATCCACTTACATCCACACTAAACTACAGTCTCTATATGACCATGTTACTTATGATCAGTGACAAATGGTACTGGTATAGCTCCCTTGCTTGGGGCTCAGCATATAACTGATATAAGGGTAAGGGCTGGTTGGCCCGTGTTGAGATAATGTGACTGGGTGTAGTATCATGCCACATGTCTACGGCGTGATACTACAGTGTGACAGCACTATATCTGTCTCAAGTAGACATAGCCTCCAAATAACTGAAATACTGTGGGACGTAAAACCCAACAAACAAACATAAGATAAACATTTAGTAAAGATCATAAAACTGTATTTTTATACAACCGAAGGGCGTATTATGTTATGCTACTGGTCGTCTGTCCGTCCGTCTGTTTGCCCGTCTGTCTGTCCGTTAGAAAGTTTGTGTCCGCTCTGTATCGTAGGAAGGAAATTGACAATTATTGACAGAAATGTTATGGATACAGAGAGAATCTATTGAGCGTAGGTTTAGGATGTCTTGGTTCAAGGTCAAGGTCACACTTGAAGGTGACATGTCATACTATTAAAATGTTAGATTTTTTGTGTCTGCCCTGTATCTTAAGAACCACTGGATAAAAGGGAAATTATTTGACAGAATTATCAACCATATAGAGAACATGTGCAGAACATAGGTTTGGGATGTCTTGGTTCAAGGTCAAGGTCACACTTGTCATAATTTTTATAATGTCAGAATATTTTGTGTCCGCTCTGTATCTTAAGAACCACTTAATGGAAATTGTAATTCTTCGACAAAAATGTCAACCATACTGAGAGGATGTGCAAAGCGTAGGTTTTAGATGTCTTAGTTCTAAGTCACGGTTACACTTGAAGGTCTTATGTCATACTGTTATAATGCAAGTTTCAGCTGTGTTGGATCAAGGTCACAGTATGAAGCATCATTTCATACTGATATAATGCGAAAATATTTCGTGTCTGTTTATTAGTCCCCTACCAATGTTTACACAAGAGGGAACTGTAAGTTTCCCCTCCTTCTTTCTGTCTGTCCGTTTGTCCAACTGTCAGATCAAAGTTCTGGTGGAGATGGTAATGGAAATAATCAAAATGTGCTTAACTGGTAGAAGTCTTGTGTGTTGCAAGCAACAACAGTGACTTGTTTAATTTTCAAACAACCTCCGATATAATTTGAGAATATTTTGAAACCATTTTAAAGTTATTTGTGGCCACTGTTAACATAACATAACATTGCCATGTCTTCTTATTGATAAAGTGCTTATTCATCCGTCAAAGGTAGTTCACTTTCAATATCTTTCTCAGAGGAGCTGTTATTACTAATGGTATGTGTGTTCTTAATGTTTTGGGGGGCCTCCGTGGCCGAGAGGATAAATTCGCTGACTTTAACACTCATTCAGTCCCTCGCCACGTGGGTTCGAATCCCGACGGGGTCATTCGGATTTTCATGTGAGGAAGCCTTCCAGCTGGCTTACGTTAGGTCACTGGTTCTACCCGGCTGTCTCCGTGCATCAGGGGTCTTCCCCCACCTGTAATTAGCTGAACGTCGCTACGTGACTGAAATACTGTCGAAGCGACGGTAAACTCAAATAGTCAAGTCTTAATGTTTTCCTCTATAAGCAAGGTTCTAATATCGGACGACATGGCATCATATATTTAATACTAAGCATGGTGCCAACAGTGTCTTTGTTTTTTGATATTCGTCATCGCCTTTCTTGTATATTCATGTATGACATTTAAATCATTTTACTTTTATTCTCAATTCATTTACGTGTGAGGGAAAAATGCAGTCAGAAATAAAATGTCAGAATTGTTGTTTTTTGTTTTGTTTTTGTTGTTGTTTTTATGCCCCAACCAAAAATGGGGGTGGGGCATATAGATTTGCTTTTGTCCGTCGGTCCGTCCCGAATCTTTGTGACACGCGTAACTCCAAAAGTATTTGTACTACAGACTTGAAACTTCATGGATATACTATTCAGGACATGAACCTGTGCACCTGGGTATTATCATCGAACCACCGTTGAAGTTGACAGAGTTATGGGCCTTTGTTTTTGAAAAATATGGAATTTTATAGGCATATGTTTTGGTTTTTTTTAAATAAGGAATTTTATGCTTGTTACGCACATAACTCTTAAAGTATTTGTACTACAGACTTGGAATTTCATGGATATATTCATCAGGACATAAACTTGTGCACCTGGGTATTTATATCGAACCTTTATTAAAATTGACAGAGTAATGAGCCTTTGTTTTGAAAATTTGGTAATTTTATGCTTGTGACGCACGAAACTCTGAAAGTATTTTTACTACAGACTTAAAACTTCATGGATATATTATTCAGGACATGAACTTGTGCACCTGGGTATTTTCATTAAAGTTGACAGAGTTATGGGCCTTTAATTTTGAAAAAAAAACTTTATGCTTGTGACACACGTAACTCTGAAAGTATTTGTACTAAAGACTTGAAACTTCATGGATATATTAATCAGGACATGATCATGCGCACCTGGGTATTTTTTTTATCAAACCGCCGTTTAAGTTGATAGAGTTATGAGCCTTTGTTTTTTTTTAAAAATGTAATTTTATGCTTGTGACGCACATAATTCTGAAAGTATTTGTACTACAGACTTGAAACTTCATTAATATATTTATCAAGACATGAAGTTGTGCACCTGGGTATTTTTATGCCCCCTACAAAAATGTGAGGCATAAAGTTTTGCCTTTGTCCGTCCGTCCATCCGAAAACTGTGACACATATATCTCTGAATGTATTTGTGCTACAGACTTTAAACTTCATGGATATACAGGACATGACTTGTGCTCCTGGGTGTTGGCCTTTGTTTTGGAAAATGCGACGGGTGGGGGCATCTGTCCTCTGGACACGTTTCTAGTGTTTTGCAGAAAAGATAAATCCAACTATTTGATTTATAAGAATACGTAGAGCTGCTCCAGTATTTCTCTGAACTTGAGGAGTTATATATGTTTACATGCAGTCGACACAGCCTCTTATGAAAAGCACCTGTAATTACGAGTTTATACATTATCATTGTAGCCACACATGACGTAGAGGACACCGAACATCCACACTTCCTTACAGGATTGTCTCAAAAGGATAGGTATAAGGTGTGGTCAGCGTATCAAAAGAATGACGTCACATAGAATATGTTAATATATATATATATATATCTACGGGTGATCAGGAAACTATAGTACCTCAGAAAGTGTATATGAAAATATATATAATATGTCTTTTTTCGAAGAATAGTCTTAGCATAGCATGTCATGTAGAAATATTTAGCAATCTGTCATAATCTAGCGAACGTACCCGCTTGATCATCCGCGAGAGTGAGTTCAGACATTCCCAATTTTAGAATCGACATACCGGTGTCTCCCATAATGGTAACAAAGTTATATGTTAAAAACAGATATAAACGCTAGAAAACAATTGTGCGATGTTACTGATTTGCAAATATATTGCCATATTAGATTAATAAATGTACTATTACAATATATTCCTTTTAAATTTTAATTTAGTTGATAAATTAAGAATCCACAATCCAGTAATTATTAAATACATCATCGACTTGATAATTCCCAATAATTCTGTCTCATTAAGACTATGTAATAATGACTAAAATAATGCTATCCTAAAGAAACATCTGAAGAAAGACCTAAAATGATTGACAATCAACATAATTGAGTTGAAGATCAGGAAGATTAGAAGATCATAAAGGCCATGTTTTGCCGAAATAGGATTATATTTTGTTATTACGAACCTTCAACTTATATGTTGTATACCTAAAAATTTTCTAAGATTGCATTGGTGTACGAATACAAGGAGGTACGCAGACAGAAGTTCAGTCGTGTTGGAGACTATGTCTACCTGAGACTGATCTAGTGTTGTCACACTGCAGTTGCGCTCAGCATGTAAGGGTAGTTGCAGGACTGGTTGGCCTGGTGTCAGGATAATGCGACTGAGAATGGTATCATGCCACATGTCTACGGCGAGACACTGCAGTGTGGCAGCACTGCATCGTCTCCAAATGACTGAAATACTGTCGATGGGACGTTAAACCAAACAAACACACACACTGCAGTATCACGCCGTAGATATGTGGCATGATACCACACCCTGTCACATTATCCTGTCAGCCACTCCGGGAACTACCCTTATATGCTGAGTGCCAAGCAAAGGAACTATGTCAGTACCATTTTTGTGACTTTGGTATGTCGCGACCGTGGATCGAACCCACGACCTTCAACTTCCTAGGCGTACGCTCTAGCCACTTGGTCACCGGGGACAGTCAACGACTTTATGTCGGTAGCTTAGATTTGTATACATATCGTTTAATATAAATACACGTAACCAGGGTGAACCTATGGTGGTCTTCGCCAACTTGGCTAACATTAATTTTATCGATACAACCAGCATATTTGAGAAACTAAGAAGTTTATCTTTCTTCTTCGGTTCAATATTCTTGATACTTCCTTCCATTACAGACTTTCCCATGTTATTGAATGTGAGATTTACCGACTTTGTTAAACTCCAGTAAAGTTGAACCTGTATCTTTATCACTGACCACCTATTTAAAGCAGCCGACCTGTTTTTTGTTGGCCAGGCCTCAAGTTCTCAGATATTAAAAATTGTACCCAAACTCAGTCTTACGTAGGACGATCATTCTGAATTCAAATTGATCGATGCGACTTATATGTCTTTTATGCACATTTTCATACTCAGTCATGTTTGAGAGTGTGTCGGAGAACACTACTCAATAAAGTACTTTGATTACCTCACTTGTGGTTCTGATGTGCAGAAGGACGCCGTGGTCAGTAATGTCATAGAGCACTGCTGTATTGTTGTATCTGTAAATAAATACACAGTGGGTGCAAGTTACTGATCTTTATTCTGAGGTTGAAGTCAACATGTACCATGATGAACTGTGATAAGCAGACATTGTGGTGAAACCGGCAATCTGGTTTAACCCTGATGACTCCCAGCCGGATAGTTTATATATAACGTTCCTGTCCTCCTCGACTGTCAGTATGCAAGTATAGAAACTGTTATATTTTGCTGGGGGTACGTTTAGCTAACCTGAACACAAAAACATCAAAAACAATTAGCTTTATATGACAGCACATTTGAACCAGCTTGGCATACACTTATGAAACTTAGCATGAATTATCATCTCGTGATCTTTCAAACCTGTTCCAATATCATACACTTGATCCGTGCATAAATCTACTTTCAACCAAAACTAAAATACATTTAGAAAATAAATAACAAAAACAAAACTAACAACTTTAGAAATCGTTTCTGAAACATACTGTCAGAATCGAATTGCAATCTGACCACAACATAACCCTCTGCAATAATTAATATCAGTGCCCATGCTCATGATCCATTCAAGATTTTTTACTACTCTGGAATAATTTTATTTATTTGCATAAATAATTACCTTATTAATCCTGCAATAAATATTAAACAAAATAAATGTACATGACAGTTGATTTTTTTAATAAAGAGGATGACATGGAGTTGGTTGGTTTGATTCTTTGAACCCAATTTATTTTACACAAATGATGATCCCTGATGACAGCGACCATAGATGCTATAACAAAGAGTACCCAGGAAAAGGAGGCCATGTTGTGGGTTCGATTCCCACTGAGGTCGGGCACGGCCACCGTGATGAATGACTTACAGTTTCTTTCTGATGGTCATTCATCTTCCATCGCTGTTCTTTGTTAACTACAGAGATGCGCGTTAAAGTTTCAGTACATTCAGAACCCCGGGAAAGAGTTGTAATGTTAACTGAGCATTTGTAAGCCTTTGATGGCATAAAATGGCATGAAATAATTCAAATAAAATAAAATCAATCAAGTTGAACACACGAATTGGGTACGGATGACGTCAAGAGCCCACAGCTATGAAGGGCCATATACCAGTACCTTTTGCTGTATATATACGGAACACACGCAACAGTGGCCTCCTTCCGAGCGTTCGCTTTTACGCCTCAAAACAAATTCGAAAGATAAAATGGATTAATAATCAGGACTGTGCAGTAAAAATGAGAACACAATACCAAATTCATTGCTTTGTAACACTGCGAGGCTAGTCGAGTTTTCCCAAGAAATGTTGACGTAGAAGAACCCACTATACGGTGTTCCCCAGAAATGTTACTTTTTTAGATTTATCCAATTTCGATAGGTTCACCATAAATTCTAGCTGTATTTATTTTTAAACATAAATAACACAACTACTAGATGGTTATTGAATTACCATGATACTCTGTATACATAGTGTTGTTTCGTAACGGCGTTAAATCCGACCGACACAAAAATCAGCTCGTTCTTTTAGTAAAATAGATTTGCTTTAAAGGTCATTCTTCCCCCCCCCCCCCCCCCCCCCCCCCCCTCTTTTCTGGACGGTATTCAGTACTGTATATACATTACTGTTATTAAGTACCGTATATACATATATTAATATGTCCAATTAAAATGGGTTTACACTTCCGTTAGCGCATGTGCAAATTGGTATTGCAGTCGAATGTAAAGCTGTGATTGTAATAATTTTAAGTGACCGATATTTTTTTATTGTTTGGGGGTATAAATTTTTTTAAATTTCCGTAATTGGTCTTTTTTGATATGTTATTAGTATGTTTTGTATTTTAATGATGTTTTTATACATATAGACCATGACCTACTTATCGCTTCGCTCGTCAGTCTGAACATTGCACATTTCATGTCGTCTGTATCGAGCTTGTAATTATACATAGTAGTTTATTAATATAAGTTTGATTATTATATGATGTGTGGGATAAGTAATGTGTAATGTTTATCTTGTTAATATGTAACCATGATATAAAGAACTCTTGATGTAGTTAATACAGTAAAATTGTCTATGTAGTGTTGCTTTTTTGATTACCATTAAAAAGCCTTATTTACACATTCATTTCACGCATGTGGAATTAGCTCAATCGGCAGGAGCGTCGATCACTACATTTTCCTATCATGAGGTCATGAGTTCGATACCAGCTGGGACCTTTTTTTAATTCTTATTGTTATATTTTTATAGTTTATTTTAAGTACTAGTTTTATACATCCAATATTTTGCTTTTCTTAATTTGTATTTGCTTCCTTTTGATAAACATAAACGAAAAAAATAATTAAAAATCGACCTTTCTATGTATAAATAATTAATTAATAAACGAGTACGCTATAAACGAAAATTATAATCGGGACCTAGCGGAAGTGTTCCTTATAACCGTGATTTCGCTTTATTTGAGGTCATTATAAGTAATTTAAGTATTCATTATCTAATGTAGTAACTCTAGCATAAACTGATATTATTTTGCATTAATTTTCCTCTCCCGACTCACTGCTTTGCATGATTTGTCGCTACACAAAAATCGACAGGGTTGATTCTTTTTTTCTTTTTTTTTAATATAAGAAATGGTTTTGGTTAAATGCTTTTATAGACACATTAAATACCAACATTAAATCTTAAAATTAACATTTTAAGATCATCTTTTTCATGCCTCTGAAGAGGCCTGTGACTGTTGTCCTAATCAGGCCTGAATTTTGATAGTTACCCCTAAGAACACGTGGAGTGTTCAGTATTTTTCTATACATTGAGTTACTTATTTAATCGAAAAGACTATAGTAAAAGAAAATCATTCTCAAAACTTTGTTCAAGTATTCATGCATTGTATACTGATTGAAAAAAACAAAGGCTTAATTACAATATACAATATATATTCATTTCCTGACAAAATATTGAAACATTCAAAAATATTTTTGGAATTATTTTCACCTTGATCTATGTTAAATACATTATCATACTAATATATCGTACGGTACTCTATTCCGACGCATCACTATTCCGACGCCTTTTTGGTTTTGACCTCGATTTTTATTAAATGGATTCCGCGTGATATCATTCTTACAAGTTTTGTTTGTCAACATCCCTTTTAGCGTTAGAAAGCCAAAATGTGGCGAGTTATTGATGCAGGGCTGTTATTTAGTGTACTTTATACAACACACATGCAAAACCTCCTTTTCAATAAGTACTTTTTCTCATCTGGCATATTTTCAGTGAAACAATGAAATAAAAAAAAACTGTGCAACCAACATTTCCTCGTATATTATTTCTGACACGAAAATTCAATTTCAAAAACATGCTACACTGTTTAAATGAAAAACCAATCAGATGCGTCATTGCATTGTACTCTCAAGTCAGCCTCACTGAATTATACAGACATGTACACTAGTGATTTTTCGTTGAAAAAACGATGTCAGCCACTTGAAAACAATGTAAGACTGAATAAATGATTTAGTTTTACGATACAAAGGAAAATTATATTTTTTGTTTATGTTAAATTAAAAAAGACCATGATTTTTTTTCTAACATGCGTCAGAATCTTAAATATATTATTATTATATACAATATATCTTTACACAGAATATATAAATCTATATATTTCCTTAAGATTATGAATATGCAAAAGAACTATGATTTTTACACTAAAGAACAGTTTATCCTATTATCTTATATCCCTTTTGACTTTGACCTTTGTTGAATAATATATACTTTTTTACTTTATCATATAATATCCTAAACATTTTTATCATCCATCATATACAAATCAATGTTTATCAAACGTTTTAAACTAAGAAGAAAAATATCCTATTTGCAAAATATTGTAACCCATAATATTTAAAAAAAAAAAGATGACTAATATATGTATAATACTGTCATGTATTTTATCAAGTCAAATGTCATAGCATTCACTAAAAATATTCAGTGTTATCTGAAATGCTAAGAAAATGCTGATTTTCAACCAAGCCTTTTCTCTTGGGGGAAATTTCTTGAAATACTTGCAACAAAATTAACAATTTTGGGGTCAAATTGTATTTTTGCGTACTTTTGAACTTTGACCCTGAATTTGACCTTGAATATTGGCTTGACTTCATTTAAATTATCAATATCATCAAAAGACCTTATTTCAAAGAAGTTTAATTGATTTCTATTTCCCTTTTATTAAAATGTGAAAAAAGACAGTTATTCACATATTTTAGCTTCAATTTGTCATATGGCAGCAATCTTGGATTTCTCGGAACGCCACCACTTATGCCAATTTATGCCGGCAGTTTCATAAACTACAAACTCTGGTGAACATTTTTATATAAAACACTCCTTGTTGCAATACCTGTCCCACCTACCCCTAGTTTTAAGCTAAAATCAGTAGAAAAGAGAAAAAGAGGGGACATTATGCTTATTATAAGCCGTCCATTAAAACATCTTGTTCTTTTCTTGTTTATTTTTACATATCATTAAACATATTTTGAAAAACACAGACAACAATTCATACAGAATGACACAATACTAGCTTGAGCGGTTAAATTTATTAAACATTAACCTATACATAGTCTGTGCAGTGACCGTGCTATGTATGCTCTTGTAACAGGTTAAAATTCCTAATGTTGCTTTACCCGAAACATTAAAGTATGGACCACGATGCATTATATCATGATAGTTTACAATGTCGTTAAAGTAGTAATTTTGTTCAAAAATAAATATGTCCTTTCACAAATACATAATCCCCATTGCATGATACAATGATCAGTCCACATTTTATGATGCTCACATGGCATTACATGTTGACTATTGTTAATGCTATGATGGTCATTTGTCGTTATGTGCTGTTCATTTATTCTTCTCTGATGCACACATCCCATTACGTACTGTTAAGGAGTATAAGATGATCACCTATCATTATATTATTATGCTAACTTAGAAGCACATGATGATCGATGTCTTTACCCGATGATCTTTTGTCTTTTCATGATAAACATTTAATACTTATTTCATGGCCAACTAACATTATGTGATGCTATTTTAATATCATATGATGCTATTTAGTATTTTATGATGGTATTTTAGTGTTATATGACGCATTTCAATATTATGTGATGCTATTTTAGTGTTATATGATGATATTTTAGTATTATATGGTTTATTTAATATTTTTATTTTTCGTTTTAAACGGTGCGTTTATAAAACATTACTGTATCATCGTATAGACACGGGTAGACACACGATATATGCGCGCTATAATGTCGAGTGTCGTGTCGCATTGTCGTGCGTCGTTTTATAATGTTATATAACATTACTGTATCATCGTATAGACACGGGTAGACACACGATATATGCGCGCTATAATGTCGAGTGTCGTGTCGCATTGTCGTGCGTCGTTTTATAATGCCGTGTGTCGCGATTAAACTGTAACACGACACACGTCATTAGCGCGATATTTGCGCTCTATAAAGTCCTGCGTCGTGTCGCGTTGTCGTGTGTCGTTTCATATTGTCGTGTGTCGTTTACAATTCCACGCGACACACGATATCAACACGACATAATGAAACGACAATGCGACTCGACGCACGACATTTTGAAACGACACTCGACATTTGTTGCGATATTTCGTGAAAAAAAAAATAAACACGACATTTACGCGCTATAATGTCGAGTGTCGTGACGCATTGTCGTGTGTCGTTTCATTATATCGCGTATCGTTTACAATTGTCGTGCGTCGTTTTAAATTGTCGTGCGTCGCCTTCATACAGCGACACACGACATTCCAAAATGGCACTAACCGGATTCCGTAATCGACCCTCAATAACATCAACCCTCAATAACAAACATTAACCAGCAATGCACCACTTTTCCGCTGTGTCACAGTGGTAAACGACGAATACGTTCGATTATATTATGTGTGGTAAATTTTCCTCTTTTTTTTTCTTTCTTTATATCATTTGCATTCACAGTAATTTAATAAAATAGTATAGTTTTTCCCTTGAAAATAATAAAATTATGTTTAAACGTGATTTTTGTGGTATGATTTATTCATGATAGCGGGTTTTCATAGAAGAATGATTCGAACCTGTAACATCTAGCATTGAAGCGGATAGCGCTTACCACTGTGCCACAGCGGACAGTAGTATAATGCTCCTATTACAACTTTAAATACTTTACCTTTCGCTAATTAACTCCCGTAAACCGCAAGTAATATATCGAGAATCGAGCGTAAATATATTTATTTTGTTCACTGACTGTGAAATGTATATGCTTGTGACAGGTTAAAAAGAATCGGGCAATATACTGGTATCAACGGCCTCCATGCCGATGATAGCTTTAATGTTTTAAAATGTGGAGATTTTTCATATCCTATATTTATTTGAAATTTGAACCGAATACATCTTTAAGTGGTGTGATGAACTTGGATGAATACGCTTAAAACAATGACGATGGGGTGGGAATGACCGGTCAGAGTTAAGATTAACGAGTGTCAATACCCGAATATGTCAGTCATTCCTGTAAACTATTCTAGTGGCCGATTTTTCACGAAGAATTACGTCAACAATATTTGGAAGTATACAAACAATATTTTTTATTTGTAAATATATTTCATTCAGTTATGTGCTTTATGTTTTTAGCGCTGGAGGAAGAACACTGCCTGTGTGTACAAAGACAATTTGATACCGGTAATCTTATTACAATAATGAATAAAAAAAAATTATTTCGAATAAAGAATTAAAAAAAAAATCACTTTTTATTTAGTATTTCAGTGAACTATGACTAAGAAAGAGAGAAAGTTGCCGTGCAATGCGGCGTGTACTGTTAATGTGTGTATTCAAAACAAAACTACAAACGGGAGTAATCACTATATATATATATGAATCATTTTTTAATTTCTTTGTGGTGCATACCGGCCAACACAAATAATTTAATATACAGCATGGACTATTCAGAAGCTCTCTT
This sequence comes from Solen grandis, assembly GCA_021229015.1. Lineage (NCBI taxonomy): Eukaryota > Metazoa > Mollusca > Bivalvia > Adapedonta > Solenidae > Solen > Solen grandis. The sequence continues at coordinate 12,211,843 of CM037777.1, read as the reverse complement.
GTGTTTAATCTCATATAGTTAACTTAAATGCATATAAAACAACTTAATCGTTGATTGTTATACTGTGCCATCACGTAAAAAATCTTAAGATTGCATTTATTTTTTGAAGGGTTTCAAACCAACCCTTCTGTTTAAAGAGCGTCGTTGTGCAGTGGTAAATATGTGGATCAGTGGGTTGTGGGTACAATCTCACTTTTGAACGAGCAATATTTCAAACCGTCCAACATGGATCAGTCCAGAGGGATTAGTATCAGCAGTACTAGTGAATTCTTAGTGAAAGCAATATTCAAAATGTCAAGTTTGTCCTAGTAAAAGGATGTTAACATGTAACACTTCACCACTTTGCCCCCAATTATTCTCCACAAAGTGGATAACCGCGGCCAAGTTTCAGTGAGAGATGATAACCAGTGCGATACATGTATCTCCACCTCGACATTGGACCCTACTGAGAAGGTCACACTTGTATGTAGCCCTTGATAACGACCAGCTGCCGCAGTATCACAATTACCTCTATAAACTGCTGAATCTCCTACATCTGATTCGTTTATTTATGTTTAATAATTCAGTGTTATGTTAAATTCTGTAGTGGTGATTTGTACCGAAATATGAAAAATGTATCAGTAGTGCAGGAATAGAAAATCGAGAAAATACTAGCTTACAGTGAAATATTTAACTGTTTTCGCTTTTTACACATCCCGTAAAGGGTCGATAGAAACCGGTAGTTTCATGAGTCGTGAACTGTATCGAAAAATGTGCAACATAACGTGTAAAAAGGCTGTAATGCTGGTTGCCGGCGTGTTTTTCGGCCTAATGATATTAAGCTATGCGTTTTTCTTTAACCATGGACCGCCGGAAAATATCATGGAGAATAACCGGCAGAATTACAAAGGATCCGGTCGCCATTTTGCGGCCAAAGATGACAGGCATTTGGATGAATTAGAAAGACAAGTGAATGCCGAAGAGAGAAAAGCCTCGGAATACTGGCACAACTTTATTGAGAAGAACAAATTTGTGTCCATCGGCGAGTTATACGACAACTGTGGTAAGACCATTCCTCCTCAGTAGATGTGTTACCATATACTGTCAATTCAATTCATGATAGCATACCGGAGAAATAACTGTCGTAGTCATTATTAATATTATACGAGTAGTAAGGTTAAACATTAACAGGCAACACGTATGTTCACTTAGTGCCAGACCTTACTCCACCTCACGGCCATGGTCTCAGTTGCTGGTGGGTACACAATCAAACGTTGTCTTTATTTGGCAGTATATATCCCATCTTATGCTGATTTAGATACATGTGCCTAATTAGTTTTGAGAGACACTGACTAGCTATATTTGCAATTGTTATTCAATGTATTTGTATCTGATATCTGTCGTGTAGTAGTAGTGCGTTATATAATGAAAATAATTTAACATCTTTCAAAAGTAATACCCGGCCCAGTGGACCAATATGTCACCAAGAAATATGGTCATCACATTAATCACAGTTATGGTAAAGACCTTTAAACAGAAAAAATGAAAATTAGCAATACAAAAGAATCAAAAATTTTGTTAAATCGGATTTATTTTACAAAATAATTTTATCTCTTTGACTTATTGATACAGTTTATTTCCATTTTTGACTTGTACAATTAATAAGTACATCGTCAATCATTATAATTACTCGTATACATTATATACTTACTTTAATACATAATGTATAATCTTGATGGTAATGCAATGTTTTCTTCTAGGATCAATCGTGACTTTGCGAGAATTAGACAATTTGTTACGTGCTTTTGTGGGATTTAAACTAGTTGCCAATCTTTGTTTAATATGTCTTTGGTTATAGTCAACAGTGTGAGATGATGGCACATGATAATCTGATAATTTAAGGATTCGGTTATACATGATTGATTTACGATATACGTAAGGAGGATCGCCGATTTCAGAATTGTTTTCATGCGTTCAGTTATTGGTGAAATTGGTGAAAGATTTAAGTTTGATTATCTCTTCATAATTAATACAGTCTAAAAGAAAGTTTTCTCCATTCCTTGTTGCATCAATTAAACCTTGATTCTGCGGGCTCTTCTTCATAGCGTCCGGTCTCGTGTATGGCAGTCACTAATATTAACATTTTCGTTTACAGCAATTATGCATGTGGATGTCAAACAATTGATGGTTAATGATAATATTAATAATGATGAAAACTGATTCTAAGTGAATAAGTGGCTTTTTAAATGTAATTAAATTCCAGGTGTAGTCCACAGATGCACGTTATTCAACACATATTGTTTTTATGCACCCCCCAACACCACCACATAGGATCTAAGGAGGCATATAGCAATCGCACCGTCCGTTCGTCTTTCCCACTTTGTGTCCGCTCTATAACTCCTACATGCATGGGTTTAATGATGTGTCGTGTTAAAGACCCGATTTCGTATCTCAAAGGTCAAGGGGTGAAGGGTAAAAAGGGGAAACATTTTGTCGTGTCCGGCTCTAACTCAATCATGCATTGATGGATTGGAAGAAAAAACGCTGCACAACATATTTTTCTAGAGAATATGATGTGTCATGCGTAAGACTCAGGTCAGTAGCTTAACAGTCAAGGTTACAATCATAGGTCAATGGTTGAAAAGTGGCACCTTTTTCTGTGCCCGGGCTCTTAATGTTACTGATAACGATTTTTAAATAATTTGGCACAAAAAGGTTTCCAGATAATTATGTTGTATATGTATTGGAATGTTAAACCCAACGAACAAATAAACTTGTTTGAGTCAAATAACTGCTGTGTGTTTGAAGAATGTTTTTTGAACATAAGCATGCATTTAGTTTGAAATGCCGTTGGTGGGAGTTAAACCCAGCAATCAAACGAATACATTTAATAGCATTCTTTTGTATTACATTTTACTCCATATAATCACGCCAGTGTCCATTTGTTTCCAGATGAGAAGGACCGCATAATGGTAGGGAAGACCATAATGATGCCAGACAAACGATGGGGTGGATTAAACGGGCTTACCGCAAGAACCTTCATCAACACGACTTTCGGTCTCCATTCTTTTATACACCTTTTTCATCTAAATAAATTATTGATTCATCTATCAAAATAATGCCAGTTTATTTCGAATGTGAAAACAGAAATACTTTGTTTCTAGGCAACAAATGACTCTCTTTTTCAGTCCTATGAAATCATTAACTGTCTTCAAAACACAGTTTCCCAAGGGATGTTGAAGATTTGTCACATTTACACACGTTGAAGATAGAAATATCATTCTTAATGATGATACTTACAATTGGTTTCATTTTTCAATTTTAATAATATATGTATTAAAATTTCTTCTTTGTCATCATTATTATTATTGCATAGATTTATAATTATCATTTAATATTGCAGATTCTGAAATAAGCGGTGGTCAATTTTTCCTTCGAGTTAAATACAACGGAAATGAATTATTCAAAAGAGATTGGGAATTGTGCACGTTGGACGAAGATTATGGTGACGAAAGGATTATATACTGTCCGTTTAACCCCGGCGACTACAATTTCGTTCGTGACAAACAGATCCCGTACCTTTTGCCGAAGGTAATATACTTAAGGAAATGAGTCACTTGGAATTTAATGTTATAGTCTTGGAAGGGGAATAAACGACATGTAGCTAAAATACTTCTGAATAATATCTGAATGAAATGTATCTAAACTGGTAAGTCATTTGGGAGGGATGCTAATTTAACAGTATTTGAAGAGTTAACACATACAAAAGTACTCGCTGAGTTACTGACCGAAATACTGTCCACTTATTGTTATTGTAGATGCATTTTTATGACATTTTAGTAGTTTTGTGTTAAAAAAAAGATTGCAATTCGGTCAGTGCAACACAACGGGGACGTTTGCCTCTAGTGGGACAATGTATGAGTATATAACAGGAAACAATCAAACATGTATATTTCCAATTTCGTTTAACACAACATGTCACATATTTTCCAAAATTTAACTTCCATAATGTAGAAATCAATCCTATAAGAAGTGCATATTATGTTACACGGACGTTTAAGTTATAACTTCCGGTTGTCTCAATGGCAATGTGCAAAAACTGGATACGCCCTAAGCTCTGCCCACACACTTTCTTTATTCATTATTTGCAACAAAAGTTTACATGCTGAACAGACGTTGCCATAGATGTTTATCTGATGCAATAATTCACAAAACTTATATGGGTAGCAGGGATAATTCTGTTTCGGACTTGGATAAATATCGTTTGGGAACTTTTTATAGCCAATGATGCAATAATTAAATCCAGTACTCCGAAGGGGGACTGACATTGTTGAGTTCTGCTCAGGTAGTCTTAAGTTATTGACATTCCTTGCTATACGAGGCACGCTTAGAAAAATATGAAATAGAGTTACTCCAGAATAGATGTTATCCCGAACTCGGCAAATGTGGGTTTTTCCTTTCTAACCCGGGGTACAAACAAACTTCTTACCGGTAAAGCTCCACGGTGCACTACCGTTCACAATAGAATTAGTGCAACACCACGAAGTTGTAACTGTAAAAGTTAGTTTGCATCCCCGGATTAGTTAGGGAAAACTCAAATATTCTTAATTCCGGAGTAACTCTATTAAGAATATTTGGTAAAAGTTTGTTTGTACTCCCGGATTAGATGGGAAAACCCACATTTGCCGAGTTCCGGATAACATCTTTTGACAAACTACTATTGGCGACTTGGCATATAAGGATTGTTCTAGACGTGGTGAGGTTATGTCACTTATCCACGGCTTGATATCGTAGCGAGGCAACACTCATCTTGATAGAGGTCCCGAATGTCCAAAACTTTTTTTTTTATTGATTAGTCACGTGCATCCTACTCGTGAACTTGAAGTTCAACTGGATGTTAAGATAAATATAGATAATAGAAAGATATGTAAGACAAAGTCACAATGCATTTGTTGGAAAGAGGTATATAAGAACAATAATTCAGAAAAAAATATGACTTTCTGTTTTCAGGGACGTTACGAAACAAAGGGCTGGATGACGGATCAGAATGGAGAAATATTTTTATGTGGGTTTTCGGACTTCAGGATATAGCTTTTTATATGTACAATGTATATATATATATATTTGTATTATATGATTGTGTGTATATAAGTTAAAGGGTGTTATTTATTGAGATTAATATTGGTGCTTCGTACTGTACAATATGTTACTACAAAATGACCACATACTTGTCTCAAATAAGTACCTGGCAATTGGTGATACATTATTTTATTAATTTCTGTCATTTGAACATATATAAACGCACGCACGCACACGCACACGCACGCACGCACGCACGCATACACATACATTATTTTATTTCTTTTATTAATTACTGTCATTTGAACATATATAAACGCACGCACACGCACGCACGCATACACATACGTTATTTGAACTTCAGTGTACGAATAAAATAAAGTTTGGTTAAATATTTACGTTTTATTACCATACTGATTCCTGCATTCATGTATGTGTTAAAAGTAGTCTAAAATACAAAGTAGATCTGCTTTTGTAATTCGATGGTGACAAACTATAGTAACAACATATAAACTAGATTTGCATACTGCAAATGCACCGGTTTTCGTGATGAGAAACAGTTTCAAACCTGATCAGCCAAGTTAAAATACCAGAAAAACAACAAAATGCTTTATATATCTTTGTGTTTTTCTTCATTGGTGAATTCAGCTGTGACCAAAACTTAAATTAAAGGCATCTCGAAAGGAATGTGATGTCCCACTGAGTCAGGCCCCCATCTGCTGTGATCAGACCTGTTAATATCTGGTCATCACTGCAGGGAGTCTTTAGCCAATACAGTAGCTATGTGTGTAAAACCTCTGATGGGTTGATGCATAACTAAATTACCTGCTACAATGGAAGTGAGATAGTAGGCTAGTTTTACACATACATTCATGACCTGTTACATCCCAACCTAAAGAGCAAAGCTAGCAGAGCAGAGTTCTAATTATAGAACATAGGTATCATTCTGTCAAATTTTCTCAGTTTTTATTCTGGGTCATGTATTTAAATTCTCTATAAATTCATCAATTTTCGACAGATTTGCAAAATTCTTTTTTTGTTGACGAGGTAAGACATTCTTTTTTCCAATGATGACAAAATATATCACACATTTAAACTTTAAAGGCTTTGAAATCAGTTCAAAGTATGACCAAACTTCAAACTGCCACCAAACAACCAAATCAACCCCGATCTGAAAAAACTAAATTTCTTCAAAAAGTACTCTTTAGAGGCTTTTGATTTTACCCATATTCTTTCGATAAAATATTTTTAGATTTTGAGATATTTAGGGTCAAAGAAAAAACCAATAATCGCAATATGACCTTGACCTTTGCATTTTTTGAAATTTTGAAACTGTGAAGTCCCTTGAAACAACAAACAATACAATCTGTGAAAATTTCATAAAGATTGATTAAAAAATAATGGCAGAATCATCAAAAAACTAAAAAAATGCCTATTCTCAAAAAAAAAATTCCTCCATATTTTAGTACACTTTGATTGCTTATTGAAAGCCATTTTATGCATTTTCTGAAATCGCCACCCCATATATTTTGTGCGCAAAGATCTTCGGAATCAATTTCAAAAAACAGAATGAGCGTATCTAATCTCTAACAAAAATGGGCATGTTTTTCGTGGACACACCATAATTTGCCAGATTTTTTCAAAGATTCAAACATTCAACCTCTTCTAGCTCAAAATTTTCAAAGATATGGATATTGCCACTCATCATATTTAAAGGGGCAGTTGACAGAGAACAGAATGCAAAAAACTGCATACAAATAAAATGTCAAATAACAGAGTTATCGTCAATTATATGTTTTGATGCAAAACGCCACCTAGCGGCAAAACTTAGTACTAAAATAAAAAACAAACTTAATGGTGCACAACTTCAGATACATGTGAGTATGCATGGAAATTTTCATATTTGTAGCACTTCTAATCATGCCGCAACAGCGGCCACAAAAAAAGTGCAAAGAATAACTAGATTTGCATACTGCAAATGCAACGGTTTTCGTGATGATCAACAGTTTCAAACCTGATCAGCCAAGTTAAAATACCAGAAAAACAACAAAATGCAAAATGCTTTATATGTGACCAAAACTTAAAGGCATCTCGAAAGGAATGTGATGTCCCACTGAGCCAGGCCCCCATCTGCTGTGATCAGACCTGCTAATTGCTGGTCATCACTGCAGGGAGTCTTTAGCCAATATAGTACCTATATGTTACGGTAAAACCTCTGATGGGTTGATGCATAACTAAATTATCTGCTACAATGGAAGTGAGATAGTAGGCTAGTTTTACACAAAGCAATAAACATATAATGACTTGACTATTTGAGTTTACCGTCGCTTCGACAGTATTTCAGTCATATAGCGACGTCCAGCTAATTACAGGTGGAGGAAGAACACGAATGCACGGAGACATCCGGGTAGAACCACCGACCTACCGCAAGCCAGCTGGAAGGCTTCCTCACATGAAAATCCGAATGACCCTGCCGGGATTCAAACCCACGCGGTGAGGGGCAGAGTGAGTGTTAAAGTCAGCGACTTAACCCTCTCGGCCACGGAGGCCCCAAACATATAATGAATGATAGTGATAATATGTGGGTTGTTTAGTTTATGATCCCTTACATAATTATTCTTTATTACATTTATTTCTTGGAGTCAATTTTGTAACTGCATGATTATAGGATCATACGGCATTTATTTCAGAATTAAAGTTTTGATATTGAAAATATAGAGATACGCATTTTTGTAGTAATTAAAATGAGCCTGAAGGACATAATTCTGACAATGCAAGATCTTTTTGTTTTTTATTTGCTTTTGCTAGAGACATTTTGTTACATTTTATTCAACAGAATTTCTCTTATTGAATAAACAAGTAATAAAATTTGTGTTGATTTCCGACATATAAACATGTGTTGAGGGAAGAAATGAGAGAATGAAAGTAATGAGTGATACATAACTTATTTAAAAAATTAATGTCCCTTTTTATGATAATTTTACAACTTAAATAAAATAAGAAAGAAAGAACAAAATAAATGAAAAAATGAAAGAAAGAAAGAACAAAATAAAGTAGACAAAATAAATCAACAGAGAAAGAAAGAAAGAAAAGGAAGATTTATATTTGCTCGAATAAAAAAAAAAGAATAATAGAGAACTTTTAGGATCATTTCTGGTATTTGGTATGTTCACAACTTTTTTACAAACTGTGAATGACAACAAACAACCCCATGTAGCAACATATGCACTCTTGAACAATACCTGTGACAGACTGTGGCAGCCTGCCTAATCAAAAACAGATGCCCACACAACGGCGGGTGGGTGAATTTTTGCTTGATGATATATATTATTATACTCAATACCATAATTAATTGAAAACAACCGCCATAACCAATATATTTTGTTACTATATGCTTTGTCCAATGTTATTTACTATGTAAATCTTGGAAATAAACTATTGAATTGAATTGAATAAATGGGGGGTGGGGGTCACTTATATAAGGGTTTTGAGATGCCTTTAAGCATCCATATATTGGCAATGAGCCAATATGATCTAAGTGTGGCACATTGAACGATTTGATTAATGTTGATCATCACTGTGCGCTCAAAAATGTCTTCCAAAGTGTCCCACTTTTTATACTAAACAGTTAAAAATCAGGTGAGACAGTTGGGAATCCTGCTTATTATTATAAGAACAATAGTTTTCAGTAGTATAAATGATTTACAATTTATTTGTTATCAAAAATTTTGGTAACGTAACAAGCCATTTGGTTAAACATATATCAGCTTTCACTCTATGCCTCAAAGTTCAGTAATGCACTAGAAGGAACTTTTGGTAAGCTAAAACTTGTTTAAAAGGTGGATGTTTGTACATGTACTTAGTTGTTTTGCTATCCAATTCAATAGTGAGTGTGTGGGAGGAATAATAATACATGTAGAATAAAGACACAATTCATCCCCTCTCTCTCCCTCTCTCTCTCTCTTACCCATGATTCTTTGAGCGCTTTTACACAGGTCATTCAGACCAGTGTTGACACATTGCTCTCATAGTTACACATACACTGTACATTGACCTGTTGCAAGCCAGCTAGCAGAGCTGCATCTAATTATAGAACATAGGTAACTTCTGTCAAATTTTCTCGGTTTTTATTCTGGGTCATGTATTGAAATTCTCTATAAATTCATCAATTCTTGACAGATTTTCAAAATTCTTTTTTTGTTGACGAGGTAAGACATTCTTTTTTCCAATGATGACAAAATATATCACACATTTAAACTTTAAAGGCTTTAAAATCAATTCAAAGTTTGACCAAACTTCATACTGCCACCAAACAACCAAATCAATCCCGATCTGAAAAAACTAAAATTCTTCAAAAAGTACTTTTTAGAGGCTTTTGATTTTACCCATATTCTTTCGATAAAATATTTTTAGATTTTGAGATATTTAAGGTCAAAGAAAAAACCAATAATCACAATATGACCTTGACCTTTGCATTTTTTGAAAATTTGAAACTGTGAAGTCCCTGGAAACAACAAACAATACAATCTGTGAAAATTTCATAAAGATTGCTTCAAAAATAATGACAGAATCCTCCAAAAACTAAAAAAATGCCTATTCTCGAAAATTTGTTTCCTCCATATTTTAGTGCACTTTGACCGCTTATTGAAAGCCATTTTATGCATTTTCTGAAATCGCCACCCCATATATTTTGTGCGCAAAGATCTTCGGAATCAATTTCAAAAAACAGAATGAGCGTATCTAATCTCTAACAAAAATGGGCATGTTTTTCGTGGACACACCCTAATTTGCCAGATTTTTTCAAAGATTCAAACATTCAACCTCTTCTAGCTCAAAAGTTTCAAAGATATGGATATTGCCACTCATCATATTTTAACGGGCAGTTGACAGAGAACAGAATGCAAAAAACTGCATACAAATAAAATGTCAAATGACAGAGTTATCGGCAATTATATGTTTTGATGCTAAACGCCACCTAGCGGCAAAACTTAGTACTAAAATGAAAAACAAACTTAGTGGTGCACAACTTCAGATACATGTGAGTATGCATGGAAATTTTCATATTTGTAACACTTCTAATCATGTCGCAACAGCGGCCACAAAAAAAGTGCAAAGAATAATAATAATGGAAAAAAAAAAAGGGAAAAAGAAACACAAGAAGAACAGTAGGTTTTCGCGGCTGCGTTGCAGTCCACGAAAACCTAACTAGAATCGCTAATGCGATATCATCGGTTTTCGCAAAAGCAATTCCATTCAGTTCACGAGTCACATGTTTCGAAAAACATATTTCTTCGTTCAATGGCTTTTTGAATACTGTTGAATACAGTGATCTTTCAAACATTTTTGTCGCAATGTTTAAGCAGACTTTTTACCAAGAAGAATACTTCTAAGTATTACCTGTCTGTAATGTAGTCGCAAACTTGAAAACTTTTTTTACAGACTTCGGGTACTGCAACATTATATGTGTGTGTTGCTTTATGAGGATGACATACGACAATTGTACTCGATAAACAACAATTGCAAACGACACACAACAGTATAAAATGACACGCGACAATGCGATATGCCACTTAACATTATAACGAACTAATGTTGCATTGAATTACTATCATTTTCATGAAATATCGCATAAATATTTTAGTGTTGTTTCAAATTGATGTCACCAAGGAACAGAATGCAAAAAAATTGCATAAAAATCAGACTTTAATCATTTTAGTAATAAAGGGTGATTTCAAGCCAAGCGCCCCCTAGCAGCCAAATGAGAAACAAAATTGAGTAAAATTTTACTATTAGGTACCTAGAAATGCAGCAAATGGTTCAATGAAGCATACAAGTCGCACTAGTCGAACATTCTATTCCTTATATATCACAATTTGAAGCATAAAAACTGATTTACAATTATTCCAAAAAAGGATCAAACTTTGGACTGCCGTAATATGACCAAATCAAGTCCGATCTTCAAAACCTAAACATCACTGGAAAGGGCTATTCAAGAACTAAAACTTTTGTTTATATACTTTCGATAAAATATTTTTTGTTTTGGAGCTATTCGGAGCCGAAGAAAAACACAATTATCGTAATATGACTTTGACCTTTGAAATTTCATTTTAACTTTTTAATTGTGAGGCCCTTTAAAACATAACAATACATAAGTTGTGAAAATATCATGAAGAATGAACTAAAAATAAAGTCAGGAGCGACAAAAAACATCTTTTCGAAATTTTAATTTTTCCTAAAATTTAGTGAAGTTTGACCGTTTCTAGAGGACAAACCATGCATTTATTAAATTCGCTACCCCATATATTTTGTGCGTATATGTCTTGCAAATCATTTGCAGCAAACAGAATTCTTCTATCTGATGTCTAACAAAAACGGATAGGTTTTTCGTACACATACCCTCATCTGCACAGTTTTTTGCGAGGTTCGAACTTTCAACCTTCCGTTGCTAGCTCAAAAAGTTTTAGCCACTCATACCTAGAAACTATCATATTTTATTAGGCTATCAACAAGAAACATAATGCAATAAACCGCATTTGGATCAGGCTTTAACTTTTTGAGTTATAAGTAGAAGAGTGCTTTCAAGCTAAGCGCCCCCTAGCGGCAAAATGAGAAACAAAATTGATTACAATTTTTCCATTAGGTACCTAGCAATGCAGCAAATAGTTCAATCAAGTACGCAAGTCGCACTAGTCGAACATTCTATTTCTTATATATCACAATTTGAAGCATAAAAACTGATTTACAATTATTCCAAAAAAGGATCAAACTTTGGACTGCCGTAATATGACCAAATCAAGTCCGATCTTCAAAAACTAAACATCACTGGAAAGAGCTCTTAAAGAACTAAAACTTTTGTTCATATACTTTCTATAAAATATTTTTAGATTTGGAGCTATTTTATGCCGATAAAAATAATAATAATTGGTATATGACCTTGACCTTTGCATATTATGCTTGATTTTTTTCTATGATTTTATTTGTTTTATAAAACTGCATTAACAGTGAAAAAATGATGAAGATTGAATAAAAAAAAAGTCAGGAGCTGCAAATAACATTAAAAGTCATGCTTTGAAAATGTTGACTTTTCGAAAATATTGGTAAAGTTTGACCGCATACTGTGGACAAACCATGCATTTCTCAAAATCGCCACACTATATATTTTGTGCGTATATGTCTTGCGAATCATATGCAACAAACAAAATTCTCCTATCTCATTCCTGAAAGACGTGGATAAATTTTTCGCAGACCTACCCTCATTTCACAGTTTTTTCGAGATTCGAACATTCAACCTCCTGTAGCACGAAAGTTATATATACGCAACTTTTTGAAAACTATCATATTTTATTAAGTAACTGACAAGGAACGCAATGCAAAAAACCGCATTTCAATCGGACTTCAAATAACAGAGTTATTAGCCCTTAGTCACTTTTACAAAACGCCCCCTAGCGGCAAAATTAAGACAAAAATGAACATTTTCTCGACGTTAGGATCAAATTCAGATCCTAGGACAAAACTGGTAAAAAAATCAGAACTGTGACTGTTTCCTATCTTGTTGATATGCCGTTCACAAAAAAGAGACGGAAAAATAATAATAAAAAAACTAGAATCGCTATTGCGATATCATCGGTTTTCGCAAAAGCAATTCCATTCAGTTCACGAGTCACATGTTTCGAAAAACATATTTCTTCGTTCAATGGCTTTTTGAATACTGTTGAATACAGTGATCTTTCAAACATTTTTGTCGCAATGTTTAAGCAGACTTTTTACCAAGAAGAATACTTTTAAGTATTACCTGTCTGTAATGAAGTCGCTAACTTGAAAACTTTTTTTACAGACTTCGGGTACTGCAACATTATATGTGTTTCTTGCTTTATGAGGGTGACATACGACAATCGTACTCGATAAACAACAATTGCAAATGACACACAACAGTATAAAATGACACGCGACAATGCGATATGCCACTTAACATTATAACGAACTAATGTTGCAATGAATTACTATCATTTTCATGAAATATCGCATAAATATTTTAGTGTTGTTTCAAATTGATGTCACCAAGGAACAGAATGCAAAAAATTGCATAAAAATCAGACTTTAATTATTTTAGTAATAAAGGGAGATTTCAAGCCAAGCGCCCCCTAGCAGCAAAATGAGAAACAAAATTGAGTAAAATTTTACTATTAGGTACCTAAAAATGCAGCAAATGGTTCAATGAAGCATACAAGTTGCACTAGTCGAACATTCTATTCCTTATATATCACAATTTGAAGCATAAAAACTGATTTACAATTGTTCTAAATAGAATCAAACTTTAGACTGCCGTAAAATGACCAAATCAAGTCCGATCTTCAAAATCTAAACATCACTGGAAAGGGCTATTCAAGAACTAAAACTTTTCTTATATACTTTCAATAAAATATTTTTTGTTTTGGAGCTATTTGGAGCCGAATAAAAACACAATTATCGTAATATGACCTTGACCTTTGAAATTTCATTTTAACTTTTTAATTGTGAGGCCCTTTCAAACATAACAATACATAACTTGTGAAAATATCATGAAGAATGAACTAAAAATAAAGTCAGGAGCGACAAAAAACATCTTTTCGAAATTTTAATTTTTTCCTAAAATTTAGTGAAGTTTGACCATTTCTAGAGGACAAACCATGCATTTATTAAATTGGCTACCCCATATATTTTGTGCGTATATGTCTTGCAAATCATTTGCAGCAAACAGAATTTTTTCTATCTGATGTCTAACAAAAACGGATAGGTTTTTCGTACACATACCCTCATCTGCACAGTTTTTTGCGAGGTTCGAACTTTCAACCTTCCGTTGCTAGCTCAAAGGGTTTCAGCCACTCATACCTATAAACTATCATATTTTATTAGGCTATCAACAAGAAACATAATGCAATAAACCGCATTTGGATCAGGCTTTAACTTTTTGAGTTATAAGTAGAAGAGTGCTTTCAAGCTAAGCGCCCCCTAGCGGCAAAATGAGAAACAAAATTGATTAAAATTTTACCATTAGGTACCTAGCAATGCAGCAAATAGTTCAATCAAGTACGCAAGTCGCACTAGTCGAACATTCTATTTCTTATATATCACAATTTGAAGCATAAAAACTGATTTACAATTATTCCAAAAAAGGATCAAACTTTGGACTGCCGTAAAATGACCAAATCAAGTCCGATCTTCAAAAACTAAACATCACTGGAAAGAGCTCTTGAATAACTAAAACTTTTGTTCATATACTCTCAAAGAAATATTTTTAGTTTTTGAGCTATTTGGGGCCGAATAAAAACACAAGATTCGTGACATGACCTTGACCTTTTCAATTATTTTTAAAATTTTTAATTGTGATCCCCTTTCAGACATAACAATACATAACTTGTGAAAATATCATGAAGAATTAACAAAAAATAAAGTCAGAAGCGATAAAAAACATGTTTTTGAAACTTTTACTTTTCCTAAAATTTAGTGAAGTTTGACCATTTGCACAGGACAAACCATACATTTCTTAAATTCGCCACCCCATATATTTTGTGCGCATATGTCTTGCAAATCATTTGCAGCAAACAGAATTCATCTATCTGATCTCTAAGAAAAATGGATAGGTTTTTCGTAGACCTACCCTCATTTGCACAGTTTTTTGCGAGGTTCGAACTTTCAACCTTCTGTAGCTCAAATACTTTCAGCGACACGTACCCTCGAAACCTATCATATTTTATTTGGCTATCAACAAGGAACAGAATACAAAAAACCGCATTTGAATCGGACCTCAAATAAGTGAGTTATTAGCCATTAATAAATTTCATGCAAAACGCCCCCTGGCGGGAAAAGTAAGACAAAAATGAAAATTTTCTCAACGTAAGGATTAAGTTCATATAAGTAGAAAAAAACTGGTAGAAATTTCATAATTGTGCCTTTTTTCTGTCATGGCGATATGCCGTTCACAAAAACCGGCGGAAAAATAATAAAAAAAACTAGAATCGCTAATGCGATATCATCGGTTTTCGCAAAAGCAATTCCATTCAGTTCACGAGTCACATGTTTCGAAAAACATATTTCTTCGTTCAATGGCTTTTTGAATACTGTTGAATACAGTGATCTTTCAAACATTTTTGTCGCAATGTTTAAGCAGACTTTTTACCAAGAAGAATACTTCTAAGTATTACCTGTCTGTAATGTAGTCGCAAACTTGAAAACTTTTTTTACAGACTTCGGGTACTGCAACATTATATGTGTGTGTTGCTTTATGAGGATGACATACGACAATTGTACTCGATAAACAACAATTGCAAACGACACACAACAGTATAAAATGACACGCGACAATGCGATATGCCACTTAACATTATAACGAACTAATGTTGCATTGAATTACTATCATTTTCATGAAATATAGCATAAATATTTTAGTGTTGTTTCAAATTGATGTCACCAAGGAACAGAATGCAAAAAATTGCATAAAAATCAGACTTTAATCATTTTAGTAATAAAGGGTGATTTCAAGCCAAGCGCCCCCTAGCAGCAAAATGAGAAACAAAATTGAGTAAAATTTTACTATTAGGTAACTAGAAATGCAGCAAATGGTTCAATGAAGCATACAAGTCGCACTAGTCGAACATTCTATTCCTTATATATCACAATTTGAAGCATAAAAACTGATTTACAATTATTCCAAAAAAGGATCAAACTTTGGACTGCCGTAATATGACCAAATCAAGTCCGATCTTCAAAACCTAAACATCACTGGAAAGGGCTATTCAAGAACTAAAACTTTTGTTTATATACTTTCAATAAAATATTTTTTGTTTTGGAGCTATTCGGAGCCGAATAAAAACACAATTATCGTAATATGACCTTGACCTTTGAAATTTCATTTTAACTTTTTAATTGTGAGGCCCTTTAAAACATAACAATACATAACTTGTGAAAATATCATGAAGAATGAACTAAAAATAAAGTCAGGAGCCACAGAAAACATCTTTTCGAAATTTTAATTTTTCCTAAAATTTAGTGAAGTTTGACCGTTTCTAGAGGACAAACCATGCATTTATTAAATTCGCTACCCCATATATTTTGTGCGTATATGTCTTGCAAATCATTTGCAGCAAACAGAATTCTTCTATCTGATGTCTAACAAAAACGGATAGGTTTTTCGTACACATACCCTCATCTGCACAGTTTTTTGGTTAATTTAACCTTCCTTCTAGTCAAAAAGTTTCAGCCACTCATACCTAGAAACTATCATATTTTATTAGGCTATCAACAAGAAACATAATGCAATAAACCGCATTTGGATCAGGCTTTAACTTTTTGAGTTATAAGTAGAAGAGTGCTTTCAAGCTAAGCGCCCCCTAGCGGCAAAATGAGAAACAAAATTGATTACAATTTTTCCATTAGGTACCTAGCAATGCAGCAAATAGTTCAATCAAGTACGCAAGTCGCACTAGTCGAACATTCTATTTCTTATATATCACAATTTGAAGCATAAAAACTGATTTACAATTATTCCAAAAAAGGATCAAACTTTGGACTGCCGTAATATGACCAAATCAAGTCTGATCTTCAAAAACTAAACATCACTGGAAAGAGCGCTTAAAGAACTAAAACTTTTGTTCATATACTTTCTATAAAATATTTTTAGATTTGGAGCTATTTTATGCCGATAAAAATAATAATAATTGGTATATGACCTTGACCTTTGCATATTATGCTTGATTTTTTTCTATGAATTTATTTGTTTTATAAAAATGCATAAACAGTGAAATAATGATGAAGATTGAACAAAAAAAAAAGTCAGGAGCAGCGAAAAAGCGGAAACGTATGGATATACAATTGTTTGATAAGAGGATCAAACTTTGGACTGTGGTCATTTGATCAAATGAAGTCCGATCTTCAAAATCTAAACATCAATGAAAAGATCTCTTCACAGACTAAAACTTTTGTTCATATACATTCTATAAAATATTTTTAGATTTTGAGGTATTTTATGCCGATTAAAATAATAATAACTGGTATATGACCTTGACCGTTGCATATTATGGCTGATTTTTTTCCCATGATTTTATTTGTTTTATAAAACTGCATTAACAGTGAAAAAATGATGAAGATTGAATAAAAAATAAAGTCAGGAGCTGCAAATAACATTAAAAGTCATGCTTTGAAAATGTTGACTTTTCGAAAATATTGGTAAAGTTTGACCGCATACTGTGGACAAACCATGCATTTCTCAAAATCGCCACACTATATATTTTGTGCGTATATGTCTTGCGAATCATATGCAACAAACAAAATTCTCCTATCTCATTCCTGAAAGACGTGGATAAATTTTTCGCAGACCTACCCTCATTTCACAGTTTTTTCGAGATTCGAACATTCAACCTCCTGTAGCACGAAAGTTATATATACGCAACTTTTTGAAAACTATCATATTTTATTAAGTAACTGACAAGGAACGCAATGGAAAAAACCGCATTTCAATCGGACTTCAAATAACAGAGTTATTAGCCCTTAGTCACTTTTACAAAACGCCCCCTAGCGGCAAAATTAAGACAAAAATGAAAATTTTCTCGACGTTAGGATCAAATTCAGATCCTAGGACAAAACTGGTAAAAAAATCAGAACTGTGACTGTTTCCTATCTTGTTGATATGCCGTTCACAAAAAAGAGACGGAAAAATAATAATAAAAAAAAAAAAAATAAAACAGAAGAAGAACAATAGGTTTTCGCAAGCGATGCGAAAACCTAACTAGAATCGCAATTAGAATTGCGATATCATCGGTTTTCGCAATTCAGTCTCATTCTTTTCAAACATTGCAATTCACGAATTGTATTACAAAAGCAAATAAATTTCTATGCGTGTGTTGATACTTAAAAATACAAAATTGCTGCTTTTATGTAAAAAGGTGCATAATATGTGATTTATTCAAAGATATAAGCTTTAATCGGACTTCGGTACAAAATGTGTTACAAAGTTTGAAGATGATTGCAAAAGAAATGTTTTTCATATACCCACACAAGTCTGCAAAGTCTATGCAAGGTTCGAACCTTTAACCTTCTATAGCCAGTAGAAAAAATCAGGTTTTTGGTCCTTAGATTTATCAAATTTATCAGGCTTTCAACAAGAATATCAACTTTCTTAGTTATAACAACAAGAGTGGTCAGAAGACAACATAGCTTGCCGTAACAACACTTTTTGTCTAAGATTTAAGTTTTTGAAAAGTAGGTCAAACTCCAAGGTCAAGGTCACAAGCCAAAAGTCATAGTTCCAAATGATAGATCTTGAATTGGGCTATCTACATGTAAAATATCTAAGCTCTATCTCTTAGAATATAAAAAATATAAGCCAGGTTAAAGGTTTGTTCACGGACGACAACGACGAAAATGACACCGGGGGTTTGACATTAGCTCTCCGGACTTTCTTCTCAGATATCAAGCAAAGTGCCCCTTAGCGGAATATGATAAACAAAATTTATTTACATATTGCAATTTAGGTCTTAGAAATGCAGTAAATTAAGATGGCTGATATCTGCCATTTCTTATTTTCGTGTACTAGCCCTTAAAGGTGAAAGGGGAAATAACGCAATCATGTGTCTTTATGTCTTGGCCAAAAAAGGCGAAAGAAAGAAAACGTGCCATATTGTTGTTATTTCGACTTTGGACAAAGACACGAAATCACAAAATATGCCACCTGAAATAAACTTTTGAGGTAACATACTGATTTAAGATTTTTTGGTAAAGGATCAGACTTTGGACTGTTGTAATTTGATCTAATGAAGTCCGATCTTCAAAAACTAAACACCAATGGAAAGATCTCTTCACAAACTAAAACTTTTGTTCATATATTTTCTATAAAACATTTTTAGGTTTGAAGCTATTTTGTGCCGATAAAAATAACAATAATCGGTATTATGACCTTGACCTTTGCATATTTTCATCGTTATTTACTATGAGTTTATTTGTATTATTTAAATGCATAAACAGTGAAAAAATGATAAGAGTGAACAAAAAAAAGTCAGTCCTGCAAAAAAGAGGAAACATTCGGCTTTACAATTGTTTGATAAAAGGATTAAACTTTTTACTGTGGTAATTTGATCAAATGAAGTCCGATCTTCAAAAACTAAACACCAATGGAAAGATCTCTTCACAAACTAAAACTTTTGTTCATATACTTTTTTTAAAATATTTTTAGATTTGGAGCTATTTTGTGCCAATAAAATAACAATATTTGGTATATGACCTTGACCTTTGCATATTATGCTTGACTTTTTTCTATGATTTTATTTGTTTTATAAAAATGCATAAACAGTGAAAAAATGATGAAGATTGAACAAAAAATAAAGTCAGGAGCAGCAAAAAAGAAGGAAACATATGGATATACAATTGTTTGATAAGAGGATCAAACTTTGGACTGTGGTCATTTGATCAAATGAAGTCCGATCTTCAAAAACTAAACACCAATGGGAAGATCTCTTCACAGACTAAAAATTTTGTTCATATACTTTCTATAAAATATTTTTAGATTTGGAGCTATTTTATGCCGATATAAATAATAATAATTGGTATATGACCTTGACCTTTGCATATTATGCTTGATTTTCTTCCTATGACTTTATTTGTTTTATTAAAATGGATAAACAGTGAAATAATGATGAAGATTGAACAAAAAGTAAAGTCAGGAGCAGCAAAAAAGAGGAAACATATGGATATACAATTGTTTGATAAGAGGATCAAACTTTGGACTGTGGTAATTTGATCAAATGAAGTCCGATCTTCAAAAACTAAACACCAATGGAAAGATCTCTTCATAGACTAAAACTTTTGTTCATATACTTTCTATAAAATATTTTTAGATTTGGAGCTATTTTGTGCCGATAAAAATAATAATAATTGGTATATGACCTTGACCTTTACATATTATGCTTGATTGTTTTTCTATGATTTTATTTGTTTTATAAAAATGCATAAACAGTGAAATAACGATGAAGATTGAACAAAAAATAAAGTCAGGAACAGCAAAAAAGTGGAAACATATGGATATACAATTGTTTGATAAGAGGATCAAACTTTGGACTGTGGTCATTTGATCAAATGAAGTCCGATCTTCAAAAACTAAACATTAATGGAAAGATCTCTTCACAGACTAAAACTTTTGTTCATATACTTTCTATAAAATATTTTTAGATTTGGAGCTATTTTATGCCGATATAAATAATAATAATTGGTATATGACCTTGACCTTTGCATATTATAGGTGATTTTTTTTCTATGACTTTAGTTGTTTTATAAAAATGCATTAACAGTGAAAAAATGATGAAGATTGAATAAAAAATAAAATCAGGAGCTGCAAATAACCTTAAAGTCATGCTTTTAAAATGTTGATTTTTCGAAAATATTGGTTATGTTTGACCGCGAACTGTGGACAAATCATGCATTTCTCAAAATTGCCACACCATATATTTTGTGCGTATATGTCTTGCAAATCATATGCAACAAACAAAATTCCCCTCTCTCATCTCTGAATAAAATGGGGACTTTTTTCGTAGACCTACCCTCATTTCACCGTTTTTTCGAGATTCGAACATTCAACCTCCTGTAGCACGAAAGTTTTATATACGCAATTTTTTTGTAACTATCATATTTTATTAAGTTTCTAACAAGGAACACAATGCAAAAAACCGCATTTGAATCGGACCTCAAATAACAGAGTTATTAGGCCTTAGTAACTTTTACAAAACGCCCCCTAGCGGCAAAACTAAGACAAAAATGAAAATTTTCTCAACGTTAGGATCAAATTCAGATCATAGGACAAAAGTGGTAAAAAAATCAGAAATGTGACTTTTTTCTATCATGGTGATATGCCGTTCACAAAAAAAGGTTAGAAAAATAATAATAACTAGAATCGCTAATGCGATATCATCGGTTTTCGCAAAATCAATTCCATTCAGTTCACGAGTCACATGTTTCGAAAAACATTTCTTCGTTCAATGGCTTTTTGAATACTGTTGAATACAGTGATCTTTCAAACATTTTTGTCGCAATGTTTAAGCAGACTTTTTACCAAGAAGAATACTTTTAAGTATTACCTGTCTGTAATGTAGTCGCAAACTTGAAAACTTTTTTTACAGACTTTGGGTACTGCAACATTATATGTGTGTGTTGCTTTATGAGGTTGACATACGACAATTGTACTCGATAAACAACAATTGCAAACGACACACAACAGTATAAAATGACACGCGACAATGCGATATGCCACTTAACATAATAACGAACTAATGTTGAATTGAATTACTATCATTTTCATGAAATATCGCATAAATATTTTAGTGTTGTTTCAAATTGATGTCACCAAGGAACAGAATGTAAAAAATTGCATAAAAATCAGACTCTAATTATTTTAGTAATAAAGGCTGATTTCAAGCCAAGCGCCCCCTAGCAGCAAAATGAGAAACAAAATTGAGTAAAATTTTACTATTAGGTACCTAGAAATGCAGCAAATGGTTCAATGAAGCATACAAGTCGCACTAGTCGAACATTCTATTCCTATATATCACAATTTGAAGCATAAAAACTGATTTACAATTGTTCTAAATAGGATAAAACTTTGGACTGCCGTAAAATGACCAAATCAAGTCCGATCTTCAAAAACTAAACATCACTGGAAAGGGCTATTCAAGAACTAAAACTTTTGTTTATATACTTTCAAAAAAATATTTTTTGTTTTTGAGATATTTGGAGCCGAATAAAAACACAATTATCGTAATATGACCTTGACCTTTGAAATTTCATTTTAACTTTTTAATTGTGAGGCCCTTTCAAACATAACAATACATAACTTGTGAACATATCATGAAGAATGAACTAAAAATAAAGTCAGGAGCGACAAAAAACATCTTTCGAAATTTTAATTTTTCGTAAAATTTAGTGAAGTTTGACCGTTTCTAGAGGACAAACCATGCATTTATTAAATTCGCTACCCCATATATTTTGTGCGAATATGTCTTGCAAATCATTTGCAGCAAACAGAATTCTTCTATCTGATGTCTAACAAAAACGGATAGGTTTTTCGTACACATACCCTCATCTGCACAGTTTTTTGCGAGGTTCGAACTTTCAACCTTCCGTTGCTAGCTCAAAAAGTTTCAGCCACTCATACCTAGAAACTATCATATTTTATTCGGCTATCAACAAGAAACATAATGCAATAAACCGCATTTGGATCAGGCTTTAACTTTTTGAGTTATAAGTAGAAGAGTGCTTTCAATCTAAGCGCCCCCTAGCGGCAAAATGAGAAACAAAATTGATTAAAATTTTACCATTAGGTACCTAGCAATGCAGGAAATAGTTCAATCAAGTACGCAAGTCCCACTAGTCGAACATTCTATTTCTTATATATCACAATTTGAAGCATAAAAACTGATTTACAATTATTCCAAAAAAGGATCAAACTTTGGACTGCCGTAATATGACCAAATCAAGTCCGATCTTCGAAAACTAAACATCACTGGAAAGAGCTCTTAAAGAACTAAAACTTTTGTTCATATACTCTCAATGAAATATTTTTAGTTTTTGAGCTATTTGGGGCCGAATAAAAACACAATAATCGTAACATGACCTTGACCTTTTCAATTATTTTTAAAATTTTTAATTATGAGACCCTTTCAAACATAAAAATACATTACATGTGAAAATATCATGAAGAATTAACAAAAAATAAAGTCAGAAGCGATAAAAAACATGTTTTTGAAACTTTAAATTTTCCTAAAATTTAGTGAAGTTTGACCATTTGCAGAGGACAAACCATACATTTCTTAAATTCGCCACCCCATATATTTTGTGCGTATATGTCTTGCAAATCATTTGCAGCAAACAGAATTCTTCTATCTGATCTCTAACAAAAATGGATAGGTTTTTCGTAGACCTACCCTCATTTGCACAGTTTTTTGCGAGGTTCGAACATTCAACCTTCTGTAGCTCAAATACTTTCAGCGACACGTACCCTCGAAACCTATCATATTTTATTTGGCTATCAACAAGGAACAGAATGCAAAAAACCGCATTTGAATCGGACCTCAAATAAGTGAGTTATTAGCCATTAATAAATTTCATGCAAAACGCCCCCTGGCGGGAAAAGTAAGACATAAATGAAAATTTTCTCAACGTTAGGATCAAGTTGAAATACGTGGTAATAACTGATTAAAATTTCAAACATGTGACTTTTTTCTATCATGGTGATATGCCGTTCACAAAAAAAGGTTAGAAAAATAATAAAAAAAAAAAAAAAAAAAATAAAACAGAAGAAGAACAATAGGTTTTCGCACTGCGAGGTGCGAAAACCTAACTAGAATCGCTATCGCGATATCATCGGTTTTCGCAAAAGCAATTTCATTCAGTTCACGAGTTGCATAATTCGAAAACCATATTTCTTCGTTCACTCGCTTGTCAAATAGTACTAATAATGATATTTCAAACATTTTGTCGCAATGTTTAAACAGACTTTTTACCCAGTAGAAAATTTTTGAGTATTAACTGTAAGTTATGTAGTCGCAAACTTGAATTTAACCGAATTCAGTTAGTGCCGCGTTAGATGTGTGTGTTACTTTATGATGGCGACAAATGACATTTGTAATCGATAAACAACAATTGCAAACGACACACACGAGTATAGAATGACAAACGATAATGCCACTTGACACGCGACATTATTACGAACTAATGAAATATCACATGAAGTGTTGAGTGTCGTTTCAAATTGCTGTCACCAAGGAAGTGAATGCAAAAAAAAAAAAAAAAAAAAAATGGCACAAAATTCAGATTTCAATTTTTTTAGTTATAAAGAGTGATTTCAAGCCAAGCGCCCCATAGCGGCCAAATGAGAAACAAAATTTATTAAAATTATACTATAAGAATCAAAATTCTAATCTATAAATCAAATTTGAAGCATAAAAACTGATTTACAGTTATTCCAAAAAAGGATAAAAATTTTGACTGCCGTAAAATGACCAAATCAAGTCCGATCTTCAAAAATTAAACATCACTGGAAAGACCTCTTCAAGAACTAAAACTTTTGTCCATATACTCTTAATGAAATATTTTTAGTTTTGGACCTATTTGGGTCCGAATAAAAACACAATAATCGTAATATGACCTTGACCGCTTCATTTTTTTTAAAAGATTTTAATTGTGAGGTACTTTGAAACATAACAATACATAAGGTATGAATATATCAAGAACAATGGACAAAAAATAAGTCAAGAGCGACAAAAAACATGTTTTTGAAATTTTATATTTTCCTATATTTTAGTGAAGTTTGACCGTTTCTAGTGGACTTAACATCACTGGAAAGTGCTCTTTAAGAAATAAAACTTTTGTTAATATACTTTCAATGAAATATGTTTTGTTTTGGAGCTATTTGGAGCCAAATAAAAACACAATAATCGTAATATGCCCTTGAACTTTGCAATTTCTTTTACCTTTTTAATTGTGAGGTCCTTTCAGACATAACAATACATAACTTGTGAAAATATCATGAAGAATGAACAAAAAATAAAGTCAGGAGCGACAAAAACATGTTTTAGAAAGTTTGATTTGTCCTAAAATTTAGTGAAGTTTGACGATTTCTAGAGGACAAACCATGCATTTCTTAAATTCGCCACCCCATATATTTTGTGCGTTTATGTCTTGCAAATCATTTGCAGCAAACAGAATTCTTCTATCTGATCTCTAACAAAAATGGATAGGTTTTTCGTAGACCTACCCTCATCTGCACAGTATTTTGCGAGGTTCGAACTTTCAACCTTCCGTTAGTAGCTCAAAATGTTTTAGCCACTCATCCACTCATACTAGTACCTAGAAACTATCATACTTTATTAGGCTATCAACAAGGAACACAATGCAACAAACCGCATATGGATCAGACTTCAACATTTTGAATTATAAGTAGAAAAGTGCTTTCATGCGATGCGCCCCCTAGCAGCAAAATGAGAAAAAAAATTGATTAAAATTTTACCATTAGGTACCTAGCAATGTGGCAAATAGTTCAATTAAATATACAAATCGCACTAGTCGAACATTCTATTTCTTATACATCACATTTTGAAGCATAAAACCTGATTTACAATTATTCCAAAAAAGGATCAAACTTTGGACTGCCGTAAAATGACCAAATCAAGTCCGATCTTCAAAATCTAAACTATTAGAAAAATTTTAAAAAATTTTATCCTATACATTTACTTTTCATATATTGTTTATGAATTGTTTTTTGATTTTGAGCTATTTCAAGCCGAATTGATATACAATTATCCTAATATGACCTTGACCTTTACCATTAATTTTTTACTTTTTATATTGTGTGACACTTAAGAACATAGTTTTACATTAAATGTGAAAATTTCATAGAAATTGAACTAAAAATAAAGTCAGGAGCTGAAAAAAATCTTAACAGTCATGCTTTGAAAATGTTGATTTTTCGAAAATTTGGTTAAGTTTGACTGCGTACTGTGGACAAACCATGCATTTCCCGAATTCGCCACCCCATATATTTTGTGCGTATATGTCTTGCAAATCATATGCAACAAACAAAATTCTTTTATCTCAATTCCAATAAAAATGGGCACTTTTTTGTAGACCTACCCTCTTTTTCACTGTTTTTTGCGAAGTTCGAACATTCAACCTTCCGTAGTCAAAAAGTTTTATATACGCAGATTTTCAAAACCTATCATATTTGATTAGGCTTTTGACAAGGAACACAATGCAAAAAACCACATCTGAATCGAACCTCAAATAACAGAGTTATTAGCATTTGTTAATTTTTTTTCAAAGCGCCCCCTAGCGGCAAAACTAAGACAAAAATGAAAATTTTCTCAACGTTAGGATCAAGTTCAGATAAAACTGCATAAACAGTGAAATAATGATGAAGAATGAACAAAAAATAAAGTCAGGAGCAGCAAAAAAGAGGAAACATGTGGATATTCAATTGTTTTATAAGAGGATCAAACTTTGGACTGTGGTCATTTGATCAAATGAAGTCCGATCTTCAAAACCTAAACACCAATGGAAAGAACTCTTCACAGACTAAAACTTTTGTTCATATACTTTCTATAAAATATTTTTAGATTTGGAGCTATTTTATGCCGATATAAATAATACTAATTGGTATATGACCTTGACCTTTGCATATTATGGGTAATTTTTTTTCTATGGTTTTTATTTTTTTTATAAAACTGCATTAACAGTGAAAAAATGATGAAGATTGAATAAAAAATAAAGTCAGGAGCTGCAAATAACCTTAAAAGTCATGCTTTTAAAATGTTTATTTTTCGAAAATATTGGTTATGTTTGACCGCGTACTGTGGACAAACCATGCATTTCTCAAAATCGCCACACCATATATTTTGTGCGTATATGTCCTGCGAATCATATGCAACAAACAAAATTCTCCTATCTCATTTCTGAAAGACGTGGATAAATTTTTCGCAGACCTACCCTCATTTCACCGTTTTTTCGAGATTCGAACATTCAACCTCCTGTAGCACGAAAGTTATATATACGCAACTTTTTGAAAACTATCAAATTTTATTAAGTAACTGACAAGAAACGAAATGCAAAAAACCGTATTTCAATCGGACATCAAATAACAGAGTTATTAGCCCTTAGTCACTTTTACAAAACGCCCCCTAGCGGCAAAATTAAGACAAAAATGAAAATTTTCTCGACGTTAGGATCAAATTCAGATCCTAGGACAAAACTGGTAAAAAAATCAGAACTGTGACTGTTTCCTATCTTGTTGATATGCCGTTCACAAAAAAGAGACGGAAAAATAATAATAAAAAAAAAAAAAAAAAAAAAAAAAATAAAACAGAAGAAGAACAATAGGTTTTCGCAAGCGATGCGAAAACCTAACTAGAACCGCAAGCGGTATCTCGGTTTTCGCTTTTAACCTTATTTCGGCTCAGCCACAATTTCCAATAATGACTAAAACTTTTGTTCATATACTTTCTATAAAATATTTTTAGATTTGGAGCTATTTTATGCCGATATAAATAATAATAATTGGTATATGAAAAAAATAAAGTCAGGAGCAGCAAAAAAGAGGAAACATGTGGATATTCAATTGTTTTATAAGAGGATCAAACTTTGGACTGTGGTCATTTGATCAAATGAAGTCCGATCTTCAAAACCTAAACACCAATGGAAAGATCTCTTCACAAACTAAAACTTTTGTTCATATACTTTCTATAAAATATTTTTAGATTTGGAGCTATTTTATGCCGATATAAATAATACTAATTGGTATATGACCTTGACCTTTGCATATTATGCTTGATTTTTTTTCTATGATTTTATTTGTTTTATAAAAATGCATAAACAGTGAAATAATGATGAAGATTGAACAAAAAATAAAGTCAGGAGAAGCAAAAAAGAGGAAACATATGGATATTCAATTGTTTGATAAGAGGATCAAACTTTGGACTGTGGTCATTTGATCAAATGAAGTCCGATCTTCAAAAACTAAACACCAATGGAAAGAACTCTTCACAGACTAAAACTTTTGTTTATATACTTTCTATAAAATATTTTTAGATTTGGAGCTATTTTATGCCGATATAAATAATACTAATTGGTATATGACCTTGACCTTTGCATATTATGCTTGATTTTTTTTCTATGGTTTTATTTGTTTTATAAAAATGCATAAACAGTGAAATAATGATGAAGATTGAATAAAAAATAAAGTCAGGAGCAGCAAAAAAGAGGAAACATATGGATATACAATTGTTTGATAAGAGGATCAAACTTTGGACTGTGGTCATTTGATCAAATGAAGTCCGATCTTCAAAAACTAAAACACCAATGGAAAGATCTCTTCACATTCTAAAACTTTTGTTCATATACTTTCTATAAAATATTTTAGATTTGGAGCTATTTTATGCCGATATAAATAATACTAATTGGTATATGACCTTGACCTTTGCATATTATGGGTAATTTTTTTTCTATGGTTTTATTTTTTTTATAAAACTGCATTAACAGTGAAAAAATGATGAAGATTGAATAAAAAATAAAGTCAGGAAATGCAAATAACCTTAAAAGTCATGCTTTTAAAATGTTGATTTTTCGAAAATATTGGTTATGTTTGACCGCGTACTGTGGACAAACCATGCATTTCTCAAAATCGCCACCCCATATATTTTGTGCGTATATGTCTTGCGAATCATATGCAACAAACAAAATTCTCCTATCTCATCTCTGAAAAAAATGGGGACTTTTTTTCGTAGACCTACCTTTATTTCATCATTTTTTCGAGATTCGAACTTTCAACCTCCTGTAGCACGAAAGTTTTATATACGCAAAAAATTGAAACGTATCATCTTTTATTAAGTTTCTAACAAGGAACACAATGCAAAAAACCGCATTTGAATCGGACCTCAAATAACAGAGTTATTAGCCCTTAGTCATTTTTAGAAAACGCCACCTAGCGGCAAAAATAAGACAAAAATGAAAAGTTTCTCAACGTGAGGATCAAATTCAGATCATAGGACAAAACTGGTAAAAAAATCAGAAATGTGACTTTTTTCTATCATGGTGATATGCCGTTCACAAAAAAAGGTTAGAAAAATAATAATAAAAACTAGAATCGCAATCAAAATTGCGATATCATCGGTTTTCGCAATTCAATCACTTTTTTAAGCAACAGAAATTGAAACGTATCATATTAGATCGTTTTAGATTTGGGGCTTTTTTGTGCAAATAAAAATGACAATAATTGGTATATGACCTTGACATATTATGCTTGCTTTTTTCTATGATTTTATTTGTTATAAAAATGCATAAACAGTGAAATAATGATGAAGATTGAACAAAAAATAAAGTCAGGAGCAGCAAAAATGAGGAAACATGGATATACAATTGTTTGATAAGAGGATCAAATTTTGGACTGTGGTCATTTGATCAAATGAAGTCCGATCTTCAAAAACTAAACACCAATGGAAAGATCTCTTCACAGACTAAATCTTTTGTTCATATACTTTCTATAAAATATTTTTAGATTTGGAG
Source organism: Solen grandis (assembly GCA_021229015.1). Classification (NCBI taxonomy): domain Eukaryota; kingdom Metazoa; phylum Mollusca; class Bivalvia; order Adapedonta; family Solenidae; genus Solen; species Solen grandis. Next base: position 12,182,716 of record CM037777.1, on the reverse strand, counting down.
CTATTTTATGCCGATAAAAATAACAATAACTTGTATATGACCTTGACCTTTGCATATACTGCTTGATTTTCGTTTCTATGAATTTATCCGTTTTATAAAAATGCATAAAAAGTGAAATAATGATGAAGATTGAACAAAAAATAAAGTCAGGAGCAGCAAAAAAGAGGAAACACATGGATATACAATTGTTTGATAAGAGGATCAAACTTTGGTCTGTGGTCATTTGATCAAATGAAGTCCAATCCTCAAAAACTAAATATTAATGGTAAGATCTCTTCACAGACTAAAACTTTTGTTCATATACTTTCTATAAAATATTTTTAGATTTGGAGCTATTTTATGCCGATAAAAATAATAATAATTGGTATATGACCTTGACCTTTGCATATTATGCTTGATATTTTTTCTATGAATTTATTTGTTTTATAAAAATGCATAAACAGTGAAATAATGATGAAGATTGAATAAAAAATAAAGTCAGGAGCTGCAAATAACCGTAAAAGTCATGCTTTGAAAATGTTGATTTTTCAAAAATATTGGTAAAGTTTGACCGCATACTGTGGACAAACCATGCATTTCTCAAAATCGCCACACCATATATTTTGTGCGTATATGTCTTGCGAATCACATGCAACAAACAAAATTCTCCTATCTCATCTCTGAAAAAAATGGGGACTTTTTTCGTAGACCTACCTTTATTTCATCGTTTTTTCGAGATTCGAACTTTCAATCTCCTGTAGCACGAAAGTTTTATATACGCAAATAATTGAAACGTATCATATTTTATTAGGTTTCTGACAAGGAACACAATGCAAAAAACCGCATTTGAATCGGACCTCAAATAACAGAGTTATTAGCCCTTAGTCATTTTTACAAAACGCCACCTAGCGGCAAAACTAAGACAAAAATGAAAATTTTCTCAACGTTAGGATCAAATTCAGATTATAGGACAAAACTGGTAAAAAAATCAGAAATGTGACTTTTTTCTATCATGGTGATATGCCGTTCACAAAAAAAGGTTAGAAAAATAATAATAAAAACTAGAATCGCTAATGCGATATCATCGGTTTTCGCAAAATCAATTCCATTCAGTTCACGAGTCACATGTTTCGAAAAACATTTCTTCGTTCAATGGCTTTTTGAATACTGTTGAATACAGTGATCTTTCAAACATTTTTGTCGCAATGTTTAAGCAGACTTTTTACCAAGAAGAATACTTTTAAGTATTACCTGTCTGTAATGTAGTCGCAAACTTGAAAACTTTTTTTACAGACTTTGGGTACTGCAACATTATATGTGTGTGTTGCTTTATGAGGTTGACATACGACAATTGTACTCGATAAACAACAATTGCAAACGACACACAACAGTATAAAATGACACGCGACAATGCGATATGCCACTTAACATAATAACGAACTAATGTTGAATTGAATTACTATCATTTTCATGAAATATCGCATAAATATTTTAGTGTTGTTTCAAATTGATGTCACCAAGGAACAGAATGTAAAAAATTGCATAAAAATCAGACTCTAATTATTTTAGTAATAAAGGCTGATTTCAAGCCAAGCGCCCCCTAGCAGCAAAATGAGAAACAAAATTGAGTAAAATTTTACTATTAGGTACCTAGAAATGCAGCAAATGGTTCAATGAAGCATACAAGTCGCACTAGTCGAACATTCTATTCCTTATATATCACAATTTGAAGCATAAAAACTGATTTACAATTGTTCTAAATAGGATAAAACTTTGGACTGCCGTAAAATGACCAAATCAAGTCCGATCTTCAAAAACTAAACATCACTGGAAAGGGCTATTCAAGAACTAAAACTTTTGTTTATATACTTTCAATAAAATATTTTTTGTTTTTGAGATATTTGGAGCCGAATAAAAACACAATTATCGTAATATGACCTTGACCTTTGAAATTTCATTTTAACTTTTTAATTGTGAGGCCCTTTCAAACATAACAATACATAACTTGTGAACATATCATGAAGAATGAACTAAAAATAAAGTCAGGAGCGACAAAAAACATCTTTCGAAATTTTAATTTTTCGTAAAATTTAGTGAAGTTTGACCGTTTCTAGAGGACAAACCATGCATTTATTAAATTCGCTACCCCATATATTTTGTGCGAATATGTCTTGCAAATCATTTGCAGCAAACAGAATTCTTCTATCTGATGTCTAACAAAAACGGATAGGTTTTTCGTACACATACCCTCATCTGCACAGTTTTTTGCGAGGTTCGAACTTTCAACCTTCCGTTGCTAGCTCAAAAAGTTTCAGCCACTCATACCTAGAAACTATCATATTTTATTCGGCTATCAACAAGAAACATAATGCAATAAACCGCATTTGGATCAGGCTTTAACTTTTGAGTTATAAGTAGAAGAGTGCTTTCAATCTAAGCGCCCCCTAGCGGCAAAAAGAGAAACAAAATTGATTAAAATTTTACCATTAGGTACCTAGCAATGCAGGAAATAGTTCAATCAAGTACGCAAGTCCCACTAGTCGAACATTCTATTTCTTATATATCACAATTTGAAGCATAAAAACTGATTTACAATTATTCCAAAAAAGGATCAAACTTTGGACTGCCGTAATATGACCAAATCAAGTCCGATCTTCGAAAACTAAACATCACTGGAAAGAGCTCTTAAAGAACTAAAACTTTTGTTCATATACTCTCAATGAAATATTTTTAGTTTTTGAGCTATTTGGGGCCGAATAAAAACACAATAATCGTAACATGACCTTGACCTTTTCAATTATTTTTAAAATTTTTAATTATGAGACCCTTTCAAACATAAAAATACATTACATGTGAAAATATCATGAAGAATTAACAAAAAATAAAGTCAGAAGCGATAAAAAACATGTTTTTGAAACTTTAAATTTTCCTAAAATTTAGTGAAGTTTGACCATTTGCAGAGGACAAACCATACATTTCTTAAATTCGCCACCCCATATATTTTGTGCGTATATGTCTTGCAAATCATTTGCAGCAAACAGAATTCTTCTATTGATCTCTAACAAAAATGGATAGGTTTTTCTAACCTACCCTCATTTGCACAGTTTTTTTGCGAGGTTCGAACATTCAACCTTCTGTAGCTCAAATACTTTCAGCGACACGTACCCTCGAAACCTATCATATTTTATTTGGCTATCAACAAGGAACAGAATGCAAAAAACCGCATTTGAATCGGACCTCAAATAAGTGAGTTATTAGCCATTAATAAATTTCATGCAAAACGCCCCCTGGCGGGAAAAGTAAGACATAAATGAAAATTTTCTCAACGTTAGGATCAAGTTAAATACGTGGTAATAACTGATTAAAATTTCAAACATGTGACTTTTTTCTATCATGGTGATATGCCGTTCACAAAAAAGGTTAGAAAAATAATAAAAACTAGAACCGCAAGCGGTATCTCGGTTTTCGCTTTTAACCTAATCAACTTGAACACTTTATTTCGACTCAGCCACAATTTCCAATAATGACTAAAACTTTTGTTCATATACTTTCTATAAATATTTTTAGATTTGGAGCTATTTTATGCCGATATAAATAATACTAATTGGTATATGACCTTGACCTTTGCATATTATGCTTGATTTTTTTCTATGATTTTATTTGTTTTATAAAAATGCATAAACAGTGAAATAATGATGAAGATTGAACAAAAAATAA
>CM037777.1:12128920-12178920 GCA_021229015.1 Solen grandis | reverse complement strand
ATCACGTTTTTATTTGTTTGCATCTTTGATAATTGAATATGCTAAAACAAGCAAAACAACAACTCATTTCTCATCTGTAATGGCTTTGGGTCATTATACCATGATAGAAACCGTTGCAATAAAAGTAGGAAACAGCACATCAGTTGCCCCAGGTACATTGTTGCAAAGACATTGTTTTAGCCATTCAGACAATGGAATTGTCCCCTATGGAATAATAGCATCATAGTCGACAGATAAGTCTATTTTCCTCCAGTATTTAGGGACTTTATCTTGGTTTCGTGTAAGGGAATAATATCATATGCCGCTGAACTCAGAAAAGTGCATATGCAATGTATTACTATTCTGAAGATAATAAATCAATATCGTATTCTGCATTTTACAAAATAGAATACTGCTTCGACTGAATTATCATTTGACGAAAATTAAAAATAAAGCGAGATAATTAAATGTAGCCACATTCTTTCATTCTTATTTACTAAAACACTTTAATGTTGAGTAAAGTCATTTTTTACTTACAGAAATATTTATGTTCATCATAAAAATCGATTTCTAAGGTCTGTATTTGTGACCTTTATTTCAAATATCCTGTCTTCGAAGAGTTAATATGACTGATATCAAATTCAACAAGCATTCTATTGCTAAATTACAAACTTCTGTGGAAAATCAAAGAAATAAGTATGTGTTCTATTAATGATAAGACCAAGCATGCTACGCTAAAACATAATTCCGTAATTTTGTCTACCCTCGGGAACGATCTGCAGTGGAGCAGAATCAAACTTTGAAGAATACATGATGCACTACTTTTGCAGAGCGACTTACACACTTTTGTCATTACAATGAATTTAATCAACACTTTTACATAAATAAATGGACAGTTTGTGATCATACATATTTCGACTTGATTGTTACTGATATAAAACCCCGCTGCCAAGATACATCAAAGATCAAAGTGTAGTTGATTATCTCTTAATGACCTTTTTATAATATTTAAATGAAGTCTTGCTGCATTTTAAATGAGGAATAGCAAAATAGGTTTGCTATGGGAACTTAGAGTACTCAGTTTTGGTTCTACCCAGGAACTTGTCGCCCGTGTAACGATGCAATACACCGGGCACATAAAAGTACCAAGGGATCTATTCGCAAAATGAGCTAGGGTATTGCACCCGGACTTCCTTGTATCCAATTACTGTCTATTCCAATGCTGTCTGTTCAGGAAAACAACAACAACAACAACAACAAAAAAAGAAGAAAAAAAAAAAGAAACCAATCGTGGGAAATCCTTGACCGTAAGGTCTGAAATATGGCCATAATAATCAGAAAATGTTTTCTTGCCTTTACAATTGAAGAAGAGGAAGAGGAAACAAACAAACTAACAACACAAAGCAATAAGAAAAAATCGCCCCAAAAAGAAATGATAACAATAACAGTGCCGATTAACTGAAGGTAATAAAATGCATTTATTTTGAAGTTTTGACTACCTTTATTAGCTTAATTATAATGCTATATCAGATGCTACCATAGACAGTTAATAGACGACATTGAGAAAATAAATATCGAACAATACAATAACTAGAAAAAAAGGTGTAAAACAAAGAATTAATCCCCATTGTTGTTATTTATGAAATGTATTTCGGACGAACATATAAAACATTTCAGTTTGGTTGGCCATCTACTTCCGATTGTTTAAGGATTTCAAAAAGTTTACAATGTTTGTATAATATAATTATTCTGGTTTCGAACACTTGTTCCTATCAATCGCATTTGCAAGTGTGAATTCATTACTTCAGTATTCTGATCTATGTGCAATCAAAAAACAATGCAAAAGTAGTATATATTTATAGTTTATTTATGTCTCATCAGTGCATACATCATTACACAAAACATAATACATATTTACAAAGTACATATGCAGAGCCACTCTATGAGAGTTATAAGAGACAAAATATAATAAAACTTAAAACACATATGCCAACATACGTAATTCTAAAAAGTAATAAAGTAATAAAGCCAGATGAGTATGAGGTGAATATGCAACTGTGTGTCAGTGAGTATATAGCTGAGTTTGTAAGTTTGCAGGTGATTAAGTGCGTGATTATGATTATGTTAATCTGTATGTATGTGCTCATGTATGTGAAAAGTTATTTCACCATGCAAACATTATGCCATGTCATTTGTATTACCCCTCTCACTTCAAATATACAAATATAAAAGCAAGGTAAGTGCTGCTAACCAAGACAAATTCAGCGTGAAAGTGTCTAAATGAATAGTAAAATAATAATAATAAAATAAATCTGTTAAATTTTGAGAATGTATGTGCATGTACAAAGCTGTAACGGTTTATAATTGATAAGTACATGAGAGAAAATGAATTAGGGACTGTTATAAAATAGTGATTAAATAGTAAATGAAAAATCAAAAAATGAAATAACTTATGCAATGAAACAGATTGGATTGAGCATTTCAATTATATAGAGAGGCTTAAGTGTAAAGTGTTTTATTTTTGGTAACGAAATGAAATGGAGCAATCTCAAATTGTAAGGTTTATACGATGTCTTTCGGTTGTAATGAGGTATTACAGCACTAAATGACACGCACTTCTTTTCCGTTTAAATGAATTCGAATCATACATTGATAAAAATGAAAAATCACTCTGTGATCATGCATATTTGAACTCGTCTGTTACTAACGTAAAAATACGTTTTCAAATGTGACTTTTTATCAAATGCACTTACTAGAGTAGAGACATGGGATACATAAGATATACAAAGAACAATACAACGCTGAGTTTTCCGGACCAATAACCTAAAGATTAAATACCGCTTTTAGTTTGCTACAGTAAAACATCAGTCTATTTGTACAATCATAATAATTTACCAGACGCTAATTTACAGGCAATATCAAGAAAATTAATGTCAGACAATACATCAAAATAAATTTAGATTTAAAAGCCTTAATAATACTAATGCTTAGAAACGAGGTGCAAACCACAATTCTTATTTACGTGATTTATTAAATGTAGAGTATTAAAAACTGAGTCCCTGAACAAATTCCCTTTGGGTAGGACATCAACCTCCGGAATTTCCTCTGGTTTGTTCGATTATGCTTGGTAATTGCTCATGCAAAAAGTATTCATAATAAGTGATTAATGCGATACGCCTTTATCCAATATGGTGTTACTTCCCAAATGAATTTATGTTATCTATATGCGTGGAAAAGGAAAAAAGAAATACACAATTTATAATCCCGTAATAAAACGCGACTAGACACATAGTCTTTTCCTACTCTTGTAATTGAAATACATATGTTAATCTGATAATATTCAACATGATTATGATAAAAGAAAATAACCACTCATGATTTTATCAAGTATTCCAAGGTCAATATTTTCTCTGATTTGTAATCTAGGAAATGTGTTTATGTCCTTATCGTTTTGGTGAGTGATGTTTTACATCATGAATTCAATTGAGCCTATACCAAAGACGTAAAATTGGTACTTGTATGGCTCCTTTGATCGGAACTCAACATATAAGGATAATTCTAGGACTGATTGATCCGGTGTCCGGATAATGTGTCTATGTCGTGATACTGCAGTTTTGTAGTACTACATCAGTCCCAAGTAGACATAACCTCAACATAGCTGAAATACTGTTGGTGGGACGTTAAACCCAACAAACAAACACAATTAAGCCTAATTTCAGTAAAATTATATGATTAATATTCTAATACAATCTGTAGGAACTCTGAAACAATTGTATCATTGATAAGGATAATAGATATAATTTGAAAAATAAAACATTTCTTTACTGTTGCTCAGCTACCAACATTTAAAGATGAAACCAAATTAAAACTCGATATTGCTAATACATATCTGTAGATAATAAATGAGAATATCTTTATAGCCTGGAGAATTCCATGGATGTCATTTTTATTATCTCATATACTTGTATTACCATTATCATTACTATGACTATTTAGTTTTACTTTTTTGTTTTGAAATTGTATTTTAAAGTGGGAGTTGTGTTGTTTTTATTTGATATTTTAGTTGGAATTTCAATTACAAAAATTAATAAATACAATCAAAATCAGACGCTATATGAACTTATCATCTGACTTGTTGAATATAAGAGTATATATTAAAAGAAATGTTTACTGTCTGCGTTTTGTGTACTTATCTTAAAGCATCACATAATATCAGCCGTAGGATTAGTTTATGGTTTTTAAATTCGTAGATAAATATCTAAAATGGTATGTGGAATCAGGATGTTATAGTGATTTTTTTACCGATGTAGCGACATTTATAGGTCACATAACGTAGTCCAAATAATGACAGTGGATGAACACAACGAGTGAACAGAGGCAGCCAGGTTAAACTGTCGACCTTGACACCATTCCTTGAAAAGTTAAAAATTATTGAAATCATTCTTGCCATATACACTAGATTATCCGTCAAAGTAAGTCCTTGAAGCGGAAGAAATTTCTCTTGCTAATTATCATATTAAATAATCTGGTCTGTCATTATAGGATATATTCCACACACGGTTTTTCTGATGTAATGTAGATGCATTGTTATGATCTAGGAAACCAAACTATCGTGTTGCTAAATACATGCTGTATAAGCGAGTCTTATTGAAGCAAATGTCATTTTTTTTTAAATCGGGCCCCTATGTAATATCGTTCAAATTGTTTCAGTGAAAGAAGTATCGCAGCGTCTTATAAATTTCACGATATGTAAGAAAGGAATGGTTCTTTACTACCGATCGAACAAATAGTCAGAAAATATGCTAATTTCAAGTATATAGATATAATTTTATGATGTGCATTTTCTTTTTAGGCTGAGTATATGAAATACCTCCAGCGACGTACTTCTCTAGAATTTTTAAATGACACATTAATTTATTTCTTGATATAATACATATTAAGAATTATGATTTTGTGTGTGTGTTTATTTGGACTGGATGCTTTCCCAGCCTAAATTATCCCCACAAGAATGATAAACGACGATGATACCGTCTATGATATACCAATGACAAGTACCGCGCTTAGCCTATTCGTTTTATCTTTCACTGGAACGTTTCTGGATGAACTAACATAAATACTTTTTAAGCTCAAACAACAACAACAACAACAACAACAACAACATCAGCAACAGCAACAAAACAACAACAGCATGCATAACAATCCCGTTTCTTTCCTCATCTTCCAACAACCCACAGTCAGATACATGTAATTTCTAATTTTTCCTCCAGAAAGAAAACAGGCGGGTATGTCACCATCATTTCAGGTTTCTGACATTCACATCACTATTCCGCAAGAACGCACTCTCCGTCATCATTAGATGTTACTCGCATCTTTAGAGATTGAAGTGTCTATATTAAGTATTCATTAGCTTTGGAAATTTAAGCAAACCTAAATTAAAAGAAAATCACACTTGACAATTGGTTTTTCTTATCTAAAATAAGTATCTAACATTTAAATGGTAGGCACCATAAGTTAACAGAAGCAAGTGGGATACGTAAACAAATCAATTCCTCTAATAACTGAAAAGACATTAATTACTCTTTCGCTTCAGTTGAAAGGAATGTTTCATCAAACATTTTTGTTTAGTTTATATCCTTAGGTCAACATTACATTGCTGTCGTGTCCAATATTTTTTGTTGGTGGTGGTTTACAGAATTCATCATTGATTAAGACTCAAAAAAAGATAATCCCTTAAATCATCCTTTGAATGGCTTTAGTTCATTAGACCATGATATAAGTCGTTGATTTAATTGCCACAGACATGTTGTTGCAAAGACATTATTTAAGCTATTCAGACTTTAAAATTGTCCCCTATGGAATAATAGCATTACAGCCGACAATTTGCGTTCAAGGACGTCAGCTTGATTAGGTCATCAAGGCATGGGTCGCAGAACTCTGAAAAGTAAAAATGCATGTTATTTCTATTCTAATATTAGTGATCCAATATCAGTACTCTGCACATAAGCACAAACCGAGAACGTAATTGAATACTGTTTCGACTGAATCATTTCACGATAATACAAAATAAATCGAGATAATTAAATGTTAACACATTTTTTATTTCTTATTTATTAAAACACTTTGATGTTTGGTAAATGTCCATTTTTTTCCTTTACTGAAATAATAATATTTATAATATGAATCGATTTCCAGGCCCTGTATTTGTGATCTTAATATAAAACGTCCCGTCTTTGAAGAGCTAATATGATTGATATCAAATGTATTACACATTCTATTGCTAAATTAGATATTTCTATGGAAAATCTCAGAAACGAGTCAGCATTCTGCTAATAATAACCTTACACGGGAGACAATTTTCGATATTGTTCAGCTAATGCGCATTTTGTATATAGAGTATCCGGATATATGTTTTACATGTTTTACATTCATAATATCATAAAGTTAAGATATGTCTCTGATTCTGAAATGTTACCATATGGGTTTATTTTAAGCTTAGTTTATATTCATAGTTAAGCTATTAATTTGACAGGACCATTAGTGATGTTATGAAAGTGCAATTAAACAAGGAGATGCAAATGCTTTTTACCTCGTTCTGTTTACAATTACCATGACACATGCTATTCTCTATACCCGCTAAAGACCTGCTGAGCATTAGTTATTTACATTAACTGTAGATTACAAAATCGTATTATCGGTGCAATATGACCTTTTCTATATTTATCTTCATTTTAATCAGACAAATGAAATTTCAATGTCTCTGATAAACCAGGCGCATTCAGATTTTCGTTTCTAATCAACAATAAACAAAATATATGAATGGCAGCACGAAAATATTAAAAATGATATACGTTTTTAAATTTCTATTAATAATATTATCAATTATATATGGGTATGATTCTAATGCACATATAGGGCATTATTATTCTTGCTTGTTGTCCAAAATGTTAATTATAGTATATTTGCAAGGATTTAAAATCTTAAAGTTAATTAATAAATGAGTATTAAGTACATGTATCTTATATTCTTAAAATGAACGTTTTCTAGTTTGACTACGGGACTGTAACTTTCATGGCCTAATATAATTATAAATGATGTGAAACGACACTGCTTTATTCTGACTCATGCCTTAAATGACACTGACAGAAATAGTTCATGTTAATATATTTTCGACATCGCTTTCACTGACAATTAAATCATTTCATTCAACTATACTTCAAGCGTATCCAATGTGCTGTTTCTAAATATTTTCGCGGCAATTTCAAGATACCAACCCGAAAAATGGCAGTAATCTAGTGTTTTTCATAAGGTATGAATATTTCATGTATATTAAGAAAAACATTTTTCAGTTGTTGTTTTTGTCATTGGCCAGTTCTATTAAAATTTAAAAGCATTTTGAGCCATCAATCAAGAAAAATAAAAGAAATCCACTGCAAAATTTATTTTTATGCAAATAAATTAAAGCAATAAATGATTAAAATATATGAACAGATGTATTACAATAAGATGATATAACAACATGTGTATATTGCCATATTTTGACATATGGAGGCTTACTAAATAAATGATTAATACTTACATATGCTCCTCTGTAAATTTCATGTTTTGTTGTATATGTTTATATATTTTGCTAAAAATGTATTATGATGTTTAAAGCAATAAAGTATATGTTATGTTACGTTATAAAATAGTAAGGCGTGAGTTTGACATTACATACGAAGCATCACATACACATTACGTTAGATATACACTCTAAACTACTTTTTTTCTGACAGTACACATGTTTTCGTAAAAATAGTTTCAATATTACTCTAAACCCATAGCGATGTCATAGCGATGTGTATCATGTCATAGTAAGACACTGGAGCAGTGGGGTCACATTTGTTTACAGAAGACAAATTGGTCAATTAATGGTTTACATAAAATAAAGCTAGTAATTTTTTAAGGTCTGTTTGTTAATTTTTAATATTCGACTTATTTATTTGGTCCCGATGGACAAATTCTCACCTGAAATTATGCGTTTATCTCGACATGTGCCAACACGGTCATAGAGGTGCGAAATTTTCACACTTGCGTAGATTATGACCCCAACCAGCGCAAAAAGCGTTAATAAATACAGTAAAGTATTGTAAACTTCAATGTTTGGAATTCAACCGATTAATGATAGATGGATGCAATCATTCAGGCTAACAAAATCTAAAAAAATAAAATATACTATTTTCAAGACACCGCTGATCTAACGTCGACAACGTTTGGGAGTATGAACAGCGAACACACTGAAAGAAATTTGCATTTCGTCACAGGATTTTGAAATTTACTTCAACAAAACTCAATTTATACATATAGACACATTGTGTCAAATACATGTGTATATCATCCGGGATCCGTGATTTCATGAATGATTGTTTATATATGATCACATGTTTTAAGTTACATGAAAATTCATATACTATATGGAAAAATAAACGCAGGGTAACTTGAATCTGTAGAAGCCAGACTCAAGTGTTTCTCCTAACCTTGCAATAAACCTCATATGATAGACACCATCTCATTCTAAGGCATTTATTTTGTTTGAAAAGAAAATCTTCATCAAAAACTGTAAGACTGTCGAATACTTCCAATTTAAAACTGACACAAAAATGCGTTTTTTTTTCCTTTGGGTATATTTAAATCTCTACATAAAAATGATGATTTCATTCATGTCGAGATCTCACCTTTATAATATAATTCTATTATTAGATAACAGGCCGTATATAGTTTTCGAAATATCACCAGTTATAAATTGGGTCTGCCTAAATCGTTGTTTTCAGCCGTCGTGTTTTTATCGTTTTTTTCATACAGTTATTTTATTTATTTTTATTAGATCTAATAATCATAAAATCAACTTTCTGGTAGTAACTATATTTAATGTTTTCAGCTTAATCGAACAACAGCATAAAATTGAAAAAAATAGGACAGACACTGAAAAAACAGCTATTTGTTGTATTAATGATAATAGAATCAATCTTTTGTTATCTTCACTGGATCTCATAATTCACGCATTCGCCGAAATGATACGACATAAGCCGCTGTAATTCCAACCTACTCGTTTATTATATTCTGTAAACATTGATCGGCAAAATGAATGTAATATAATGGACCACCAGTGTCACAACTGTCTGCAATAATAAACCTGGATATAGAACATAAAATCATATATTAAAATTTGATTTTTTTCATGATCATTTTAACATGATGCCGAAAACAGTGAATTTTAAAGTGATACAGGCCGTGACGTCATGATGATTGAGTCTTTTGTTAAATGCCTTAGTTCTTTGTGTATTAATCGGAAAAGCGTCTTGAGAACTGCTTTGTTATTTCTTCAGGGGCTAAAAAGCCCGAAAACAGTTTTTGATATGAGATTTGAATCACAAATAATACCGGTTTTACGTTTTGTATGTAGCCAATTCCTATCAGAAAATATGTTCTCAGGAGACAATATCATACATGACTTAAAGCGAAGTATCGGAATGTTTTAGGCTTTCGATTCCGATCCTAATAATGCAAAGCAATGGCAGTGTAATTAAACACGACCGAATGCACAGCATAGTAAACTGTGTGAGGCTTTAATAGCAAAAAAAGTACCATTAAAGTTTAAGAATGTGTTGTGCTGCAATTATCAAAAAATATTACATCGGCAGATCTTTTGATATTGCAAAAAAAATAATTATATTGATCTTAGTATTTGAGTGATGATTTTAAACACCTAACAATATAATTAAAGGAGCTATCGATCAAATAATTAAAGCATATTGATAAATATCGGTGAAGATTCAGCATTTGCATAAGTTAGCTTCTTAAAAAGCTGTATTGATTTGGTACAATATCAAATCATATGCATTGCAACCTTATTTTCTTCTTTTCGGCAAATACTCAATTTTGAAAATCGGATTTCATCAATCTTAAGTTTAAACTAAATGTGTAAAGTAGCCTAAATTGTTCTGGACTGTTTTTTTTTTATTTTATTTAAAAAGGCTGCTACACATTACAGAATCTCAGCAATATATCTTGAGTTACTACTACATATTTAAAGGTATGTTTTAAAAGCAAATATTTGCATAAATGCTCACCAGTTGTCACCAGTCATGCTAGACGTTTTGCACCAAATAGATGACTGCACGTTTTGTATCTTCAAGCTTACGTTTCTGCGTTCTGTTGTACGTTAGCATCGTGTTTCGTAAACTTGGGCAGAAGACTTTAAAGATGTTTGTTCGTTCGTTTATTGGGTTCAATGTTCCACCGACAGTATTTCAGTCATATGGAGACTATGTCTACTTGAGACAGATATAGTACTGCCACATTGTAACAAGTCATGGAACTACCCTTATATGCTGAGCGCCAAGCAAAGGACCTATACCAGTACCAATTTTAACAATTTTGGTATGTCGCGGCCGGGGATGGAATCCACGACCCCCCACCCCCTCGATTCCGGGGCGGATGCTCTTACCACTCGGCCACCGTGACCGGTCTTTAAAGATGTACATATCCGTTTGGATGCGATGAAATAGATCGTAAACAAAAAGACTTTTCATGATTTTTAAAGCATCTAGGTGACAAAAACTAAACAATATTTCAGTTTGGAAATTAATAACCATTTAGATTAGCTTTTGCCGAATACAACAGAAAAAGTATGTTTGTTATTTGGGTTTAACATCCCGCCGAAAGTATTTCAGTCATTTGGAGACAGTCCACTTGAGACATATATAGTGTTACAACACTGCAGTATCACCTCATAAACGTGTAAAATGATACCACACCCAGACACATTATCCTGGCACCGGGACAACCAGTTCGTATATGCTGAGCGCCAAGCATGAAAGTTATACCAGTACCATTTTTGTTGAACTTGTTACTATTGGTCTATAGTACGTTTCTCGCATTAATTGCATATATTACTCATTGGGGGGACCCTATGAAAAAATCTAAAATATAAAAATCAGTTGTTTGCATAAAAGATCATGATCAACATCGATCAAAACCATAACAAATTACAAAAAAGCAAATCATTTTATTTATAGATTAAAAAATCGTTCACCGAATTGTTATCAGGTGGCGATGATAAGTAACTTATATACGTTTTTTACATTAAAACTTTAATTGCTAAGTGCAAGATCCAAGTCTCGTTTGACATGCAAACCTACGTTTCCACTCAAAAGAAAACACGTACACTTTTTTTATTTGCAATAACAGATATTTATTTATTTAGATTAGGTCAGTTAGGATGATATGTTTCGGTCAAATAGGCAAACTATTAGCTACATCTTTTACATACGCAATTTTTGCTTCCTTATTAGATACACTGGATAAATATTGGTTCTATTGGCATAGTCATCTAATCATCTTAATTACTTGATTTTAAAACGTTGTACACATGTTAAATAAATAAAAAATAAAAACAAATAAATAATATATATATGTGAATAGTAAATTCTTAGTTTTGAAAACAATGCAGGCCATTTCATTTTGTTATATGCTCGTTTCTGTTTCAATGCTTCGGTGCAATTACCTCGTTATATTATACCATGTTATATATACTACCCTTTTTGGCTTAAATGGCATAGCACGGATAAATTTGGAGCATGAACAGATTCTTTTTTAAAATGTAAAATCAGTATTCTAAATGAAATAACATAACAGGATAGAACAATGAAATAGTCGGGATTACACAATTTAATTGTATATTGAGACTAAGATTCAATGTGTTTTATTTTTCCTCTTCTCGATAACATACTGAAATGAAGCAGACTAACACACAATGTCTTGCTATTAAAGTGACATACTACAGCGCTAACTGGCATTTCCTTGCCGTTTTAATGAAATTGTATCACATATTGTTGAATTTCCGGGTCCTTTACCTAAATATACTAAATTACTTTAATTTTAATCTAGATAAATAGCTCACTTTATTTAGACAAACTCAGCACATTATAAGA
Organism: Solen grandis; assembly: GCA_021229015.1. Lineage (NCBI taxonomy): Eukaryota > Metazoa > Mollusca > Bivalvia > Adapedonta > Solenidae > Solen > Solen grandis. The sequence continues at coordinate 12,166,972 of CM037777.1, read as the reverse complement.
CGCCAAATCAAATAAATTACAGGCAACACTTAGATAATAAACGTCAGACAATACATCCAAATAATTTAGATTAAAAAGTCTTTAAAATACGGAGGTGTAAATCATATTCCTCATAAGCGTGGTTTATCTAATGTGTTAAAATACTAACATACCGAACGAATTCCTGTTGAGTAGGATATTCACATCTGATTTATTCGATAAATCTTAGTTAAGATATGCAGCAAGTGCCCATTCTAACAATATATAAGTAAGTATTCAAAGTAATTGATAAGCGTTTTTTATTCTGTCGAATATGCTGCTACTTTGCAAATAAATTAAAACTAATAGAAACACATTGCAGAAAAAAAGTAATTAAACGTGTTTAGACGAATGCTTTTTTCCTCACGTAATATAGAACACATCAATCTTTGGTAGACAAATACAGCTTGCATACATGTTAATATTGATATCCTTCGAAATCCTTAGACCAACATCTAATGGTTTTCGATCAAAGGAAAATTATCGACCATGATTTAAACAAGTATCTGAAAATCAATGTTTCCTTATATTCTCAACGTGGGAAATGGGTTTATGTCCTTCGTTTCGTAAGGTAAATGGTGTTTTACATACTTTATAGTTATATAAGATGTAAAAATGGTACTGGTATAGCTTCCTTGTTTGGCACTCAATATATATGGACAGTTCTATGACTGGTTGATCCTGTTTCAGGAAAATGTTCTTTGGTGTGATATCATGATACTGCTGTTTGGCAGCACTATCTTTCTCAAGTAGATATCCACATGACTGGAATACTGTCACCGGGTCGTTTAAACCAACAAACAAATAAACCACTAAACTCAATTAAAGTACATCAAAAAATGAAATAATTAATACACGAATGTAATTTCAGTAAGTATTCTGAAACAATTTTATCATAATTGATAAGGATGATGGTTCTAATTGAATCAAAACATTGTTTTACTTTAGTTATATAGAGTTGAAACCAAATTATAAAGCTGATATTGCTGTTACACAAACTGTAGAATACAAATTAGCAATATCTTCATGACCAATAACGTTATGACCTAGTGGTTTCCATGGATGCTGATCTAATTGTAGTAATCAAAATTAGAAGACTAAGAATCAGATATGCAATTAACGAAAGTTATGAAACGAACTTCACTCTAATTTAAAACTTGGAACATGCATCAATAAAAAAAAAATGTTTTTAAATATTTGGATGACCATTGTGGTAATATCAGTAGATTTAAATATCATAATTAATTAATTTGTTAATCATATGTTTCAACTGAAACATAAAAGAAAAAAATGCAGTCAGAATCAGACGCAATTAAAATGATAATGATAACAAAACACGGTCGTTGGGCGTTATCGCATTAAAATAAAACACGCCCTGCTAATATTACAGACTTTCATTTTCAAAGCTGTGTAAAAGAATGGACATGAAATGAGTGGACATGATTGATTTCAAGTCTACAATTTTTAATCAGAGAGGGTTATATCCGAGCAAAAATATTTCGATTGATTTCTAAAATATTTTCGTTGGGGAAAAACTCCAATTGAATAAATGACCTGTTGTGGAAACGATGTGTCATTCAAGAGACGGGAAATAATAATATATGTTAAACAGAGTAGGTGTTTTTAAACTAATATTCATTTACAATTGCGAATTTGGGTAAAATGTATTACGGATCAGAAAAGCATTTGCAATGATTGATATATTTATCTTACCTCGTTGATTATCTTTTATTTATTTTTTAGGATTGTATACTCTTTACTCTCCCCGTAATAGGTAGCAGTAAGTCGGGGAACCATCGGCTGCCTTACAGACAACCATGTTATATAAACAAATTTACTTATAACTCCTTAATTCTATCATTAGACAGATTATACCATTAATATGGTGGCATATTTCTGCCAGCCACTTACCCACTTAGCTATGTCGAAACTTTTCTGAAAATGGTCACTTATTCAGTTAGTATCTGGCAAGTAGAAAACTTTTGTGTTATCCTCTTAGGTATCTTAACAGGACAAAACTGTCTGTTAGTGCCCACTACTGCCAGCCATATATTCACTTAAAATAACTGGATATCTCGCCTTTTTTCAAGTTAGTCAGTTAAATTATGTGGATAACAAGCAGTTTTTCACTTAATTATCTGGAAAAAAGCATAAAATCCAGTTAACATAAGTGAATATGTGATTGGCAGTAGTGGGCACTAACAGACAGTTTAGTCCTGTTATGATACCTAAGTGGATAACTTAATTTTTCCAGAAAAGTTTCGTATAGCTAAGTGGATAAGTGGCTGGCAGAAATATGCCACCATACATTAAAATAAAATCATATCTATTTCCAACTAGTAAATCCTCGTGGATTTATATTTTAAATATATTACTTATTCTCAACGTAAAAATTACAAAACATTTACCGTATTATACGTATATGATTTTTAAATTTGGAGATAAATGTCTGAAATGGTATGTTGAATCTGAATGTTGTAATGATTGTGTTTACCGACGTAGCGATATCTTACGTCATATAACGTTGTCCAAATAATGACAGTGGATGAAGACAGCGAGTGAACAGAGATAACCGGGTGAAACTGTCGACCTTGCGCAAGCTAGCCGGAAGATTTCCTCACAAAAAAAAAACAAAAAAAAAACAAATGATCCGTCATTGATTTGAACCAACAGATGTGAGGTGCTGAATGATAAGTCAACTACATTGCCGGCTCGGGCACAGGGGCCCCTGATTATATGAAAATTTAAAAAAAATTATGTATTAATTTGTGATTTGTTTGATATATCAAATCTTGAAGTAAGACTTACTGTCTTGTCCTCAAATAACATGATCTACTATTTAGAACATCATTCTGTATTGAACAGTCAGGACATCACTATTTTGGAGAAGCAACGTCCTGAACACAGAACGGTCTATCGAAAAGGCTTAGAAATATTGAAGTCTCTCTTGCCTTGTACACTTCATGTTCTGTCAAAGTAAGTTCTTGAAACGGAAGAGATTTCTCTTGCTAATAATCATATTAATAATCTGGCCTGTCATTAAAGAATTTAAACCACGCACGTTTTCTTCTAATGTATTGTTTAATAGCAAGTTTTATTCGAAACAGTTATAGATTTACCAAAATATATCATAAAATCTCAATTATTACGTATTACAGTAATATTTACATTTATTTGCATGTCATTTATGGAAGATAAGATAAATCCAACCATTTAATCATTAAAACTCCTTTACAGGATAGTGCTTGCACCAATAAACATTCAGCAAAATTATATACTCAGCCAAAAAAGGAAGCGCCCCATTTATCAATTATATCAGTTTAAGTTTCTGAAATTGACATCACTATTATGGGTTACTCACATCTTTGGATTGAAGTGCCTATATTAAGAATTCATAAGTTTAGGAAATTAAAAAAACAACTTAGATGTTAGTTAAAAGAACTCACACTTGACAATTGGATTTCCTTATCTAAAACAAGTAGCTCACATTGAAATGGTGGGCACCACAACTTACAGAAACGAGAGGGGTTCGTAAACGAATCAGTTTCTCTAATAACTGGAAAGACATTATGTTTTCAGCTTGAGTGAGAGATGCAGGTCAAAATGATACTTTTGTCGTGTCCAGTAATTTGAATTTTGCTTTTTATCATTATTTTCAGTATATTTTGTAAATTTTAAAACATTGAATCTTCATCGGATTTTTTATATTTATTTTGTGTGTGTTGGGATGTCTCATTTTATCCTTTGAATCTGTGATGGCTTTAATTCATCAAACCATGATAGAAACAGTTGATATAATAGCAGGAAAAAGCACATCATTTGGCGCAACAATTCGACTGAACTAATAGTTTAATTTCACAACAATACAAAAATAAAGCCAAAAGTTAAATATGGATATATTCTTTTAGTTTTTGATACATTCTTATGTTTGGTAAATGTCCAAAAATGTTTTCCTTTACTGAAATAATTATATTTATAATGTGAATCGATTTCCAGGCCCTGTATTTGTGTTCTTAATATAAAACGTCCCGTCTTTGAAGAGCCAGTATGATTAATATCAAATGTATTGCGTTTTCTATTGCTAAATTAGATATTTCAATGGAAAATCTCAGAAACGAGTCTGTGTTCTGTTAATAATATGAACTTTACACAGGAAACAAATTATTTCAAAAGCCTTTTCGATATTGTTCAGCTAATGTGCATTTCGTATATAAAGTATTTTATCTTTATATTTTGACTTAATGTGTTCTGAATGCCAATCCGGATATATATTTTACATGTTTGACATGTATAAATGTAATATCACAAAGTTAAGATGTCTCTGATTCTGAAATGTTACCACATGGGTTTATTTTGAGCGAAGCTGATAATTATAATTAAGCCATTTATCTGACACACAATTCACAACAGATTTGTTTTTTACTGTTACAGTGTCTCACGACAAAATATAGTCTGTATACTCGCTTACAACAGTAATCGAAATTAATACTTTATTACAGAAACGTTTTCTGTAGTTATCCTAATTCTAATAAGACATATTACACTTGAATGACCATGATGATACGGGCGCTTTGTTTGTCTTCTATTTTTAATTGGTCATACATTTACATCTTCTGTAAAGGTATTTTTTAAGATTTTTTTTGCAGCGCCCCCAGAGAAGTTAAAGCTTTATTATATGTTGGTGTCAATCACAAAGAACTGTTTCAAAACATATTACTTATTTTTTTTACCCCAGTTCATTCTAGTTATGTGACTAATGTTCAGTAGTGACAGTATTCTAGTTATGTGACTAATGTTCAGTAGGGACAGTAATTCAAAATGTTCTGCTCTTAGTCATGCTTGTATCTATTATTTACATTCTCTGTTTTGATGATGTCCTAATATTTCCTAATGTCCTAATAAATGAATTTTGTATTTTGGTATCATTATTTACATTCTCTGTTTTTCCTAATGTCCTAATAAATGAATTTTGTATTTTGGTATCATTATTTACATTCTCTGTTTTTCCTAATGTCCTAATAAATGAATTTTGTATTTTGGTATCATTATTTACATTCTCTGTTTTTCCTAATGTCCTAATAAATGAATTTTGTATTTGGTATCATTATTTACATTCTCTGTTTTTCCTAATGTCCTAATAAATGAATTTTGTATTTTGGTATCATTATTTACATTCATGGCACATAACAACGTTTACGTTACGGTCACATCTGAATTGCATTTTTATAAAAAAAATACTTATGTATTGTAATCCATGTGTTTTAGCGTAGCATGCATATAGATGTTGCACAGCATATTATAAGTTTTAAAGCATATTCTCGTATAAGAATGAACAATCTCTATCTCTTTCATTTAGTCAGTGAAATGTTGGTTTTAGTTCAGTATTGTGAATATTTATAATATTTTAATCTAAAAGGTGTAATGGCTTCCTTTTTTTATGGATTTTGCAATTTGGGTGAACTTTAATCCCGTGAAGGGTAGAAAGCTTGGAAAATAAATGAACAATAATGGGAAACAATAATTTAGTCAAAAAGCTTATATTTTATACCCACCCACTGAAATGACATTTACATCATATAAAAAAAGTTTGGAAGAAGATTAATTTTAAAAAAAAAAATATTAAATATTGCCATAATATTTCATTTACAAGTGTTTTCCATTTACAAGTTTTATTTACAATATCGTATATCTTTTTTTATGAAGCAAACTGATTTCCTCAACAAATCGTCTTTTTATTTTATGTTTGTGTTCTCGCTGAGTTGGAATTACAACCCACTAGCATTACATGCACTATGTAATCTATTTTGGTGCCGAAATTGCACCGGACGGATTCATTCCGATGTAGCACCATAAGCACCTATGAATGAGGAATCAGAAAATTATGTGAAATAAAATACCATGGTAGTACAATGAGAGAGACTTGTTTAACGATGCTATTAAGTTTCTTTTACCATACATGAGTCATGAGGCAAAACGAACGTTACTCCGTCTGTCCTTGGCAACAATCTGCAATGGAGCAGAATCAAACTGTGAGGGATACATGATGCATTGCTATTGCAGTCGGGCTTTACAGAGCGATTGACACAATTCTGCCATTAAAATGAATTTAAATTATACTTTAATAGAAATGGACAACCAGTTCGTGATCGTGCATATTCCGACTCATCTGTTACTGATGTAAAAAGCCCTGCTGCCAAAAACGTTAATTACCAGAAAAAGTGACTTTTTTGTTAAATTAAAAAGAAGTCTGACTGCAGTTTAAATTGGAGAAAAAAAAAAACTAACACAAAATCAAGAAATAAATTGTTCGTGCCATTTAACAAAATGTATTTATTTTGAAGTATTTTGAACTAACTTTACTTAACCATAACATTTTATAAGGTGCTAACACAGGCAGCTAATAGACAATATTGAGAGAATTAATGTCAGGCAATACATTGAGATGACCTTAGTCCTAAAAGCTTTTATTACACTAATAACGAGAAACAATGTGAAAAACAGAGTATTAATCCTCATTCTTGTAATTTATGAAATGCATTTAAGTATAGCGTATAAAATTTTTCAGTTTAGTTGGCCAATGACTTCCCAATGTGAAAGCAAATCAGGCGTTTTAAAATTTGTAAAAAATGATTTCTTCTGGTTTCAACAATTGTTTCTATCAAATGATGCTGCAAAAGTCAATGCTATTAAGAATTATACCTCCAGTAGTCTGAGAAATTTGCACTTTAAAATCAATGCAAACACTTTTTGCTGTAACGTTATATATTTGATGTAAAACACGAGATAAAATGAATTAAGAACTGTTATATAACGGTCCCAGATGATAAGTTTGTTTGTTTATTTGTTGGGTTAACGTCCCACCGACAGTATTTTAGTCATTTACTGAAAATGTCTTCGGATGATGAGTAAATTTCTTCTCTTGAGAATACTGTAGAATAAGAGGGTAGGACCACATTCACATCTAGTTTCCAAAGTTTCCTACTGTTTGAAAAAATGTTGATAGAATGTATACTCATACCCTTCAATTAGATACACGTGTAACCATTCGACTTACATATGAAACCCCGCAAATGTTTTCAGTAGAGTTGATATCAAAGGAATTGGAAATCCACCCACGAATTAGATCAAAATACAAACATCATCTTTCAGTCGATCTCAATTAAATTATTTTTTATTAGGAAATGATGTCAGCACTTTTTAATGTTTGGGTGATCAAAGTGAGTCACCTTCGTCAGTAAATTAAAAAGTCATTTAGGTTAAATATAAACGAACAACGGCCATTAAAGAAAATAAAATAAGTTCTGTATGTATTCTGGAACAGCTAAATTATTAAGGTAAAGGCTAAAAGAACTATTTAAAAATTAGAATATTTCTTTGCAACGGATCTGCTACACACATTAAAGGATGAAGGCAAACTTGCTGATGCACATTTGCAGGAAATTAATTTGTCAAAATCGATATATTAATGACAAAGAAAATTTAATGGATGCTATTCTTTTTTTCTGTTGTTATTATAGTAATTCTGATTGAACCAAAATGAACTCGTTGAAAAGAAAGTGAATTGCTGTTTCGTTTCCATTTCTGGTTTAAAACATGACGGAAAATAGTTCTTGAAAAGGCAAAACAGTTATAGGAGATACTATTACTTTTATTACAACTGCAATCATATAATTTATCAAATTAAATATTTTACTGACATATAGTTTTATAAGCGGTAGATGTTCGAACTCTATTGATTTTAAACATTTATGTTAACAAGAGGGTCAAGATGGCCCTAAAGACGCTCACCTGAGAAAAACTGCCTTCATTGCCTGTACAAGTAACTAAATTATAGCATAGTTGTGCTGAATACATAATCCATGAGATCATTAATAATTCCAAGAATTAAATAGTGCCTGTAGTCGAAATTTGAAGTCAAACTTGATTGAGAAATAATGGCTTTAAACACAAACAAAATATACATTAAAGGGGCATTGCTGCTGACCTTATTGGCCAATATCAGCCATAATCGAACTTGGCCGAAAGAGTGTGGCTATAAACATTATAACAATATTTTAAAGTTTGAAGATGATTACTTCAGAACTGAAGATGCTAGAGTTTAAAAATGTGAAAAGGACATTTTTTTAATCAAAAGGGGCTTATTGGCCGATGTAAGCCTTAATCCAACTTGGCTGAGAGATTGTGGTAATAAAAATTGTCATAAAGTTTGAAGATGATTGCTTAAGAAATGAAGATGCTACAGTGCAAACAAACTAATTGTGGACGACGGACATACAGACGATGGACATTCATCGATCCTGAGCACATGTGCCCAGGTGAGCTAAAAAGCAACAACGTATCAATCAGAATCAGAAAGGTTCTTTACATGAATACCATCAATACGTTCGCTGCTTGCATGAAAATAAAAATATGCAAGTATAGCATAAATAAAAGTTCTAATCATAAATCGTTATATTGGTAGCTTGATGCATCGTACATATTTTTGAAAAGAGATTTTCAATGAGATGTAAGGACTCCACACATATATATTTATATAGTAACATATGGTATATTGTTTCTTTTTCTCTTCTTCTGAGAATGGCCTTATAGGAGGGATTTGTGCATGATGAACTTAATTCGGATAAGGAGATTTTAACAATTTTATATGGTCCCTGATCGACGGCACTTTGCCTTAGTACTCTGTGCACGGGTGCGTCTAGACAACCCCTTCCACCAAATACAAATATCATAAAGGAAATTTATAAAAAAAATGCATATAGTAGTTCTTTTCACTATATTTAATACATTAAGATATAGAGAAAACCGAGCTAATGATGTAATGATGTAAGACTGTGTTATTAAGCCGTCACTGTGATGTTATTCCAAAAATAAATCATTGATCATAAGTCAAAACAAGAGTGTCATTTCTATTCTAATATTTTACAATGTCTTACACTTTGCAATTGTTTACATCATCTTGATGGGCAATAATGCTATTGTGGTTTTTTTTCCAAATTATGTATGTTATGGTCTAATCGAAGTTTTGCAGCACTGTTGTTTTCACTGCGTTGAGAAATATTTAAGCTCGTTTGCGGGTGAAGTCACGTGACATACATTTACACACTAAACAATGTTGAATTACTGCTTTTAGTGATACTGATGCATTCATCACTGATAAAAATCAATAGAAGATTAGGTGTGTAAAGACATAACTAAACTCTGCGACAAAATTCTTATATGACATAACACTACCAGTCGATTAAAAATGATGTTCAAAATGGGTCTACTCAAAAGAGTGCAATTTTTTTTCATTGGGCAGAAGTACAAAATCGTATGTTAAAAGGTCAAATGTAAACAAGCGACGTGGCTCCAAACCAAGGTCACTATAAAACCACATGACATATCGCGACTTCATATCGATTTCATTCACGAATTCACGTTCAAGAGTAAACATCCTTATATAAATGACATTGTTAGGAATCTATTTCCTTTTTAGCTTAAATATATGGCTGAAATATACATATAAACCACCAAACTCATCGCTCAGGTCACTTTACGCTGCGTTACTTTAACCAACGACACCAAGTAATCCTCCTTACGATTAGCATACAAGTGAGGCAGTAAAACAAATATATCATTGTTTGTTGGAAATATTCTCATTTGATTTATTTCTTATATATATCATCGTTATGAGTGCTATTTAACCCTTTCCCTCATAGAGGAAACCATGAAAAGACCTATGCGAACAGCATAAAACCAGATCAGCCCCGAGTAACTGCAGGCTGATCAGGTTTATGTTGTTCGCTGTCCTCATGTCTGTAAAAAGTGAGAAAGCCTCGGCGTTCCAGTTTCCAAATGAGTGCGTCAAAATGAGTCTATATGAGGGAAAGGGTTAAATGAAATAAAATTAGACTGATATGAAATACTCGAATCTAAAATAAAAATGAAAAAGCCTCGGCATTCCAGTTTCCAAATAAATTGCTGCGAGTGTTTGATAGACCACCGTTGATACTCATGTATAGACCAAGTAAAATGGTTAAAGTATTTCTTTGGTCTCGACAATTAGCAAAAGGTAGTGCTGAGTTAGCAGGTTTTCATATTCACAGCCGTTAACAGAGAATCGACATGGAATGAAGTGGTTATTTTCGTATATTAATGCAATATATGAATATCATTTCAATTAATGTAATTTTGACAAGTACAATTATATTTTACTCATTTGTAAAATAATATGTGAGCCCTGGCTTTATTCAAATGTTTTCATCACAATTATGTCATGATTGGTATCATTTATTTTTTTTAAAATATCATGTAACATTTATGTAACATTTATGATGTGCATTATTGATTTTGATAGTATGGCATTTTAGGGCATTGTTTATAAACACATTATCAAACATCGGAAAAACATATAAAAATATATTGTAAAGTCTCGATATTAAAAGAAAACCAGACGAATGTATGTGGAACACATTTATGCGCGGTCTCCATTGGAGGTACGAGATATCTCAGCTGACACATCTGGGTCATTGTGTGGTTAAATCTGGTAGAGATTTGCATATAAAGAGTTTCATGCAGCGTCACATATGTCATTATTATGGCGTCCGCCTCATATAACAGACTGCCAGCAGTACATTAGACAGGTTATAGTGTTTTGTTTGACAGTTGTTTTTCTTAATATTTTCTCTCTTTTCAATTCTATTCAATTAAAAACAGGGGGGGGGGGGGGGGGGGGGGGGGGGGGGGCATGAAATGAAATATACAGACTAGAAAAGTGATAGACTATAAAGATCTTTTTGACAACTATAGGAACAGCTTAGAGACTGTACTAGATTGATATTCTTAACCATTACTAGAAAGACACCGGTTTTGTTGTGCAGTTCTTCCAGCGTGACAAGTAATCTGATTAATTCATTCACTCAAAAAAGAAATTTTGCTCCCTTGCAGTTAACCCGATAACTGACATTTACTAATGTTTGGCGCCTTACTGGACGAACGTACTCTGATTGCTTCAAAATGCGATAATCCGAAAACAGAATGGGAAATATCAAATCCATGGATGTTTCGACGTAGCTAAAACAAAGAAAACCCCCTTTTTTTTTCTTTTTTTTTTAGTTTTTTGGAAAGTAATGGAGCTCTTTATGGAATAATACATGGATATCTCAGATTTGCCATGGCTTTAGGATAATAGCTTAATTGGATAGCGTGATTAGATCGTAGATTGTAAGAATGATATTTAAAATTAAATAAAAAAAAAGTGAATAAAAGTAAAGTTATGATTTTAAGTTATCATGTAGAGAAGTTTCTAAGGTCGGTATATGGCCAAGTCAATGATGTAACATTATTTCATATATTTTCTATAAATATTTTTATTGCTTTGATTGTTATGTTATCATACTCATTTTCCAAATTCAAAAGAACAGCTAATATGGTTCTAGATTTATTCAAGTCATTACATCATTCTATACCTACATTATGCATGAACGAACTAAATTTCTTCCAAATCTTACCGTCATTTGGACCATCCACCAACTTTAATATTGGAAGAATAGATTATTTCTCGAAGGATCCATTTATTTTCCATAAACTTTATTTAAATTTGATATTTATCTAGTTTTATATCTGGTTCCAATCATATCTATCCATTTTATACAGTCCATCGAAATTGATAATCATTCAAGGACACTGGCCTTCCGACTCACTTCTTAGTTCCAGAATATGTGATTTGCTGTCTGCGTGTACCATTGTCATGTATAAGGTATCACGTGATGCAAGCTACACGATACATTAACTGCTTTGAAATTCAAGCTGACTTTATCTGGCCCCTGACTGTGCAGGTGATTAACGCTTCAGTCGCAGTATGATATAGAGGCAATTCATAAGTCTCTTGTTCACCGAGGTTTTGTTATATTCTCATGAAAGATTTAAATTATAAAAAAATTATAAGACTTACCAGTATACATTGATGTGTTTCTTTTTCAAACACAAGTTGATTAAATCGATAAATAACTCACACAATGGACAGAAGGTGTGATGCTGTGACCAAACATGAAGAAACTGATATGCAATACCAGATCCCACTCACGTCCTACAACAGGACCTTTAATAGACAAAAAGAAAACATTCAAGTATCTACAATGCAATAATTCATGTATATATTTTCTTATTTAAGTCAGGTATTTTTCTATTTCATTAATATGTAAATATCTAGATGTAATATGTAAATTTCCAGATAACATATAATAAGAAAGAATATAAACCTTACATTACTACTCATAATGTCAATAAACCAGGGGGTTTGCATAAATACTTATTCATATATTAGTTTATTATTTATTCTTCATCACAAAAAGTATCTTCAAGATGAAACGAGTTAAAAATTTATCCACAAATTAAGGACGGTGTTGCTTCCTGCAATGTTGTACAGAGATAAAACAAGTAACAAAAATAAGAGGGCTGGTTATCGCAAATTACGCCCTTACTCCAATTTAAGCAATATAAGGGTCATAACTCTAGAGTGTCTGAAATATTCAGACTGGTTTTAAACTAATTGTAATACTGTGCCAATACATATTGTGACAAAGTTTGGTAAAGATCGGTTCATTTGTTAGTGTTAGGAACAGACTCTGTTAATTTTGCATTTTTTCATCAATTTATGGGTCATAACTCTGGATTGTTCAAGATATTTAGCTCATTTTAGATTGTGCCCATTCACATTGTGACTAAGTTCTGTAAAGATCGGTTCATGTTTCTTCGGGTTAAGAGCGGACACTGTTAATTTAGCAATTTTTTTTATCAATTCAATGTCCAATCAAGGACATTCTGGCTGGTTGTCGAACTTCGCCGAAATATGGCGCCCATATATATAGTGACAAAGTTTGGAAAGGTTCGGTTTACGCTTGTTTGAGTTGGGGAGCAGACAACATCAGTGGACGCCGCCCACCCGCCTGCCCAGCCACCGTAGGTGAATCCATAATACGCACGATCATTCGATGGGCGTATAATAAACCCAAACTTGATAAAAGTTGTGTGCTTTTCAATTGCTTCTTCCATGGTACCTCTTGGTGAACAATAAACTATTCATTTGCTTATGATATTTAAAACAAAGTAAATGAATAGATCAACATAGATTGGACTTTGATAAGAATACTTATTTAAGAGAAAAAAAAGTTGTCCCGATGAAGATTACCTCGAAAAACACAGCAGAACTTCATTTAATTCTCAAACAACAAGAAGGCAGAAAACAGCTGACGACGTGATTAGATTAATTAACCAATATTGAATTTTAATACTATCATTGTCGTCATTTATGGACAAGGCGCCGACTCACTCGCTTCTATTATTTATACCTTCTCCGTCAAATAATTTACATAACTGATTTTTGAAAGCCCCTGTTCACGAAACATTACTTTCATAAAGACTATAAAAGAAAAAAATATTTATAACTTTTCTAGTAACAACGTTTTTACGATATTAATTTGAAAGGGATATAATGAAATAAAATTATGCATATGAAAAACTGTAACACAATCATTTTTCTAAATATGGTACTATTTATCCAGGTAATTAGGGCTAATATATTATTTCTTTTTCTTTTTCTGTGTTGCTAATTGATGTATTTCAGATTCCGATTTGATTTCCTTTTGTTGCTCATAGTTTCCTACAACGTTTCATGGCGACATTTATCATAATTGTCATTATTTGACGCGTTCCATGAACTATTAGCTTAATTCTTCACTGGTAAATGTAACTGGCACTATAATATCATCCAGTGATACTGGTCATACATGCATAACAATTCTGGTTTCAGCTTTCCTGTATCATCTATATGTCAGAAATTCCCTGTAATTTTCCTGTATTTTCTTCCCCATGAAGAAAACTGGCGGCTATGTCACCATCATTCCAGTTTGGTGACAATCCCTAGTTCGCTGGGACGCACACTCCATCATTGTTAATGCTTTTTTTTACTTTCTAGCATTAATATTAAAGTGCGTATAGGATGTGATTTTGGTCATGGAACATGTGTAATATCATTAAATGACATCGTCCTTTTCGATCTAAATAAATAAAATGCAAGCCTTGCTTTTATCATGATAACCAATGACTGAAATAGAGATAGGCACCAAATTCCAGAATGATATATTTCTGCATAAAACACATCAAGTGTCACAGGCATAGTGTTTGAAATGTATCGTTTCGTTTTTTTTGTAATCAGACAAGGGGTTGTTGTCGACAAAATCGATCTTGCGCACAATATCACTGCAGACGACAGCTAAATCTATATAAATATTCTGCATTCAGGGACTTAAGCGCATAATGTTATTTGTCGCAGGGCGGATATACTAAAGTATAAAGCATATACTTCATTTAGAGAATACAGTTGAACACGTCTTGATTCATATTTTTATGGAACAAAAACAATGAATATCAAATACAACTAAATAACAACAACAAGGAGCAAAACAACAATGCTAAGAAAATATAATATAAAGAAAACAACAGCAACAAAACAAAAAGTCTCAATCTCGAACATCGATTTTCAGGCTCTGTATTTTGCTTTTATCTGAAAGGTCATGTTTTATAAGCTAAAATATATCTGAAAATTATAACGGACTCCATTGCTAATTTAGAGAATTCATGGAATTTCACATAAACAATTATGTATGCAAAGAAAGGAAACGTCAACGGGATGCAATTTAATATATAAGTCTTCTTTTTTCTGCTGGATTGCTGTTTTAAACTGATGTCATTTAAGGTATTCAATTACGAGTAATATAGTAAATTTGATAAAAGTAAAGGAGTTCTTCAATGTGACACCATTTTTGAAAAAAGGTAATTATCGTATCAAAAATGTCAAGAATGTAGACTAATTGTAATAAACTGCGGAGTCCTTGCGATATCGGACTGTACAAGTGTCATGGTTCCACTATAAGTCGTCATAAGACATAGAGCGAGGTCGGCCAATTCCCCTTTCAGAGCCGGGCAATATATTAAGCAATTAAAAGATTATACGTTGAAACGTAGAACATATTCAAGACAATGATACAAACCAAAGGTACTCGGTGCGTTGCTTTGACCGAAAACAACAACCTTTTATACATTGTATAATAAGAAAGCAGGACACATTTTTCATTGAAAACTACATTATACCGTTTCATTTGCCGTAACTCCTTTTATCATTGAAAGATTTCATAAAATTGGTCTTAATTTGCGTGGAAATGATGAATAAAGACGAACAGGTACAAAAACACCCGCTAGCCTTAGGAATCGCCCTAAAGATGTTCGCGAGTTCAAAACACGTTTGGTCGGAAGAGTTCTCGTGTAAAACTGGAAAAACAAAAGCCACAACACCTGTGTTTAATTGTATAGACATTTGCGTGGTATGGTGAATAAAAGCTTAGGCGAATTTCCTCATTCCCCGCCGGCGTTTAAACCTGCATTCTTAGAAGGTCTAGCAAAAACTCTTATTACAACGTGTCTTCCTATATCGCTCATTTTCTATTTAATATTAAATCAATATGGACAGTCAGTTAAATATACACTCAGCATTGCCACGTCTACTACAGCCCGTTACCTTAGAATGTGGATTTACAGTGATTTCTGTAAACTTTGTTTAGCACAGTATGGAAGGTGGAAGTAATGTACAACTGTTTCACGTTATATCAATTTTGACGCTCTATGACGAACGGTTGAGATAACAGAAACCCAGCAAAAAGAGATGTTTGGACGTTTGACTTGTCCGACTGTCCTCAACCCCTCCCTCTCTCTCTTATATCAATGACAAAACGTAATGATGATTTCCTACAAATTTCCTTTCGATTATTTAACCCAGATGAATGAAAAATTCATATCAACACAAGAAGAGACAATCAATGGAAATATGGCTATCAAATGTATGGACTTTAGAGAGAGTGTGCACTCGATCGATTGCCGGACCCATTTTTAAGGCAATTCGTCTCTGTGGGTCAATACGGCTAATGTGACAATTGACTTAAACTGGAAACGCTGTTATTTAAAAAAAAATCAAGAAATAGAAACCGGTAGAAAAGTGTTAGGCTAGGCTCCAAAATAGATTTATTAACGCTGATACCAATGTGTGATCTAGGGTGGATCATCACTTGCAACTCACTGTAATTACTTAAAATAATTTATAAATTCGAGAAAATTACAAAGTTTTACATGTTATAATGAATAGATTGCTTAAATTATGTAAACATAAATATTTTATAGTTGTCATAATAATGTTTGTATATGGTAAAGCAATAACTAAAATATTTTTGGATAATCTTAACACATATTTTGAGATAAGGCAGGGCATATTATTCAGTAAAGAAAGGACTCATGACGCTAATACGTGTAAATCAGGTTTTTATGTCAGCATTTGCTTTCCCGATGTTGTTTAAGTTATTCCTGAATTTTCCCCACAAGAAGGGTGCAAAGTAACCCTGTTTTCATATTGTTTATGTCAATAGCGTAAACTGCGTCATATCCAAATGCACTATTAATTTGATTGTAACTGAATCGGACTATCGTAATCATAAATATCAGAATACCATCTCGATTTATTCTCGTTTCATGCTCCGTAAGGTAACTCCGTGACACATGTCATACGTGCAAACTCGTAACTGTCATTGGTTTGTGCTCTTTCTGAATTGCAGTCTGATATCCTTTGTAATTTTCCCGAAAGAAAACAGGCGGCTTTTTTTAATATTCTTCCAGGCTTGTGACATTTATAACTATAATTTCGCAATAATGCACTCCTTATCAGTTTTCGTTTTTGCTGATATTGATATTTATGCGTTTAAATTAGGTATTCCTTGAAACTGGGGAATATGATTTCATGCTAAGCGTTGAAATAGAAGTCACATAAAAGTCACTTTCTTTCACTGATAAAAACATTGATATGCTTGGAAATTAACATTTCTTTTTGATAATATACAAAAACCAACAGTCTTACCTTATTCAGTCTTTTAAAATGTAGGGATACATGTGTAATTTTATAAATTATGAGTAATTATATATCGATATTTTTATGTTTTATTCATAGATTTGCGATATATAAAAAGAGGAACTCACGATAGTTCAAATGAAAGTGATGTTTGTATTATTAGTTGAATGAAAACCTATTAATTTCTGAAAAAAAGTTACAAAGTATGTCATATTTACGTTTCTTTGTTGTTTTTTAACTCTTCATTATATTTACTGTATTGTTTGCATTGTCATTGAAAGATAAACAGCTTGGTTCTCTGAAAGATCATTTACCGGTACACGGCCAATGGCCGAATATCTTCAAATCGCCGATGGGTCAGCTGGAGTTGACTGATTACTATGATGATGTGTTGCCGGTCTCATGCAGATTTTCACCAATGCCAAAACCCTACAATCTACAAAATTCGTCCTGCAATTTTTGGAACATGACTGAAGCATACGGACATAATGGTATACACATGTATATATAGTTCAAATATTATAGATGATTTATTTTGATTGGCTTATTAGGGCTCACTTGACGAGCCAGAAATGGGCGAGATTCGGGTTAAATAATTTTGAAAAAGAGTTGAAAAATCCAATCTAATCCATGTATGTTGTGTGTGTTAACGAACAAATTATGGTTTTCTCAAATTCTGTCAAATAGAAACATTTAATACAAATTTATTTATGACTTATGATAAATATCTTAGGTTTTGATTTTTGAACGATCAAATATTCTGATATCACTATTTTCAAAATGCCCTACTGAATATTTCAACTAACTTCGCTTTAAACAAATTTAATCTCATGGCACTTATAAATCCATGTTTATTTTCAATGAGATGATCATGCCAGTCCTTATATCAATAATCAGTCCTTCTGTTCAAGCATCATCTACTGCTTCAGACTATCTTCATTGCTTCCCTACAAAGAAGATAGGCGACATTGTCATCAAAATTTCAAATAGTTGACATTTAACCTGTATTATTTTGCTAGGAAGCATACTCAATCATCTGCAATATTGTTTCCACTCCAGTCTGCTTGGGTTTGCAGTGACGTGCGTATGTCACCCGACTCTCCTTCAATAAGATACAATGAAACAAGTCTATTATCGACTAGGATTTATTCTTTAGAAATCATCGTAAAAAAGCTCCATACCATAAACTAATAACCGATATTAAAATGAAATTTCTTTTTCACCAAAGGAACCATCAACAAAAAAATCAAAATATATATACACACAAAACAAACAAATCAAAAATGCTATGCTGGTTGTAAACTTGCCAAATCAATATAAATGGTTGAAAACACATAAAAACGTTATACATGCATGTTCTAACCTTATAAACCCCAGCCTCACTATAGATTTAATGGAGAACTAGAAAATCTGTCTTATCGGGGTTTTTTTTCATCCCATAAAATGAATAATTACGTAATTTAGTTTTCTTTATAAACAATGATTTACTGTCTCTTTGTTTGCGAACTAAAATCCAAAAATCTGGAACGTCTTGTCTTGGAAAAACTTATATGATTAATTTCAAATGTATTAGACTCCATTGCTTAAATAGCTATTCTTATGGCAAACCACTGAAATTTGTCTTTGCATTCTTTGTTGATGGCTCTTAACAGAGAGAGAAATTAAGTAGCGAAATCTTTGCTGTATTGTTTTCTTTATCCGATTGTATCTTAATGTTAAAACGGTTTCTGAACTTATATATTTGTATACATCAAAATAATAATTCCCATTTAGAAGTGAGAAACTGTTCGGAGTTTCTGATAAAATATTTACTAATCAACAATATTCGTTCAGATAATTTGTTTGATATTTTATCATTGACTTACGGCCAAGATTGCTTCCTTTACACATCAATTATCAGCAGCACAATGTATCAAATAGTAAAAAGTCAAACAAACAGTTCCGCAGCAGTTGCATTAAATTTAATGACATTAATAAAAAATGACGTTAAGTTCGTGATTGTGCATTTTCGATAAATTTCTGTCAAGGGAAAACCACGAACATGATAAAGCTTGATAAATATGTTAAAGTACGAGTATAATCTGATTTCTGAAAAAAAGAAAAAGCAAATTTATTCGCGCATTTGGGTACTCTTAATGAAGTTAAAGAAAAACATGGGAAAAATAAATTGGGTTATATTTCATATTGATATTGTGTAGGGACTATTCCTACTGCGATGTTTTCATAACGAAAAGAGTATTCTAAGTGATTTGCGTATCGTCAATAATTAAAACTGATTCCTGTTCTAAAACATGTTTCACGATTGCGTGTTCAGATAAGCCCTCTTTATTTGCCCTCGAGAAACTTGTCTAATGGCTATACATATCTTCTGGTGAAATTATTTCCAATCTCGGTAAATGTATTGTCACGAAAGTAAATCCTGAGTTCATCATATTTCAGGTGTAAAAATATAGAATAAATCTCTGGATGTATAAACAAGTGCCGGCAATTATGTTATGTTAATCACACTCTTTTTCCATATAGATTTATATATTTAAGTCAGGAAAGACACGACTGTATTTATTATTGTTTATATGTGTAGAACGGGAGTGGCCGCATGGTTTGACCTTTGTTCGTCTGGGTATCGGGAAATCTTAGTGTCGAGCACCCCTGCGACATACTGAAGTAAAACATGTGCTTCACTGCTTGGCGCTAAGCATTGGGCCGGATGGTCCGTTGTAAGGATATTGTGACTGGGTGTGGCATCATGTCACATGTCTACGACGTAATAGTGCAGTATGGCAGTACTATATCTGCCTCAAATATACTAAGTCTGCAAATCACTTAAACGTTAAATCCAATATTAAACAAACAACAATTACTCACTTGATCGCAGCCGTGATTTTATCCTTTTAACAACTTTCACCGAAATTTAACACCATTAGGTACAATAAACATGCAGTAATTTATGTTTTTTGGTGAATGGTGTCGAATTGTACCTGACGTGTAACTAAAGACTAAATAATTCATAGAACGCTGAAACTAAGAGTCATAGTTTACCATATGAAGTGATAAAATTCGTATTTTATATCATTTCCCTTTTTCTACAACAATCTCGTGGCTGGGATACCCGATAACTTAACTGTCCCTTTATCAAGGCAGTGGCAGCCAACAACTAATGTGTTGCAAGACCTTTTGAAAGTTATCAGTCAGGACTTCTATCAGACAGGGTGTTCTTTAGTCGACACGAAATTGGTTATTACATCAAATAATTTGAAGAAAAAAAGCCAGACAAAGAAAAATATCGGAAATGCGCCAAATATATTTCTTCAAATACGACGCAATATTCTATTATTTTTATGAAAAATGCATGCTTTGTCATTGGAAAAGAAGATGCTTTAATTTTCATAATTATAAAATGCAAGACACGGTGGTAACAGATATGATTTCTGTTCCAAACAATCGATTTCACAAATTATAAATTGTAATACACCAGTTTGTTGATTACATGATGTTATTCTATCAGTTTTGATATTTGTATTAACATTAATGAAACACACTCGCATTATATGATATCCTATGACTGTCTGCAAAGTTTCTACGATTTCTCTCCATCGACGGTTTCAATGTGATACAATAGACATCTTACTTAGGACGAATTTGAAATCATAGCGCCCTGCCAAACTCATAATTCATTTAACCATAGCCTCGAAAATCACACTGGATATCAGATCACGATTCTGTTCTGTAATAAAGCCTAACAACACAAACATTTTATAACTTGCAAACATCGAGGATCGAGCTATTTTTTTAAGATTTTACCTATAGAAATACGATATGAAAGAAACAATACGAAAAAACTTCTATGGATTGATTTTAAAGTCATTTATGAATCCATAAAGCCATTCTTTTCGATTATGCTTAACTATTTATAAAAGTCTCATTATCTCAGATTAATTCTGGTACGGTAGGTGATACCATGTACTGGCGTAATTTTATCAAGTATGGAGAAACACAGTTTTATGTGTATCAAATTGTTTTTAACAATTCGCACTCTGACCGTTGCCCGTTTATTTACTGTTCACGCAAGCGCGCTTTTATATTTATCATGACATTTTGGTAAGGGGATCTACCATAAACATCAAGCTTTTTAAACATTGTATTTCCCGAACCTGACGGATGTCATTAATCAATCATGCAAGGATAGAATAAACAAAATTTAAAACATATCTGGAATTGGATTTTACCAAAATTAGTTTGTTATTGAGAACATATCCCTGTTTCATGACAAGCAAACTAATAAACCTTCCTGTAATAACTAAGAATTTGAACTGCATTTCTTTGGAACAAATGAGAAACCTATGTTTCAAAACCCTTATCTGTCATATTCCTAGAATAATTTGTGTAACTTTCATAATAGACATGGATCACATGGATCCACCTGAGGTCAACAAAATTGGGTATAAGCAAATAATTGTGATGAGCTGACGTAATGTTTCTATGTAGAGGATAAATTACGCAATACACACATATTTGGTATCTTAGTCGTAAAGCGAATGAAGTCAATGTTATGAAAACGACCAATCTTGAAAGGGACACAACTTTTGCTTTACGTTGAGAAAATTAAACTACAAATGTAAGGGAGAGCAGAAGTAAATGAGAATTAAAAATGATAAGTTCCTTTGATGCGGTCCAGCTACATACAATGAAACTAAAACGTGATATTGCTTATTCACAACTATGGAAAATAAATGAGCCATTCACTGAAATCTCAATGACCTAGTGAATTTCTTGTACACTGTCATTTTGTAGTTATAGTTATTCAGATTCAGACAACTAGAAATTAGTTTACAAAACCTGCATACAAGTTAACTCCATTCCAATTTAAATCCTTGATTGGAAAAATCTAATCAGTTTGAATTGCGTTTTGATAGACAGGTATACTTATGATGGTGCTTTTATTATTACTTCTAATACAACTTTGCTCAATACATTTACAAAATCAGACCGCCCCCCCTCCACCCCAAAATAGGCATCGGATCTCAATTGTTATTGAAAAAGGACTAAGCAAAAGAATAGCGCAGTCTTAAACGGAATATATAGACGAATTCAGATTATTGATGCAAATCTTGAATGATAACAATAATTAGTGAAAGTCAAATAAAATGTACATGTTATTTTGATATTAATGAAAGTCTTCATGAATAAGTGACAGACTGATTATAAAGTATATATAAATTTCATAGTATTCAGTTGACATGAAGTAGAGCTAATTGTAAAAAAATGAGGATGCCTTTCGATATCAGGGCGTGGTTCCACAACTGGTCACGCTGTGGGAAAGCAGTCCGTGTTACGGGGTCATTCCCAATAACATTGGCATGTTATGACCGTTTATAGAGCTGACAAATTCCCATTTCAGAATCGGACACTTAATGTTTAGCATGGAGAGAGAAAAAAGGTTCGAATACATAGTACGAGTACATATTCAATACAATTATCCATATTGTAAAAATTTATTTTTCACTTTCAGAATAAATTGGATACATATTTAGTTTTAAATCTTATTTACATGAATTCTCATTTATGTTGTGCAGTCACGTACATCTAAAATTGATGCTCATTTAAGGACACTGCTCTTCCTTAACATTAATAAGTTTCCAAATACAAAACATTAGAGCTGCGTCTGACAATGCCATATATAAAACATTACATACCGTGAGCAATATCATTCAATTATGTCATTTATACTCCATCTGATATGGATCTGGTTTGTCTATATAAGCTTAATTTCTCTGACGCATAAAACAAAAGCAAATCATGAACTCCGTGTTCCTATTCAAAGTGCTATGTTGTAAATGGAATTTTAAAATGTGTTTTTTACTTAAAGAAAGAGTTTTACATCCTATCGCAGTCTGAGCGTTAACATTGTTGTTATTTACTGGTACTGTATGCTAATCATTATATGATACCGTATTCAACGGTTAAGTCACAACTGATCATTTGCAATATCAGATCAAATCATATTCTGCAAGGGTGCCAACAATGGTGAAGTATCAATCATGGTCATATATTTTTGCTAAACTATCAAGCAAGAGATGAAACATTTTATTCTGTTTCTATGTTATATATTTTACAAAATAACTGAAAATGTCAGTAAACATTTGAAATCCATGTAGTTCATGTATCATATGAAAAGGAAAACATGATTATTTTTCGCAAATAGTTGCACTGACCACAACTGCCTTTTGACTTGGTTGCGATAGCTTTCGCTGATCTCATGTCAAATCGCACTGTTGTAAAGCAGTTACAAAATCAAGAAATCTTAGGCAGTTACAGCGAGTCAATCCTCTGCGATTTCTTTTGATCGTAAAGAGGTTGCAGAGTGGTATGCGATCGGTCAGTCATTCACATGCGTTGCAGAGCAGGATAATGAAGATGGTTTTAATGAGGCTCAAGAATACAAGGGCGTCGGAAATAGCAGCACCAGCGGCGTCTTCTTGTTGCTGTTACATAATTAAACCAAGTATCTGTAAGTGTTCTGGTGAAAGTAGAAGAATTTACAGATTTAGAAATATGATAGGATTCTTTCAAGACCTCTATTTTTACCTTAAATAGAGGCTGACTTTCGTGCGATCGTAGTACTATTGGCAACCGTATGCCAACAGTTCGCAGGTGGATCGGCGACCGGTCGCCAGCAAGTCGTAATCATTTTTAACTTGTCGCAGACCTGTCGCCAATAAGTCGCCAACATGTCTCCGAGCGTTCTCCTTAGACGTAGGCCTCCCTGGGGGAAATCCTTGGCGATTTAGAAAAAGACAAATGGACACACGATGGATCACAATGTGTGAGAAAAAATAATGGAGAAGCCACATAAGAAATTGCACTTATAAGACATCGGGGATGGTCTGATGAACGCTCCTGATTCTTCGGCTATGTTCAAAAGGTTTATTGGAATGTCCTCCGAACAATGGCTTTGAATCAGTGGGAATGGTACCCGATGTTCAGGAAAACTCCGGGGGACTTTCTCCGATAATTGGCAAAGGGGCCCCGGATCTGCACAGAATCTAGCCAATTTCTCCCATGTAAAACTATAGCAAAATAAAAGCCACAATATTGTTGAATTGTATGGACATTTGCGTGTTATGATGAATAAAACTTAGATGAATTTCATCGTTTCCCGCTGGTGTTTTAACCTGCATTCTTTGAAAGCCTTTCCAAAACTGAATGTGTCTTGCTATATCGCTCATTTTCTTTTTAATATTAAAATCAATATGGACATTCTATAACAAATATGGTAATTTTATCTCCTAAATATACAGTATTACCACGGTCTACTACAGTCTATTGCCTTAGAATATTGGTTTACAGTTATTTCTGTTACATGCGCATTTGGGAGGTTGTCCTGAATAAAACGCCAGTATTCTCCTGCTGTAAACCAAAAAGATAAAGAGTTCTTGACTTGACTTGACTATTTGGGTTTACCGTCGCTTCGACAGTATTTCAGTCATATAGCGACGTGAAGCTAATTACAGGTGGAGGAAGACCCCGAGTGCACGGAAGCATCCGGGTAGAACCACCGACCTACCGCAAGCCAGCTGGAAGGCTTCCTCACATGAAAATCCGAATGACACTGCCGGGATTCGAACCCACGCGTTGAGGGGCTGAGTGAATGTTAAAGTCAGCGACTTTACCCTCTCGGCCACGGAGGCCCCTAAAGAGTTTAGCACAGTATCGTAATAATTCACATCTAAACTGTTTCTCGCAACATCAATGATAACGTTCATATGTCGAAAAGTTCCGATAACAGAAACCCACTAAGAAAATCTGTTGGACGTCACCCCTCTCTCTATCTCTCTCTCTTTCAATAACAAAACTTATTTATTACTTCTTACAGTTTCCTTTCGATTATTTAACTCGGATGAATGAAAAAATTTATAACAACACAAAAAGAGACAATCAATGGAAATACGGCTATCAAATGTATGGACTTTAGAGAGGGTGTGCCGTCTAATTTTGTTTGTAATTTTCCCGAAAGAAAACAGGCGGCTCTTTTAACATAATTTCAGGCGTGAGACATTTCTAACTATTACTTCGCAATAATGCACTCCCTATCAGTTTTCATATTTGCTGCTATATTGATATTAAGGTGCTTGAATAAAGTATTATTTGCAATTGGGGAATATAATGTTTGCTAAGAGTTGAAAAAGAAATCACATAAAAGTAATTTTCCTTTTCTGATAAAAAATGTTAAATTAACTTTTTTGTGACAATTTACAAAACCCAACAGTCGGAATCACCTTACCTTATTCAGTCCTTTAAAATGTAGGGGTACATGTGTAATTTGATAACTTATGAGTAAATTGCATTTTGATATGTTTAATTTTTAGTTTAGTTTCCATTTTGCAATCGTATATAAACAGGAATCACGATAGTTCAAACTGAAATGCTGTTTGTATTACTGGTTGCCTAATATGCATTTTTTCATGTCATACAATTAATGAAAATCCATTAATTTCTGAAACAAATTACAAACACAATATGCCACAAATATGTTTCTTTGTGTTTTTAACTCATCATTCGAGTACTGTATTCTTTGCCTTGTCATTGAAAGATAACCAGCTTGAGTCTGACAGATCATCAACCGGTACACAGCCAAATATCTTCAAATCGCCGATAGGTCACCGGGACTGGATTGACTACTTAATGATTTGATGCCGGTCTCATGCTGATTCACATCTATGCAAAAACATCTGCAAAACCCTGCAATCTACAAAATTCGTCCTGCGATTTTTGGAATGTGACTGAAGCATACAGACATAATGGTATACACATTTTATATAGTTTTAACATTATACTTGACTTATTTTGATTGACTAATTTAGGCTCACTTGACGTGCAAGAAATGGGCGAGATTCGGGTTAAATAATGTTGAAAAAGACTTTAAAAATCAAATCAAGTATATGGTTTTCTCAAATTCTGTCAGATAGCACATGTCGTACTTATTTATTTATGACTACTTGTGATAAATGTCTAGTTTTGATTTTTTAACGATCAAATAGTCTGATATTTCAAAATGCCCCACTGAATATTTCATTGATTCAACTAACTTCGCTATAAATTTGATCTTCCATGACACTTATGATGATTATTTTAAATGAGATGATCATACAAGTCCTAATATGAATCATATGTTATTCTGTTCCAGCATGATCCACTGCTTCCAGTTATCCTCATTGCTTCACTACAAAGAAGATAGGCGACATTGTCACCATAATTTCAAATATAACCTCTACTACTTTGCTAGGACGCATACCTTACCATATGCAATATTGTTTCCACTCCAGACTGCTGGGGCTTGCAGTGACGGGCGTATGCCGACTCTCCTTCAATAAGATATGATGAAACAAGTATATTATTAAATAGGATCTTTTTTCTTTAGAAATCATTGTTGAAATAAAAGCTTCATACTAGTAAGCTAATAACACACACACACACACACACACACACACACACATATATATATATATATATAACAAAACAAACAAAACCAAAATGTTATGCTGATTGTAAATTTGCCAAATCAAAATAATTGTTGAAAACACATAAAAATCAAATATGTATATATAAACTATTTGGAGTTTCTGATATAATATTTACTAATCAACAATATTCGTTCAGATAGTTTTGTTTGATATAGTATTATTGACTCAGGACTAAAATTGCTAATTCCTTTACTCATCAATTATCAGCAGCACAATGTATCAAATGGAAAATAAAAGTCATACAAACTTTTTCGAAGTTGCATTGAATTTAATGACATTAATAAAAAGTGACATTAACTTCGAGATTGTGCATTTTGGATAAATTCCTGTCTAAGGAAAACCACGGAGATGATAAAGCTTGATAAATATGTTAAAGTATAATCTGATTTCTGAAAAAAGAAAAAGGAAATTTATTCGCGCATTGAGGTACTCTTAATGAAGTTAAAGAAAAAATGGGATAAATAAATTGGTTTACATTTCATATTGATATTATGTAGAGACTATACCTTTTGCGATGCCTCAATAAGCAAGACCGCAGTCTTTGTAATTTACATATCGTCAAGGTTAATAAAAACTGACTCATGTTCTATCACACGTTTTCACGATTACGTTTTCTGATAAGGCATTTTTAACCTTAACTTAGTTCGATCAAATGAAATCATTCAATTCAATTCATTGGTTTTGATTTAAAAAGTTAATGCCAAGCTTGATGTGGTAGCAGTAGGGGTCAGACGTTTTTTTGAGAGCTCTGCCGGTCACCAGTGTTTTGTTTTTTTTGTTTTTGTTTTTTTTTTCGTTTTTTTTATTGAGAGTTTTGCCAGGACAATTGTGAAATTTATATCGTTGGAAACGGAAATTGGTGGACTTTAAAACTGGACTCCTTATTTGCAAGCATAGTTTTGTAATTGATATAGAAAGGCAAATATGATGGTAATGTAAATGACATAAAGAGTAAATGAGCTGAGTCTATTCACTCAACATTTGAAGAAGCACGTGAAACCTGTGTACTGTTTGCATTAGCACCTATGTTCCATGTACAAAGAGCATTGAGCGACAATTGAGCACGTTAATTGCTGAAAACTTCTCAAATAAATACTGTCGACGGAGTGGACGTGTTTCTATGGACATTCTATTTCTAGTGTCGTGTCAATATATTTTTTAATTTGTGCCCTGAAGCGCATTGTATCAGTGTAGTTCATTGCAAATTTCTATAGATTCTCATTGGCAAATTATGGGTATTGATACTTTAATTTATCGAGCAAGGGTCGGTACTTTGAAATTTCGACTAGAATTCAAGGTGTCAAAACACGACCCATATAGCTCAACCCACCCTGGGACAGACACCTACAAACATTGGTGTTTTATATATTCATGATGTACACGTTTATGGCTATTCACTCAGTTATCCAACTAAATGACATTGTTATAAGCAATTACGCTGTCGACTATATCTACCACTGTCATTCGGAAGCGTCGCCTTACATGGTTAAAGGGACCAGTCCAGTGCCATGCCATTCGGATACGTGTGGAAGCCTATATGGACCAAATGGGTTATATCTCGAATATGCTAGCAGGTAACTCCTTGGAAGATTCATTGTCAGCTCTAGGGAAACGGATGGAAGAAATTGAATATAACTATGATGTAGTTAACAGTGATATGGCAGTCCTCTCATACCATGATGAAACAACCCGAGACCTTGTTGACAGATTAGAGCAGCAGATAATATTAAGTGAATCTGAGCGCCTGAAAGGTTCGCTACGCATATTTGGTGTGCCGGAAACTGAAAATGACAATCAAGGATTACATAAACTTGTCTCTGATAAAGTATTATCGATGGCTGAGAGAAATGATAATTTGAATGAAAGTCCCATTGAAAATGTTCGACCTGTTGGAAGGATAACAGATAAGTCTAGAATGATTATTGCTAATTTCAAAAATCACGACGACAAATTTAAGTTATTTAAATACTGAGATGCTTTGAGAAGGGAGGGCATACGCATTGCAAACGATCTATCATATATTCAGAGCCAAAAGCTAAAACAAGTTAACGAGCAAGGGTTACATGAGTACTTTAAAGGTAGCCAGTTGATTTGTTACAGAAAGGACGATATGCACAGGCGGGAAATGAAGGACACGCTAGTTACCAAGCAAGCATCTAGACCAAGTTACGCGGCTGTGACCGCGACAAGCAACCCAACAGCCCGTGACGTGATTTCTCCTGAGGGTGACGAGAACAATCGGATGCCATAGGAGGTAGGCCGAGGCCGAGTGAGAAATATTTTGATGATCTCTTGGAATATTGAAGGTTTTAGGACTAAATAAAATTCCTTTGATATACATATTTTCTTACGTAAATATGATATAATAAGTATTCAAGAAACTTGGGACTATGAGGATTGCATTTTCTGTGAAGTACTTTGTGGGTTTCGATTTTGAGATTTATTTGCAATGCTAAAAGATCAATAGCTGGTGGTAGAGCGATGGGTGGTGTTATTGTATTTATAAAAAGTTCTATTGCAAAGTATTTTACTCACATTTGTAATTATTTTGAATATGGTGTCATATTAGAAATTGACAAATTACTATTAAGTACTCGCAGGAATGTTTTTTTTTATCGTTCAGATAAGTCTCCGTTTTATGAAAGTAGAAATGAGTCGTGTAATGATAGTCTGGAGGATATTCTCACAACAAACCACTTACTTAATAAACACTTGATATTGTGTGGAGATTTTAATGCCCGAACAGGTACACTCCCTGATTTCACAGATACCATCAATATAAATAATGTACCTGCATTTCAACAATAAGATCATATATTAGACACAGACCTACCAGAAAAACGAGAAAACGTTTGACATGGTTGTAAATAAAATTGGCAGGGAACCCTTAAATTTTTGTAAGACCTTCTGATGGTTTATTATAAATGGGAGAAATCTTGGTAAAGATAAATCTATTATTTAAAAAAGCAAAACTGTTACATTAATTAACCGAAATGGCAGCAGTACCATAGATTATTATATACTACCAAAGGATATAGTTCATCTAGCAATAGACTTTCAAATACTTGATAGAACTGAAAGCACTCATTTGCCAATTTCTCAAGAAGTTAAATCGGAAATGATGACTCGGGAACCAGATAATGAAACTGAACAGGTAACATTTACATTGAAGAACCTTTTCAGACAAGATTTTAGTAATATTGTAAAAGAGGGTGTATATCACGGTTTATTTACAAAAATAGATGACATGTGTAGATCTAATGCGTCTGTTGACGATAAAGTGGGTCATCTGGAATCCACTATTTTAAAATGCAGTGAAAGTTTTAAATAAATAAAGAAAAGGCGATTAAATATACCAAATAAGGGTTTTCCTAAATCAGAAGCTAGAAAGGCACTGAATACCTACCGAGCAAGTCGAACGGGGACTAATCTAAATAAATACTTGGAACTTAAAAGCAAGTACATGTAAAATTCATATAGCGAAATATAATAAGAAAATGTCAAAAATAAATAATAATATAAATTATGCAAAATCCTTCTGGCGGGAAATAAAAAGTTTAACTAGTTACACTATATCAGAACCATCCATTGATATAGATGTATGGTACCAACATTTTAAATCTTTTTTTTTAAGTTTCACCCAGGGATGATAACTGGGATGCATTTAATTTTCACAATAATGATTTAAATGAAAATTTGGATGATATTCAACACCAATTATTTAACAGCTGCATTTCAGATGAAGATATAATGGATTGTGCATCGAAAATAAGATTAATAAAGCCAGTGGGGGTATTCTTTTACCACAACACCTAGTATATGCTATTGAGGCTTTATTGCAATATGTCCGACTGATGTTTAATAAAATCTTTATGACCGGTAATTTCCCCGAAAAATGGTCAAATTCAATCATTATACCAATTTACAAGAAAGGGGTAAAATCCGACCCAAATAACTATAGGGGTATCGCACTTAGTAACATACTGAGTAAATTATATTTTTCCGTTATAACAAGACGTTTAACATTTTATACTGAAAATATGGAAAAATCGCTGAGTGTAAGCAGGTTTCAGAGCAGAATATTGCACCATTGATAATGTTTTTATTTTGTATTCTGTTGTTAACAAATTTTTGCAGAAGAAACGAAAACCAGTGTATGTTGCCTTTATCGATTTTCAAAAAGCCTTTGACTTGGTTAATAGGCCTATATTATTTGAAATTTTAAAAAAAAAAATATCAAGGGAAAACTTTTCACATCAAATTAGTCAATTTATAGATCAGTAAAGGCATGTGTTAAAACAAGTTCAAATATTTCGGATTTATTTGACTGTCCTGTCGGCTTGAAGCAGGGGTGCTGTCTCAGCCCGTTTCATTTACTATGTTCATTAATGATC
Source organism: Solen grandis (assembly GCA_021229015.1). NCBI lineage: Eukaryota > Metazoa > Mollusca > Bivalvia > Adapedonta > Solenidae > Solen > Solen grandis. Next base: position 12,136,112 of record CM037777.1, on the reverse strand, counting down.
TGTATACATTTTTAAGACCAGAAACGTTCGCGGAATCCAGTTATTTCCAGATATAACTGAAATTTTTCTCCTTATCTTTGCAGATGATGTCGCTTGTATATCTGATACGATTTCAGGACTACAATTACAATTAAACTTATTACATGAATTTTGCGAGGATTATAAACTTAGCGTAAATATTGATAAAACAAAAATTCTAATCTTTCAAAATGGGGGACAACTCTCTAGAAATGAAAAATGGAGTTATCAAATAGTAGACTCAATGTAGTTGACAGATTTTTCTACGTAGGATTATATTTTTCCAACAGATAATCAATGTTCAAAATGGCAGAGAATGTTTCGCTGAAATCAAAAAGGGTGTTAATACATTTTTCACTCCTTTAATCAATATAAATGTCTTCCATATTCATTATATTTCAAAATATTTGATACTAAATTTGCACCAATTTTGTTAATGCCTCTCAGTTATGGGGAATTAATAGCTATTATTGTGTACAATCTGTTCATTTTGAAGCTTGAAAACGTTTTTTACGTATTGGAACTCGTGCTTGTAATGGTGCTGTATTAGGGGACTTAGGTAGATTCCCAATTTATATTTATGCGTCAAAGCATTGCATTAAATACTGGTTGCGAATAATAAATATGCCAAATCAAAGATACATCAGACTCTGTAATGATAAAATCCTATATTATGACAGTATAGGTCTAACAAACTGGGCAACGTCAGTGAAACAAAACCTATATCAGAATGGATTTGGATATATATGGGAAAATCAATATGTAGATAATCAAATGTTATTCTTATACAACTATGTGAATAGACTTAAAGACCAATGCATTCATCTCTGGCAATCTCGTTGTTTAAAAAATAGAAAATTAACACATTATGTAAATTTTAAAATAAAGTATGATGTTGAAAATAATGTAAAGGTAATAGATATTGGAAAGTTTCGAAAATGTATGGCTAAATTCAGAAGTTCTTGTTATTGTCTGTTAATTGAGTCACCATAATATATCGAGAGAAGAACGCATGTGTCCATATTGTAATTCCACCCAGGAGGACGAATATCACCTTACCCTGCTGTGCCCTTTATATAATGTTCTCAGAGAAATGTATATAACTGCTTATTATAAAAACTACCCTACAGCGATAAAATTCTACAATCTAATGGAATGCAAAAATAAAACTGTAATTCGGAACCTTGCTATGTTTTTATATTATGCATTTGAAAAAAGGAAACTCTTTTTAACATACATTGATTAAAGAAACTAATGGGAACTGAGCATTATGCATTTTTTAATATTTCAATGACGAATCTTGTATTTTTTCCCTTCAAATTACCTACTGCTATCACATGTGTTTTATGTTATAACATGTATTATGTATATGGACCGGGGTTTTTTTTTGTACAATAAAACATTGAATTGAATTGAATTGAATTGTATCAATCCGGAGGGGAATAAATACGAGAACTAAGTATAATAAAACATAGACCCTCATTGATTCAGTCTGGCTCGTTTTAACACAAGACAGTTTGGTTTTTAACGAAATATTTGCCACATATAAGTAGGCAAATTGTTATTCTAAATCTTTTCTTTGTTCATCCTAAGTAGGCAAATTGTTATTCTAAATCTTTTTTTTGTTCATCCTATATCAGGTGTAAAAATATAGATTAAATCCTGGATGTATAAACAAGCGCTTGCAATTATGTTTGTATAACCACACTCTTTTTCCATTTACATATCTAAATCAGGAACAACACGACTGTTTTTATGGTGTTTTTTTTGTATTTGCAGAAAAGGAATGACCGAGGGATTTGACTGTCCGTCCTGGAATTGGGAATTGGGAGTTCTTGGTTTCGAGCACCGCTGCGACATAATGAAGTAAAAAATGGTACTGGTATAGCTTCATTGCTTGGAGCTCAGAATATAGGGGTAGATTAAGGATCGGATGGCCCGGTGTCAGGATAATTTGACTGGGTGTGGAATCATGTCACTTGATTGCAGCCGTGATTTTATCCTTTTTAATATCTAACATGCTGTAAATTCTGTCTTAGGTGAGCGGTATCGGATTGTACATGATGTGTAATTAAAGACTAAACACTGCAATTAAGAGTGATAGTTCACCATGTGTAGTGATTAAATTCGTGTTTTATATCATTTCCTTTTTATCTACAACAGCCTCGTGGATGGAATACCCGACAACTTTACTTTCACTTTATCATAGCTGTGGCAGCCAACAACTAATATGTAACAAGGCATTTAGAAAGCTATCAGTCAGGACTTCTATCAGACATTGTGTTATTACAGTCGACAAAAAATGGGTTATTATGTCAAATAATAAAGAAAAAAAGCCAGACATAGATAAATATCGGGAATACGCCAAATATACATCTTCAAATCTGACGTAATATTCTATGATTTTATGAAGAATGCATACTTTATCATTTGAAAAGTAGATGCTTTGATTTTCATAATTATGAAATCCAAAGACACGGTGGTTACATTTGTGATTTCTGTTCAAAACAATCCATTTCACGAATCTGCAATTGAATTCACCAGTTGATTATGTACATGATGTTATTTCATCAGTTTTTATATTTGTATTTACATTAATGGAACACACTCATATCATGTGATATCCTATGACTTCTGAAAAGTTTCTACGATTTCTCCACTTCGACGGTTTCAATGTGATACAAAGACATCTTCCGTAACACAAAATTGAATTCATTGCGCCCTCATAATTCATTTAACCATAGCCTCGAACATCAAACTGGATATCAGATCACGATTCTGTTCTGTAGTAAAGCCTAACAACACTAACATTTTATAACTTGAAAACATCGGGGATCGAGCTTTTTTAACAATATATGTAAAGAGATAAGATATGAAAGAAAAAATGCGAAAAAAAATTCTTCTATAGATTGATCATAAGAGACCAAAAGCCATGCAATTTGATTTTGCTAAAATATTTAAAAAGAGTCTCATTATCTCTGGTACGGTAATTATAATGGCATAATCTAATCAAGTTTGGAGAAACATAGTTTTATCTTTAAGTTATATGTATCACTTTTTTTTTCAATTCGCAATCTGAATGTTGCCCCTTATTTACTTTTTACACGAGCGTGCTTTGGTACTGATCATGACATTTTGGTAAAGAGATCTACCATATATATAACATACGTCAAGCTTTTCAAACATTATATTTCCCGAACTTGACGGATGTTATTAATCAATCATACAAGATTAGAAATAACAATATTTAAAACAAATCTGGAGTTTGATTTCAACAATATTAGTTGTTTGATGACAAGCAAACTAATAAACCATCCTGTAATAACTAAGAATTTGAACTACATTTCTTTGGAACAAATGAGAAACCTATGTTCCGAAACCCTTATCTGTCATATTCCTAGAATAAGTTGTGTACCTTGGATAATAGACATGGATCACATGGATCCAATTGAGGTCACCAAAATTTGGTGCAAGCAAATAATTGTAATGAGCTGACATAATGTTTTTCTGTAGAGGATAAATTACGCAATACACACATGGTAGGTACGTTAGTCGTAAAGCGAATGAAGTCAATGTTATGAAAACGACCAATCATTAAAGGGACACAACTTTTTTTAACGTTGAAAGATTAAACGACAAATGTTAAGGATAGCAGAAGTAAAAGCGAATTAAAACTGACAAATTCCTTTGATGCGGTTCAGCTTTCACACAATAAAACTAAAACGTGATATTGCTTATTCACAACAATAGGAAATAAATGAGCCATTTACCGAAATCTTAATGACCTATTGATTTTCATAGATACTGTCATTTTTATGTTGTAGTTATAGTTATTTAGATTCAGACCACAAGAAATTAATTTACAAAACCTGCGTAGATGTTAATTCCATTCCAATTTAAAACCTTGATTAGAATCGGTTTGAGTTGTGTTTTGATAGACAGGTATACTTATGATGGTGCTTTTATTATAACTTCTAAAACAACTTTGCCTACAACATTTACAAAATCAGACCGACCTCCTCCATCCCGAAATAGGCATCGGATCTCAATTGTTATTGAAAAAGGACTAAGCAAAAGAATAGCGTAGTGAAGAACGGAATTTATTGACGGATACAGATTATGGATGCTGATCTTGAATGATGTCATTAAAGTAGTGAAAGTTTTTTTATATTAACGAAAATCTTTATGAATAAGTGATATATTGTTTACAAAGTATATACTAATTTTATAGTATTAGTTGACATGAAGTAGAGCTAATTGTTATAAAATGAAGATGCCCTTTGATATCAGGGCGTGGTTCCACTGCAGTCGGTGTTACGGAGCCATTCCCAATAACACTGGCATTTCAGAGTCGGACACTTAATTTTCAGCACGGAGAGAAAAAAACAATTTGAACATATCGCACGAGTACAAAGTCAATACAATTATATATGCAAAAGTCGCTAACATATTGATAACTTCTTATTTCTATTGCCTGGGGCGAGTGTTCTTCCAGAGCTGTTTGTCGTGATGATGTGACTTAATGTAATGCCACTCGTCTACCAAATATAACGCTTCAGTTATCTTATTTGGACAACGTACCCTCATTTCTCAATTTTGCCGTATAAATAACACGTATATGTATTTCCTGCAGAAACCCGTTCTTATCCATATTGTGAAAATGTATTTTTTTACTCTGAGAATAAATTGGATATATATTTAGTTTTAAATCTAAAATTAGAATACATGTATTCTCATTTATGTTGTGCAGTCACGTACATCTAAAATTGATGCTTATTCAAGGACGCTGCTCTTCCTTAGCATTTATTAGTTTCATAATACAAAGCATTAGAGCTTGCGGTAGGTCGGTGGTTCTACCCGGGTACCTCTGTGTACTCGGGGTCTTCCTCCACCTGTAATTAGCTGGACGTCGCTATATGATTGAAATACTATCGCAGCGACGGTAAACCCCAATACAACTACAAATACAAAGCATTAGAGATGCGTCTACCAAAGCCATGTATAAAACATTACTTACACTGAGCAATATCATTCACTTATGTCATTTGTATTTCATCTGACATGGATCTGGCGAGTCTATAGAAGTTTTTTTCTCTGACGCACGAAAAAAAAAAAGAAGACAAATCATGACCTTCGTGTTCCTATCCAAAGTGCTATATTGTAAATGGAATTTTAAAATGTGTTTGTTACTTATCAAAACCTTGTTTGACTGTTAAGTCACCACTGGTCATTTGCAATAACAGATTAAGTCACATTCTGCAAGGATGGCAACAATAGCGAAGTAAAAGTCATAGCCGTATTTATTTGCTAAACTAAAGACAGAGAAGAGACATTTTACTCTGTTGCTATTTCATATACATGTAGTTTACAAAATTATTGAAAATGTCAGTAAGCATTTGGAATCCATATGACAAGGAAAGCATAATACTGTTTTGCAAATAGTTGTATCTATCTAAAGCCCTGGTCACACCTGCCTTGCGAATGGGTTGCGATCGCCTACGCTGATCGCATGTCAAATCGCAATTTTCTTACAAACGCCGTATGTTGTAAAGCAGTCACAAGAGCTTAAACATTAAGTTTAAACTTCAACGAATAGAACTTCTGTGAGCTAATATGGTATTGTTATTCGTTTAAATGTATATTTTATATGTGGATGTATCCATGCTGAATGTGTATTGATTATCAAATCCAATTTGTATTTCAAATTTACAGCTATGACTAATTTTGCACAAGTAAAGTGTTTCTGATGGGTTAAACGTACCAGGGATTTTCATTTTAGCGTTGCTGATAATTCAAACCCGCTAATCAGTCGTATCTGGCAAAATATAATATATTGAAATAGTGCACTAAAATAGTGCGGTGCAAACCCCGTTTCATCATTAATATTACTTTATCTCGATAAAAGATGTCCTCTTTACCCGATTATGACCTGTATTGCATCAGTTATCTAAATTAACCGTTTTTAGAGTGACGTATTACCGAATCATCTGACATGTTTCTGCAGTTCATCTGGATTTCAACAAAACACAATCATTAAAATGTCATTGTCAAGACACGGGCATTCAAGGCAGTGGCTCTCCATCTTAAACTGATTCAAAAATGGTCACTTAAAAAGCCGTTTCATCTTCGTAAAAGATGCTTCAAAAGATTTATTTATTTGCAAAGCATTCAGTGGTGTCCTGGTTTCAAAATCTTAAATTTTAATTGAAATAAAAGGTAAAATGTATTTTTGTTGGATTTTCAATTAGTCGCTTTAATATAGCAAAAACGGCAAAACAACAAATATACATGCATGTATTTTGTATGATATGATTATAAATCACACACACATACAAATGTATATACATTTATATAATGTTTTTATGTATATATGTGTATGTTTACAGCGAAATTAAGCTTCGATCAATTTTCTTTGGATCGGGAATCTCTTATACGAAGTAAGATATGTTGATCTTAATGTTACAATTTCTGAACAATAATGTATTATTAAGTGTCTTTTGTATATCTTATACAACTTGTATTTAATAAGCATTCATAAGTATGAGTAACCAATGGCCGTACAAGGAAACAGTTGATCGGTCCATTCAAACATGAACACATTCTTCAAAACTTATATCAATGTTTTTTTTGCTATGCCCTGCTGGAAGTTTATTAATTCAACTAACGTTGCTTTAAATAAATTTGATATAACAGAGGATTAAAAAAGTCATGTTATTTTTCTTTGAGATTATGGTATATTTGACAATCATACGAGAGAGATTTATGTGTTCTTCTGTTCCTGCGTCACGCACTGTTCAAAACTGTATATTATTGCTCCCCTTTAAAGAAGACAGGCGACGGTGTCAACATAATTTCAAAAAGTTGACATTTACCCTCCATTACTTTGCTGGGACACACATTCCATCCCCTGCAAAGTCATTACCATTCCAGACTGCTGGTGCTTAGATTGACGTGTGTATTCCGTAAATATTACGAAACGTGCATTTTTTTCCAACCAGATTTATGTTGTAGAAATAATTGAACAAACAACAGAAGGTTTTGCTATATATTAGTAACTAAGGATAATCATGTATAAATAATAATAATTTGTTCGGGAATGCGTCCTGGTGTTTTCACTTTTTAAGTATTAAACGTATTCTTACTTGGTCCTTTCGGGAATCCAGTAAATATTTGT
>CM037777.1:12078820-12128820 GCA_021229015.1 Solen grandis | reverse complement strand
ACGGTTACATTTCCCTCTCCTTCAATTGCAGGTACTTTGACATATAATTTCCCTTTACGTAACAGTGTATCTTTCTGTTCACTTGGCTTACGGCGATTTTTATCATTTGTTGAAATGTTAATACTTGTTTGTGTCTACAATTACTACGAGGATTTATTATTATTATTATTATTATTATTTTTTATATAAATTATCTACCTTTATGCGGCTTTTTTGTCACTTGGAATAGTAACATAATTTATTCAAAGTAAAAGAGATAAAAGTTACTTATAACTTTCAGCCCCCAAAATTGTAGTTGATAAAATCTATTGTTTTATATATATGCCATATTCCATTATTGATCTTACTAATGTAATTAGAGGTGAACGAGAAGAAGAAGAAGAAGAAGACTAATGTAATGTAGGCTGTTTTTCTACAAGTCTCTGGTACATTTCTGAGATTTCTTCTTAAAAAGCCTAAAGCTGAATTTGATTTTTTGCATACCTTGTTGATATGTGTGAAGACTTCCCTTAATTCCGTAGCTGTCAAATTTGTGTAGAAGTTTGTCATGTGGTACTGTGTCGAAGGCTTTTGAAAAGTCCAAGTCTAATATGGCAATATCTATTTGTTGACCTTTGTCATGATCTAGTTTTATTTTGTTTTTCAATTTATTTTTTATTTTTAATGAGATTTGATATAGCCAAAAATCCCCCAGCTGTATAGGGACGTCCCATTTCGTCTACATATCAAAACCACCTTTCGTCTACTGTCATAAATTTGAGAAAAAAAATCCCATTTCGTCTACAAATCAAAGTTTGTCTACAAACCATACATATGCTATGAGTTCAAGAAATAAGAAGAAATATTTGATATAAATACTTATTCCCCGACCAAACAAAAGGTGGCAAAATACTGACACTGAAATTAAAAATAAGAAATCGTGATATACATGCTAGTTTTGATATAGAGAAGTAAAAAAGAATAAAACTTATTTTGTTTAATCAGTTTTTATTATACAACAAATATGCGAAACGTAATTGTTTATTATGAAAACTCGCAAGTTTGAACAAGCAACAAAATAAAGGATCAAACTCGGTTTGAATTGGTAAACAGACAGAGCGTATCCCCTATTCTGACTCCCCAGTACTGTAAGAAGTTCCTGCAAGTCGACTAGTTGAAGGGCCTCTCTTTCGCAAGCAGCACACTGCACACAATATCATGAAAAATATGGCAGCGCATATCAGAACAAAATACTCCTCTATGATATCCATTATAGGACTGTTATTGTTGTTGACATCAAATAACTTGACCTCTCTGTCGTGGACACCAATCTCTGGCACGGGCAAACTCGAATCAATGTAAGCAAGCTGATTGTTAGCATATCTAAATGCATCGTCTAAGCAAGTAAATATCTTATCGGCATCATAGACTGATATGAATGGATGTTCATTTATCTCGTGACCAGTGTCCAACACGACCAAACCATTCCCATATCTCTTCAGTTGTGTCCCAAAGGTTAGGTAGACACCAAAGCACATGTGCTCTTTCCTAATGACAAAACCCTGGAATAGGTTTGGATATTTGTCAGCCGGTTGAACAAGTTTCAAAGACGTCAACGTTTTTCTGTCCGCTAGAACGTTGTATAGTGCCGAATCTCCATACTCATTACCATTAAATACGTCCCGGCTAACATCGAGCTTTATAAAGAGCCCGGAATCTTTGTCAGTGAGAATCCCGATTTCACCAACCTTCAGGATTGTACGGTAAATCTCAACAATTTCCATGATCTCAGTATTTTTTCGCGTCACTGTAAAACACGCTGTGTAACGGCTATCCTTCAACCATATGCTAACGTGGTGTTCTCTGCTTCCAAAGAAATGTTGTGCCATACCCTCTAGCTGGGTGAGTAATTTCTTTTCAAAATCATTCTTGAGCCCCTTCATAACCACCTTGTTTGGAATCACTGATACTATATAAATATAGTTACCATCTCCGAGCAGCTGGGTGAAGAGCGGGACGCAATTACCCTCTTGTATTGTGAAAAGAACTGGGCAATATACTTGAAGGCACGTACCCTGAAAATGAAATAAAAGAAACCCAGAACTAATACCATTTTCATGAAATCGATTTAAAGGGTATGTTCATTACTAGTATTTGAATGAGAATGAGTCTTTCCCAATAATCGAGGTGAATGTATGTATTGTTCAATGATGTAAACAAAGATGAAATAAATGATTTGTCAATTTTATTTACTTATATCATAATAGCAAATATTATTGAACAAGATGATTAAAAACATGCTCGAGGTGGTGAGAAGATGGTGATATATTTCTTATTATATTGCGTTGTTGGAATTCCAATTCCGGATAGCCAAATTCAATGCCCCCTGGCGGGCAAGCTAGACGTGCACCTATTTGCTCCTACAATAGATAAATATGCTTGCATGTCGAGCTCCTGTTTGTGACATTTGTTTTACATATCTTACATGAATAAAAAGCACGACAATCTTCTTTATATGATTTTTTTATCACTTTCTTATAGAAGTATATTTATATACTTATGTATACATGTATATTTCTTTATCATAGAAGGAACACATATACAAGAATACGATAACCCTGCAACGATGCGTAAGCAGGGAAAATATCAATGAAGGAAAATTCATGAATTAAAATTGTGTGCGATCAATCGGAAATGGACAGCAGTTCACGCATCTCTGGCATGTAATGTACTTGGTTAATCTTATATATATAGATGCATATGCCAAACAGAATCATGTCGTTCATTGAAATGTGCTCGGTCCTCACAGTAAAATGATATATTAGTTACAAGATCCATTTGATGTGGAAAATCAATAAAACAGTTCCAAATTACGAGCCACTTGACTGTCTCCTTTACTGTTCCAGTTTATGCTTAACGCAACATTAGGACACCCAGTCCTTTGAATTTTATTCTGTTTCAGGTTCACAATATACACACTTTAGAAAAACATTTTGTATTTTCTGGCGCACCCTAAACCAAGTGATATTTATTTTATATATCACTTAATATAAAGTTATACGTGTCGTTTGTACCTTTCTGTGTTTGCTGTTTTCCAAACATCAATAGAAAACGATAATATACGCCCGTAACAATGATAATATACAGTAAATGTGTTATTAATTTTATAACAAGAGAGTTCTTTAGGATACATATGTCACCTTCTGAAGCTTGACGGAAAAAGTGTGACAGACAGATAGACAGACAGACGACGGAAATGTGATCCTTATGTGCCACCTCTGCTTACAGCAGGTGACACAAAAAGTATTTCATTCAAACTATGATAGATAGATATTTATTTGCAAATCCAAAAAGCCTATAGACCCATGAGGTACAATGTTGTTTTTTCTTCCATATAATATGGCAAAACAGTGCAGTTTTACAAGTACATATACATATTATATTATAAACAAAGTATTTATACTGGCTATGAAACAAACAACATATCATATTCTTTTTATGTAATCGAAATAATACGCTTTTAAAAGGTTGAGAAAAAAAATGAAAATCAACGGAGAAGGTATAATGTCTAGTTCCTAATAATAATGATAATAAAAGTACCAGAAAGAAACCGACAAAAACTCGAAAACATAACATAACGAATTGTACGCAATTACAAAACACATAAATAAATATTTTACAATTAAACACAACACCTTTGATCTTTACAGAAAGCGAAATATATAAAGATGTTTTGTAAACAACAAATACAATAACACTTTATCTTCATTCTACAAAGCATCCTTAGTTTTATTCGAAAACGAAGCTTTTGGGGATGGTTTGTTTATATTTAAATCGTATATGAAATGAGAGAGATAGAGAGAACAATGATAAACGTAATAGGAAAAATACATAGAGAGATAAAACAATAAATAAATGGATTGACTAGACATGTATAATATTTTTTCTGATATACATAATTTAGACAGAGTAGAGAGTTTCGTTTCTCATTTTAAAAGTATAGTATGGGTACATTACTAACCTCTCTTGAGTAACTTCACTGTTTGAATTTAATAATGTAACGATTTTTAGCTTATTTGGTCTAGTTATAAAATAGTTTGCTATGTATTTTTGTTCTTAAACCATTATATATCCTACATTCCATTATAAAATGATACACCTCCTCATGGACCCTACAGTATTTGCATAATATATCATTTATGGTTGTTTCTACCTGCTTCTTTTTTGAACCGATGAGAGGAAACACGTAATCTAATAAGTGCATTGCGTTACTTTGAGATATGAATATTAACAATAACGAGTGGAAAACAAAGTTTGAAATATTTTTATGTAATAATTCTCTACTCAAATTTTGTCGTCATCTTAGGTAGGTCATACCTTAATAGCAATTCGGTAATGCGGATAAAAAAACTGCTCAAAGATTCAACAAATTAATCGAAGGGACCAAACATCAAATTTAAAATGCTACAGTTGAGCATTCCTATTTTGACAGGTCACTCCATGTTTGGCGAATCAAAGCGCACAATGCACCGAGAGACTGTCGGCAGGATTTACATAGCTATATGAGTACATGTATTCTAATTTCAGCGAACTCGATAGATGCAAAGGTCATATGACACCTAAGACCATACAAGTCTTTTCTACACTTATAATATTGCTGCTCGAGATAAGTCTTGTTGCAAAGAAAGATTAATTTCATACATGAATAAAACTACAATAATACTATCTGTGTGGCTTTAAAACTAAATGAATATTTGTTGGGTTTAACATACCACCGACAGTATTCAAGTAACTTGGGACTGTCTACTTGAGATATATATATTACTGCCATACTGCAGTATCACGCCGTAGACATGTGGCATGATACCACACCCACTCATTATCCTGTCACCGGGCCAATCAGTCCTGGAACTACCCTTATATGCTGAGCGCCAAGCAAGGTAGCTATACCAGTACCATTTTTTACGACTTCGGTATGTCGCGGCCGGGGATCGAACCCACCACCTCCAGCTCCCGAGGCACTAAGTGAATGATTGAGGACGATCACTACAACAAAGACAGAACTACATACCATCTGTTTGTCAATGATGTGTCCTGGTCCACACTGAGTTCCAAAAGATTTACCTAAAAAAGAGGTTTCTTCAGAAAATAGTTTTTGGTCAATGTTCGTATTAATCAGCCATCTCAAGAGGTAAAATGATGTTTTGGTTCTTTTGTTACCTACGTTACATACATATGTTGTAAGTGATGAAAAAATACTACTTGTACCATAGTTGCATACGTAACACGCGGTATTTTTGTAGGTATACACAGACATAGCAGGAGTCTTATAGTTGATGGCCTTGACAGGGTTTTCAGGGCCCTCAAGACAGGCACGTCGCATGTTCAGGTTAGTGTCTGAGGTGGAACAGGTTTCAACAGGGCGTGTTCTTTTGCAGTATTCAAGAGGAAGATAATTCATATCGGCAATGGTTTGGTCGAAAATAAAACTAGAAAGTAATACCCTGTCGTCTGATTGTTGCTCAAATAGGTAATGCATGTCTTTGAAGTTCGTGAAATGAAAGGTTTCATCCCTTAATTCTTGAAAATAAATGTCCCAAGTAAGAAAATCTGAAGAGTTATGGCCGTGACATTCTGCACAGAATTTGTTTTTAAATGTCCCCTCAGTGGCTAATGAGACTGGAACATGATCAAACAGCGAAGATCCATTAACGTACGGTCCATCTTCCATCATATCCTTTTCACATTTATGTCTGATGTTATCGTCAGTCCAATTTTGTGGACATCTCGATGTCATTCTTACACAAGTATCGTTGACAGTTACTGGGTGGCTGAGGCAAATACAATCTGTGTACACGTACTTTAACGAGTCGGTTTCAACACTCTGGACGTTTGATGTTGAATTGCGGTAAACATGCATTGTTTCGAAGTCCATGTCTAAAGCTCTTGCGGCGTCATGGAGCTCTGATATGTCCGAAAATTGTGTAGAATTGACATAATCGACAAGGAAATAATCCAGACAACATTGATGCCTTTCCACACAGCTTGGGTCACAGGAGCATGGTTCGCAGCAAAGTACGTTTCTAGGAGCCGTTCTTGGTGATACAGTACAAAGACGGGTATCACACAACTGTAAATGAAGTGAAATTAGCTCAAGTATGTGCGATAAATCATTTGATTCTGATTCAAGAACGTTTGTGTCACCACAAGCCATAACGGCACAAATTATAAGTAAAACGATCATGACGTCTCTCCTGATTTCAAGAATTTCTTTTACTGTTTTTTTTTTTATGTCACGTACCCATATGTATATGATTAATCATCAAATAAATCCAATTTATTGTTTCTGGTGTACAAATAACTGAAATATTTGCACATTGCAATTCTTAGCTGGCGACTTTATCTCACCATTAAACGAATGACGGAGAGTGTTACAAATTCTTCCCCGTTTCCAATACTTATGATATATCTACAAACGATGTTCCACCTTTATACTGACGTCGAGCGTTGCGGTTCCAGAATGTATGAGTAGCGACAATTGGTATTATGGACTATGAATGTGTTTGATCTTAAAAAAAAAACTCACGGATTTATTTGTATTTATTTTGGACGTTGAATTTAAATAATTTTATTTCCGACTCTAGTATCAATTGAAAGTTAGCTAAATCAGATGTTTTGATCATTATTTTTGTATCCTATGTACTTGTCTCATCCTTATTTCTATTTTCACATGCACCGGCTAGGAAAGTTGTGAGTAAAATTCTTCTGTATATCATGTAGAACAGAAGAGAAATTTATTTACATAACTTGAACATATACAGTTCATCGTTATATAGCATACAGAGTGCATTACAATAGCAATACGAGAGTGTAAAACATAAATTCATTTACACATAAACAAACTTATTACATATTATGTTAAATGATAATCACTTCAAGATTAATATATGATAAAAGATATGGAGATCAAAGTATGCTTAGAGTATCATTTCTTAGTCTGTAAACAAAACTAAATTATATGATAATCACTTAAAGATTAATATACGATAAAAGATATGGAGACCAAAGTATGCTTAGAGTATCATTTCTTAGTCTGTAAATAAAACTAAATTATAATTTAGACCGCTCGGACACGTTAAAATCATTTGAAGGTATAGATAAAAAGCGTCATCGGTTTATGACAGTTTATTCCTTCTATAAGCATATCAATAATTCAGTATACCGTGAGTGACATTATTTCAATATGTTACATCTTGTACATGTCGTGCCACATTTAACCCTTTCCCTCATATAGACTCATTTTGGCGCCCTCAATAGGTATCACATAGAGCCTGATCTGCAGAAAACCACAGTTAAACCTTACCAAATACAAAATCCTCATTTCCAGATCACTGAGGAGAGCGAACATCATAAAACCTGTTACTCGCAGGCTGATCTGGTTTTATGCTGTTCGCATAGGTCTTTTCATGGTGTCCTCTATGAGGGAAAGGGTTAAAGCATATACAAGCAATGTATATTGGTTACAATGATGGATATTGTATATAAGAACATACGTTTCTGATTCATACTACTAGTTATCGTCGGAAAACCTACTTTCGCTCAATACGCCTTGCTTCTTATTCGACCATAGGATAATTGGTATATGGTCCCCGTTCGGACACATGGGTTTTCCCCGGGTACTCCGGTTTCCCCGGGTACTCCGTTTTCCTCTACATCAAGGGCCATGTCAACGCCACAAATTGTGCCAACGCGAAGATTTCCATAAGCCAAGTCGCTTTCTGTCCAATCGTAAAATAAATACAGTTTTTAGTTGTGTGTGACGTAACCTCTTCATTTTGTATGAATGATCGACCGATTGAACAGAATTCTACAACACAGGTATGCTGAGATTCAGCCAAACTGTTGAAAGTGTTGAAAACTCAATTTTGAGTAAAAAATAAATATTTACGGGACACAATAATTGTATGTAGCATAAAAGCACAAAATGACTATTTTCCCTGTGATGTTGCGAAACTTTCACTTTATCATGCGGAGGAGAATAGCTTCTTTGATGTAAAGGTGGCTCGTACCTGAATTTGGATGGTGGATGTGCAGATTTCGGTTATTTAGTGGCGTTACAATCGACCATATAGAAAGCCTGAAATCCGATACAAATCAGTGTAACATACTAATAAAAACACCAAGCTATCACAGATACATCAGAGGTAACTCCAGGGTTATTTGTTGCTCTATAGAATGGCTGTTACTACGGACACAACAAGGTGGCTCCGAGCCACTCATTTGCATCTATAAATAGAAACTGTGCCGTGGCTCGGTAGTACAAATCAAAGCGCTGCTAGTGCTAAGAGATCAGTATTGTCGTATTTCTTTTGTTTATAAAAGTAAATTTAATAAACGGGGGTAAAATTTTCGCGCATTGCCTATAGCTCCGTTTTAACGTTGTTTTAACATGGTCATTACAAGAAATTAACAGACTGTTAACAAATAGCACTTCGCCACTCTTACTCTCCCTATTTATAGAGCCTACAATGAACAATCGTTTATTATTTTAATATAAGTTTGATATTTGGCAAAAACTAAGTTACCCCGCATATCTGCAGCTCGTCAAAACCATCTTCCACTTGAGACACACACAACTTCAGTGCCTTCAGCGCTTTGATTAAAGTTTAACATTGCACTGATGGTTTTAAATAAAATGTAATGAACAAAGGATAACGTCGGAGCTCTGCATATAATTCTGCAGTTACGATAGATATATAGATAGATATTTTATTGACTTAAAATTCTTATTATATAACTGATCGCGGGGAATCACAATACCGGATATCAAAATTCATTGGTTTCTAGCGGTCAAGATATACGTGCACCTGTTTGCTCGCACCATCTTTATAAATAGACAATAAATATGCTTGTATAACGAGCATTTGTTTAAGCGCGTGACATATTGTTTACATATCTTACATGAATAAAATGCAAAACAATCTTCTTTTTATGATTTATTCCGGCTCGACCTCGGGCGGACGGTTCTATAAGAAACTGCGAAGAAAGCAAAGAATCCGTATTAATACAAAGGTATTGTTCTTGTTTTCTGTGTATTTATACCTCTACAAAGCAGCAGACCACACATTGATCTCATGAATTCTATCAACTTATATGGTTGGATAATAAAAGAAAATACAATAACGATCGCTGTTTTGGAAGCGTACTAGGCAGAAAAAAACTCTTCAGCGAAAAAGGTGTATTTCGTCCTTTTTTATCAATCGTAACATCAAGGCGTTTACATGACCTACTTTCACACGCATTGTTTTTTCATACTATGTTGTATGAAATCATTGAAGATAAATTACTCTCTCCCCTCTTTTCTCTTCATGATACGCGTGTCCTGAATACACTGTGCATGTGTAGTGATCGATACACTTTCAACAGCCCCACTTCTGGAATATCGAGCATCGGCAGTCTGATCCCAGGCCCACGGTTCGATCCCCGGGCGAAGCCAGATACCCCCCCCCCCTTGAAACCAATGGTAATATATACATTGCACAACACTAACATTTAATATATTATATGAGAAATGGTGTCAGAAAAAAATCTCGGAAAGTCGTGGCCTAATTTATGATAAAACGTTAGTATTCTTCCCAACGCAGTTGTCTCCAAAACATTTTATTTTCCATATTTATATTTAGTTAAGTTACAACATATTTATTTTACGTCGATTGGGAAACAAGTTCTTAGAACTTATACTAATCCCTCTCGACGGTTCCTGTGTTGGACCATTACTTTGCGCCCGGGAAGGTCATGAAGAATTCTTGCCTCGAACGAGGTTCGAACCCGCAACCTTCGGATCCGTAATCGGATACGTTACCGCTGAACCACGGCGCCCTTCTATTTATATTTGTTATCCTTTTGGTAAGCATATATAGCCTATCGTAGTTTTGATGCTGGCGATACCTTGTTTAATAAACTGTAACGAAAAAAGATAATACGCAGGAAACAATTCGCAGTCTTGGTAGGCACTTACAGCCTTAAACACCTGCGCATTAGACTTCGTTTCGCGGGCAACAAAACGAAACCGGATGTTACGTTTTGTTGAATATAGGATCTGTCAGGGTCGAACAATCAGTTCCGAAATCTAAGTGTTTCCTTTTTTTAGCGTTCTACTCTTTCAGTTTACCTTAAAAAGGTGCAGTGTCTTACTATTCGGGACAAAACGTTCGCTAAGGAAGAGAACTTCAGCTTTTAAAACAAACAAAGATCTAAAGAACTCGTTTCCGCAACTCCTTTCTTTTCTTTTGACTAATTTTACAATGACCAATGGGAATTTAGCAAAGTATATACATGTAATAACCAATGAAAAGCCTAATTTTATTCCGCTTCATACTGTGAGTTTCACAGGAAGTCAGGGTGAAAATTAACGACCTAACGGCGGAAAAAATCATGATGTTCACAATAGCGAAACAGGACAGTGGTTCGAGTAAACTTTTTTTAAACTTTTTTTTCTTTTTTAAATTTCTTCTGCAATATAATGCATATTTCTGTCATAATGGAAGTCATCAATTTAAGTACATGTATGTATACATTTGTGTGTATATATATAAAACACATTTAGTTAAATATAATTCATATTTCAAACAGAAAGTTTGTTGTTTAAGATTACATACTCATATTATCCTATAAACTGTAGGCTAAAGGAATGGGGAGAGGAAGAGTGGCGATTTGTTTATTGTTAACAATCCATTGAGACAAATGATGGGTTTATCGTTTTTAACGACCGTATTAAAGCAAGGTAAAAGTGGATTTGTAACATTTGGTTCATTGGCATCGCTTGGAAATATTAAATTTACCTTGATAAACATAAGAAATGCGACATCATCATAATATAATTAAAAACCCAGTTCTCTCAGCGCTATCAGCGCTTTGATATTATAGAAGTTGTCACGGCACACAACGAACGATAACTCTGCAACGATGCGTAAGCGGGAAAAAATTTCGAATGAAACCAGAGAAGTGAAGCATTTCACGCACCATTAGAATGTAATATGTCCTTAGTTAATCTAATGGGTATATAGCAAGTAAAATTGTGTCATTCATTGAAATATGTTCGGCCCTCACAGCAAAATGATATAATAGCTACAAGATCCATTTGATGAGGAAACTCAATAAAACGGTTCCAAATTACAAGCCACTTGACTTTCTCCTTTACTGTTTCGCAACATTAGGACTCTCAGTCCTTTGATTCGTCATTACAAATAGACATAGATATATATGTTAGCAACAACAACAACAACAACAACAACAACAACAAAAAAAAAAAAAAAAAAAAAAAAAAAACAACAAAAACGAAGGAAAAAAAAAAAAAAAAAAAAAAAAAAACGCTTTGTCATGAACAATAAATGATGTGATTCCCTATTATATATTGGTATTCTTAAATAAATCATAATCAATTATATAAAGATATTTAATCTAGGAAACTCTATTAGCCCTATTGAGCTGATTTTTTCATACAACTTGTTGATGTCCTCATGTTTTACATAGACCCACTATAGAATTGATTTTACGATTTCACGGCCCGTTTCTCCTCAAATAAAATTTATAGAATGTAGTAGTTTAGTTTTTGTTATTCTTTGTAAATTTCTCAATTTCATAATTGAATATATGATGATACATGTATCAAATCATTGAAACACGTCTTTATTTCATTTGTGCACAATGGCGTAGAGCGAGATGACCTTCTATTTAGCCATAATTGTTTGATAGCAAATCGAACTAATAGTGTTATTTATTTCCCCTTACATTCAATATCCAAAGTTTCATGATAATGTACACATTTCACTTGTTAGATTATTAACTACTGTATATTGAAGCATATTTTCAAGGGTGTCGAAACAATGGATTTTCCCTATGACTGATAATCAAACCAGATGGTCTGCGATTTTAGGCTGCAATAAAACAATGTTTTGAAATTCAGGATTCAGTAGAACTTAGAAGCAAACACATTTGAAATCTATTTTTATAAAAAGTACATAATTAAGAAATCTATTTTTATATAAAAAGTACATAATTATCGAAGTTAAAGAAAAAAAATCGAGACAGCTTTTATTACATAGGTAAGGTTAATGTAAGATTATATAATCTTTCCACGGCAGCTAGCGTAAAAAAAGCCTGATTAATATATTCCACCAACATTTTTCAATCTTTATCTGTACAAAAAAAAAGCAACTAGAAGTCGTTTGTTTAAGATACAAACGAAGCGGCTTTCCGTTTGCTTATTTCAAAGGTATTGAATATATAAGTTAATAAAAAAAATAGAATAATGATGCATAATAATGTATGATTTAATACGTAAATCATCATTATCATTTATATATACTTATGTTCAAAAATAAGCTTTAAATCTTTTTTTTCATTTTCATCTTCTTAAAAAGATATTGAGAAAGCATAAATATGGATCTTATTTGATTACGCATCCGTTTACTATCATGCAGAAAAAAACAAAACAAAAAAACAAAAAAAAAAAACAACAAAAAAACAACAACAAAAAAACAAAAAACCAAAAAACAGGAAAATTTTAAGATAATACAATTTTTTAATTATTTTTTCTTAGGTTATTCAATCGATTTTAAAAGTTTTTTATTATTTATTTAATATCTATTTCTTCATAAGCATATGACTTAACAAATATTCATTGCAATTAGATCCATATAACTGAAATTACAAAAAAAAAAAAAAAAAAAAAAAAAAAAAAATGAAATCCATGGCTTTCAACCTTTAAATTGATTGAGATTCACATTTGCAAATATAGATGTAAACAAAGGCACAGGTGTAAGCAAAATCATGAAAATACTTTCTTATTTCTATGTAATTAACGCTATAAACGTCCTGAAACTTTCAATAATTCATTTGATTTATATATTTGCTTATTTATACAGATTTAGAAAAAGAAACCGTTAAACATTTAGAAAACAAAAAATCGATAGGTAGATATACATGTATTTGCCATTTTCTTCAGGTTTGCGGAAAGCCGTGATAGCAAATGCAATCAGTTATCCGTATAGGTTTTCTGGCTCTAGAATAATTACACTAATTCATCGTAAATGCGACTCATTTACTCAAAAACGTATCACAATTCAATATTCAACGCAGGCACTCTTTCCTGCAAAAGAACAACCTACACGGATAACTTATTTTATCCTATCATCAGACTCACATCGTGGTATAAACTGCCTATCGAATAAACTTAGCTTTATACTCATTCGTGAAATTTTATATACTCTGACGTCATCGGAACTACTTTCTTGAGTTCAAAGTTCAAGAAGTGCAGAAAGAGTTTATATTACGATTTTACTGGTAGAAATAAAAGGGGGATAAATGCTGCTGTCATGAATAAATGTCAAATTTTATTAAATAAACAAACAAAAAACTTTAATGATGTTTTTTAATTTATTTTAATATTTTACATTTCAAAATACACACACAACACACACACACACAAAACATACCAGCAGCTCTGCAGATAAATGTTGTCTGCTTCAGGCAGATAGGCCTACAATATGTCTGATTACATAAGTCCAGCTACATTTGAAGTGATTTGGGATAATCTCCAGTTTGAACTGGACAGAGAGAGTCTGAGCCACAACCATAACTACACACACAGCGACGATTCATGTTTTGTTTAATAGTTCCAATGATATTTTGAATACTGTCGAGACGTGTACAGTATGTTTCGACTCACATGTGTTAAAAATGTGTATACTGATCAACCGTGTTACATATTATTCTTTTTAAATATATTTCTTTCTTTTTTTGATTATTTGAAAGTTGAAAATGCCTAAACGTATATGCTTGATAAAATATTTCGAAAAGTGCATAAATTGTTATAATCTTTTTTTAAAATCCCGGGACTACTTAGGAGGGTACGAAGAACGGTTCGTTGGCTTACACATGCGGAAGAATACTAAAGTGTAGATAAGTGGGAGAATCCATTTCTTTTTTTCTTTTTTTTTGTTTAAAATAATCAGAAATATTAGTTAGTATGATAGGATAAATAGAATACTAGGTTAGTGTTGGACATAGATAAGTTTATCCTGCTCGGCAAAGAAAAAATAAACCGCTCGCCAAGGCTCGCGGTTTATATTTTCTTGGCCTCGCAGGATAAACTTATCTTTATCCAACACTAACCTAGTATTCTCTATGCATTTGCTATCACGGCTTTTCGCAAACCTGAAGAAAATAACAAACCACACACACACACACACACACACCACCACACACACAC
The DNA here is from genome assembly GCA_021229015.1 of Solen grandis. Classification (NCBI taxonomy): domain Eukaryota; kingdom Metazoa; phylum Mollusca; class Bivalvia; order Adapedonta; family Solenidae; genus Solen; species Solen grandis. The sequence goes on along the minus strand of CM037777.1, from coordinate 12,114,569 downwards.
ACACACAATATATATATATATATATATATATATATATATATATATATATGTCGATTTTTTTTAGGTTTTCTAAAGGTTTAACGGTTTCTTTTTTAAATCTGTAAAAAGAAGTCAATATAAAGCAATTGAAATGTTGATGGTTTCAAGACGTTTAGAACGTTAATTACATAGAAATAAGAAATTATTTTCATGATTTTGCTTACACCTCTGCCTTTGTTTCTATCTATTTTTGCAAATGTAAAACTCAATCTATTTAAAGGTTGAAAGTCAAAGATTTCAAAGTATTTTTTTCTTTTTTACAATTTCAATTATGTGGAATAAATTGCAATGAATATATAATATAATGAATATATTATTTATATCCTTACGAAGGTATGGATATGAAATAATAATAAAAAAAATCAAAAAAAAATCGATTGAATAACGTAAGACAAAATTCTTGAGCACATTATTATTTTAAAAATTTTTCCTTTTTTTTCTGCATGATAGTCAACGGTTGCGTAATCAAATACATATTTATGCTTTCTCAATATATTCTTCAGAACATAAAAATAAAATAAATAAGATTTAAAGCTTATTTTTGAACATAAGTATTTATTCATAATAATGATGATTTACGTATTTAATCTTCTATTATTAAGCACCATTATTCCATTTCTTTGTATTAACTTATATATTCAATACCTTTGAAATAAGCAAATGGAAAGCCGCTTCGTTTGTATCTTAAAGAAACGACTTCTAGTTAATATTATTTTCTTTTAAATTTGTGAACGTGCCAACGGTATAAAACTTAGACTATGAAATACATTTATTAGAACTTGGTCATGATTCAACTAAATCATTTTTATACACAGCAAGTTGACGACTTTGGAGACATTGATACTGTGATAGGTGTCATGTATATTCAGTAACTTCATGGTTTAGATGATTGATTTCATAGTTCTGCTATTACTCCACTTTAATTTGACCTGTAATGAGGTGACTCTCACAAACAGATGGCACATAGGAACTAAAGATGTTGAGGTTTTGATGCATAGCCTCATTATAGAAAAGACTATGTATAGTCTTTAGCAGCAGAAACAAATTAATCTATTTGACGTATATATATAATAAGGGACGGGGATACTCTAAAATATCCTGTATGTTTCCCATTAGCGTTTTGTGAAGACACACAACTATGCAACGTGATATTATAGCGGGAAAATGTCGCATTGACTAAGTATCATTTTTCAAAAAATATCTCATTAAATCTTGAGCGTCATTTCAAATTGTTGTGTGTCGCGTCACATTGCCACGTGTTATTTCACGTGTTGACGCACGGCAAAGTACCACAACTCATGACAATGCAACATGATGTACAACAATGGGACACGGCGTACAGCATTATAACGCGCAAATGTTGTGGAATATGTATGAAGTGTGTTGTATTACGGTTAAATATTGACACACAACAATATGAAATAATGTACGACAGTGTCATGGGATACAAGGCAATGCGACACAACATTCGACATTACAGCATGCAAATATCGTGTGCCCACTGGTGCGCTAGTCATTAGTGTGTATTACAGTAGATTTTTAACTATGTCACCATTTTAATTGTGCACTTATAAAACATTATTTGATCACCATATAGACACCTGTAGACACTCGACAATTGCGTGCTATAAGCTATAATGTCTATTGTCATGTAGCATTGTTGTGTATCGCATTGCATTTTCAAGCATTGTTTTATAATGCTGTGTGTCGTAATTAAACTGTAACACAACACACAAACATTCCACATTTGCACGCTAAAATGTTGAGTGTCATGTCGCATTGTCGTTTCATATTGACATGTGTTGTTTACAAATGTCGTCCGTTGACCTTTCCATGCATTCCAAATATTTGCTTGCAATGAATGACCATAAGGTACACAATAACACCATGTCAGTGAATACGGTTGACTACCACTTTTTAATTATGTTGTGCAAGCTTGATAACTATTTTTATATAATACACAATTTAACTAAATACAATGAGGAAATGTCAGGAACTTGGGCTCAAGCGTTTTCAAGTTATTGATCAGAAATGATTTTCTTACTTAAGGCCACTGTGACCTTGACCTTTGACCTATTGACCCCAAAACCATCAGGGATTATCTACCTATCATGACCAAACAACCTCAAGCGTTCCCAAGTTAACGATTGGAAACAATTTTAACATTCAAGGTAACTGCGACCTTGACCTTTGTCTTGAAATCAATAGGAGTCATATATTAGTAATAACCAAACACCCTATTACGTTTGAAGAATTCGGGCTCTCAAGTCATTGATTGGAAACAAGTTTCACATCCAATATCAATGACATTGACCTTTGACCTAGTGACCCCCAAAGAAGAAAGGGCTATCTACTTGTCATGATCTGACCCCCTCTCAATTTATAGGGAAAAAAAAGGTTTAAGGGTTCTCAAGAAACAAAGTGGGCTGATAGACCAACATTTAAAAAAACAATATGCCCCCTCTTTTCAAAAGGGTGTATCATTATTTAACTCCACTCAGATATGGTTGCCATTTTCATTGTGTATAAATTAAATGATGATTGCATATTAATTACATAGGCTAGTATAAACAAAGTAAAATCTGACATTTTTTTATAATTCAAGGAACAAAACTCCTGCTCAGATAGGTCTGTAACAGACACAAATGACGTTGGCTGGGAGATTATGGCTTTAAACATTGTCATAAAGTTTGAAGATGAATGCTTAAGAAATGAACATACTAGTGTATAAACAAAGTGAAATCTAGCATTTTAATATAAACAAGAAATATCTTTAAAAAAGATATTCGGCGTAAGAAAAAAATCAAAGATATGAAAGCTAAAGAAAGTCAGAGTGTTAAATATATTTAATAGAGTAATGCGTGCAAATTGTGGCTAAATTTAGGAAATACTATCCAGTGATAAAAAAAGAAAGAAAGAAAGAAAGAAAGAAAGGGGAAAATGTCATATAAGCATAACTTATTGATAAATAGTTCCGTCAGTGGGATTTGATCTCAGGCCCCTTAGGTTAGTTGGCGAGCGCTTAACCAACTGCGCCACGGAGGCTGATGTTATATATACAGCTTATGTTAGCCAACTGGACAAGTCCACTACCAAGGTTAACTACGTTTTCTTAAGTATCACAACTGTTTACTTTTTCAACTGGGTGGTATTTATTTTATAATTTTTGAACTTGATGGTTTTTAATGTTTGAATAGGTAGTTAAATTGTTATTTGCCAAGTAACAATCTATCTATATTATTTGAAAACTTCACTTTAATTCCTTGATGTTACTTATTCTGTATAGGAATAATAATATTTACATACTTCAGAGTCAGTTCATATAAATGTATTCTGAATTTTTCTGGCAATATGCCACCGGTAATTTCGGAATTTTGTCCCATTTGTAAATACATGTACTGTACCTTTGCTAAAGTATACTTCCGGAAAGTAACCTCAATTATGTAACCTGCAGCTAAAGAATGCTATTATTGTCTTAAAAAACAGCAACAACAACAACAACAAAAAACAAAAAAAAACAAAAAACAAAAACAGATAAGGTAAATTAATCTGTGCTGATTAAGTGACAACCTGTCAAAACACTTCTTTATTTCCTTATTCGTGGTATTTGGAAACAGGTTTGTTGTTGTTGTTGTTGTATTGGGGTTTACCGTCGCTTCGATAGTATTTCAATCATATAGCGACGTCCAGCTAATTACAGGTGGAGGAAGACCCCGAGTACACAGAGGTACTCGGGTAGAACCACCGACCTACAGAAACAGGTTTGACTGTATATGAATTTTACAAGATATAAATATATAAGTTCCAGTTGTTGTTGTCGCTGTTATTGTCGATGACCTTGATTTTTCGTAGGTCACTGAGTTACCGTCCACATTCTACAGCTTTAACGGCAAATCAGCGAAATATTCTCTCATAAAAAGAAGACGCACAATTAACATGACGCTAAAACGCCCCGAAATGAATATGCATACCGGTTTAACCAGTGAAAAGCAGTAAAAACCTACGACAAACAAATGAACGTGAATCTTGCTTTAAATAGTTACCTTAGTTTAAAAATCTCCGACAAACATTTGGGGCGGGGATATACCTGTTCTGGCGTCATGTTAACTGTGTACACAGTAGCTATAAAATTTATTTGTTTAGAGGTTTTGCCGAAAGACCGTATTAACATTAAAGAACAAATGCACTGTGACATTTTAAAAAGTGCGGATTACGTTTGAAATAGTTTAGTATTGATGCAAATATGACATTGTCAGTAATTAATTTAAGAACAAATGCGGTGTTAAAATCCGCATATGACAATCATATCAAATATCAATGCAGAGTACCAATAATGACCTTTTTTTAAAGGACGATATATTTAGTTGTTGTTTTTTTATCATTTTTTTTTAGAAGATAGATGATAGCATTTATTTTATACTTAGAGTGATACGTAAATCAAAACTAGTATTGTTTCTTTAAGTTATGTAAAAATAGGAACTGCAATATGCAGAAATTTAAATAAATAAAATCACACAGTAAATCACAAATTGGACTTGACAATTGATTTCATTTCTCGAACGTAACGTCAAAAACAAGTCATTTTGACGTTACGCTTATTAGACGCAACATCGTGCGTAACGTCACGGCTTTTGGGAAAAGTCTAAAACTTTCTCTGACTTGATATACATGCCAAAACAAACCTTTTAAAATAATTTAATTGATATTGATTCCAAAGTTTTCTGTTCTTTGTTTTCTAACTGTAGTTCTTGTAGATATTTTTTTTTGACTACCGCTTATAACAATAGTAAAAAGATTATGCCATTTATCAAATTAATCATTGCTCTGGGAGTACGGAGGTATAATCATCACAAACTTATTCCCTGTGAGATTGAATATCCTGTTTTGCGGCTTATCCGTAAGAGCATGTGAAGAGGCCCTATTAATTCGATAATCAACACTTGGAACACTTAAATATATTTCTGTTATCTTCTGTCCCGGACTAAGATTGTTTACTTAACCCAATTTAGATCACGCCCTAACCTGCACGTTTGATTTTCTGTTGTCATCTTCAAGAAACACATCTGTGTGTGTGTGTGTGTGTGTGTCTCTCTCTCTCTCTATCTCTCTCTCTCTCTCTCTCTCTCTCTCATGTTCAGGGTTCTGTTTAGAGCAGCAGTCAGGCCCGTTGTTCCGTGTGTGTCTCATCCTCCACCTTATATACCCGGGTACTCCAACATTGGAGTGGTGAATATACTTACTGAATATGGATATCAAGCACAGGAAAGCCCTGTGTCCCCGCCCCCTCTGGGATTGAGTCTCTCTAGTCAATCCTAGTTCTGATTCCCAATAGGCCCCACTTAATATACATATACCAAATAAACAAAAACAAATACAACAGCAAATCTCGCTTTCAAATTGAGGTTTCCTGACAACCAAAACCACTAACAGAGCTAAGACTCCTTTAATTGAGATCAACAGCTTCAACAGTTCCTAAATAGCAAGGAGATTAAGTGTAAAATTCGGTTATATATTCTTACTTCTGGAACTACTTGTCTCATTGTGAGAGTTCCGTTACACTGCGCGATAGCACACCTGCGCAGCCCTACACGGAGAAAAATATAGGGGACTTCTGTAAGATAGTTACCACTCTCCGCATATATCATAATGTTTCTTTTCAATATGTAGTCATTTAAAATTATTCACAAGAAAAACCTAATATTTGAAATACAGTAGAACCTCGTTCAATCGAAGTCCTTGGTACCAAGCTCAAAACTTCGAAATAACGATTATTCGGCACGTGCATATTATGCAACCTGTCAGGCATCGATTAGTAATAATCAACATTTACGGTGGGACACACGTTGCCCAACCCAATCTCGAAAAAAGGTCTGAAAAACTTGCCTGGCGCCTTCGCAAAATAAACTTGGTTAATGACCCGGATACGATTGATAATAAGGACGATAATTAGTTCACGAAAATTTATAAAATTTGAATTCGAAATAGAAATTGAAAAATGTACATGAATTGCGACCTCGGGACCGGGATTTTTACTTCGAAATAGCTAAAAAAAAAAAAAAAAAAAAAAAAAAAAAAAAAAAAATAGCGAAATTCGGCTTCAACAATTTATTTTTAGTTAAAATAAGAAGGGAAGAATTCGGGACCGAAAATAAACTTCGAAATGGCGAGGAATTCGGTTTCATGATGTTCGGTTTGGCGAGGTTCTTCTGTATTTGACAAGTTTGACATCGATTTGACCTCGCGATTCAGGTGGCTACCCCGACTGGTGTAGTGTTTACCGCACTAGCCTCCATGACTTTTATTTTATCTCAGGTCAGACGGGATGAGAAACCTCGTAAAGATACGTGGGTTTTCTCTGAAACGCCAGTAGTATTTTTTTTTATCTAATCATGACACAGTGTAGAAAAAAAATCATATCAAATCCATATTTGTTTCATCACTGCATTAAGATAACAACTCAGTAAGTGTTATCTCAAACACATCAAAGCTGTGTGTTTCACTGCACTAAGCTAACAAGTCAGCATTTCTAGCACAGTCAGGGACCAAAAAGAGAATTTAAAACATGACAACGAAAATACCTGAACAGGATCTTGTTGCTGATTAAGATGTAAGCCTATCGTCGTTACCATCTCTTGATCAATATCATCTATCGGTCATCTATTCATGATAAATCCATCGGGGGTTTCCGACGATGGTGTAAACCTCGCGTGCTTGAGTTCGTGAGTTCATACAAGCAGAACATGGACCAAAAGCATGGCAGCGAAAATACACGAATACCTCAATTAGAAGAATATTACACGATCTGATTGTTGTTGTGGGTATCTTTGTTATAAATTCTCTTGCTAAATGATCCCCTTGGTGTTCCGTTGATGAAGGTGTAAATGCCGCAGGCTGGAGTTCATGGGTTCAAAACCTTGATATGAATATAGCCAATGTCCTCCTTTTTAAACTTTGCTGGCACTTGTTTAATATAAATACATGTGTAAGAATGTTTCATTTTATAATCCAACAGACACTTCTTTTTTTTTACCGAGTCATAAATACAAAGTAATACTTGCTGAAGTTTTGCTACACGGGAAAACATATTTTTGTCAATGTTTTATTAAAATATGATAGAGAACCAACCCTGGATTAGCAACATTCGTTGCTGATAGACACTATTCTTTGGATGTCATTCGACGCTTTATTGTATTTCATGTAACTTGTTATAACCCACGCCATGTCACGTGTATGTATGTGATCATAAATATACTTATTCTGCTCGTACGTGATAAAGTATGTGTGCATTAATAAATGAGATTAACAGATTCAGATATTTAGTCACATTTGATATAAAGCAAACAAGAATGTAACTTATATATAACAATACTTATAAAGCAATTCGTTGTCAGTTGTTTGTAGAAATAATTGTAAAAAAGAAAGTTTTTATTTTTTTCCCCTCTCGAACGTTAATGTTGTTAAGTCTAATTCTTTCTGACAAATAAACTCGGCAAGTTTAGGTCACTTTTCCCGAGGAAACACTATTTTTCGTAAACGAAATGAACTCGGAGAATTCCGGTTAAATATAAAGTACGGTATCCCCGACGTAGATGCTTGCTGTATCAAGTACCACCTTCCGCAGCATAATGTCTTCACCTGTGTCGCAATTTTAATAAAACTAACAATAAAAAGATATATTCTCTTAAGTGAGTGCATGCGGGAAGATTGAATGTGATCAGTCATGAGACAACACACTATATATAGGTTTTATAATTCTAAATATAGGTTTTATAATTCTAAATATAGGTTTGATACCGTTCGTAACGCTATCGACTTTGATGGAGAATCCACCCAATTTTTACAAACACGGAATGTTGCATTGCGTGACCATGCGTCTGCAAATGGGTATTGATATAAATAGATTTAATTCATATTCTTAGTAAAAATCTATCTGTGAAAGAGATGCTTAACACATATTCTCATTTTCGACAAAGAATCTTTTACGCGTGGACATAGAAATCATTTGGCGGATTTTCACGAATGGCGGAGCCTGAAATGAGACATTTTATACGACCTCAGAACAAACCAATCCGATCTGTCGCGATATGTCCCTCCCAATACTTAAGCTAAAACTTGAGTATCATTTTCAAATTCTTTTTACCTTGGGTCATTCTTTATATACAAGCAAACAGACATTAGAATTATAGCAATGAAAAAAAAAGTTATCTGTAAAATTCGTATACATATTCAGAAGTTTAAATCAATAAGAGCATATTTTGGTCTTAGATCGAACCACAGAGTTGTTGTTCTTTTTGAGACTATCTTGGTTGTATGACGACGCCAAGGTAATTACAGAAGGGGAGGCCCAGAGTACTACCGACCTACGGCAAACCGCTTTTTAAGATTCCTTAAATAAATATTCCTGACTCGAATCCGCAACTGCGAGGGTTAGTGACAGTAAGCCAGCTACTTATTGCTCGGTCACTGATAGCATTGAAATTGACAGTTGTTATTAAGTTGTACACGTATGGGACGGGTCGGAATGTTATCATTTTTTGTTTCACTGGCTTTTACACACCACCAACCATACTATGCTTTAAGTAATACTGATGGACGAGTTTTATTATATATGGCTTATCTAATAAAAATACTAAAGTATGTAATTTCTTAACAAATATTGTTAGTTGTTAATGTTATATATCATATAAATTTAGTTGTACATTTAAGCCGATCTCGATAGCGAGTGGTTAGAGCGTCCCCTCCGGAATCGGAAAGTCATGGGTTTGATCCCAGGTGCGACTTACAAAGTCGTAATACATGGTACTGTTATAGCTCTTTTGTTTGTTGCTCAGCATATAAGGATTGTTTCAGGACTGGTCTATGGAACAGAATTAGGGCAAAAATTGCATCTCAACGTCTTGTTTACACGTGACATTCTGCCTTTGCCATACTGACAAGTGATATGCTGTATTATGTTAAGTGCGTTTATCAATGCTGTCTACTGACTAATGCTCTTGTGTATCTTGCATTAGTTAATGATTTGGCTTTCATGTGTCACAATTTGATGCTGTTATATTTTAAAGTTTTGTTGAGCAACTATCAATGTGACATTTGTTTTACATTAAACTGCCTAAACTGCCTCATTTGTGGCAGAATAATCAAAGAGAAGTTAATTCGTAGAATCAAAATCCTGCATTTCGTTTTTACTCAGGGGAGGAAACTGAATACTCGGAACTCTGGGAAAGTAATATGGTCATAACAGGAGTTGAAATATAATAAAGGTATAACAGTTTGACTTTTTAAATAGTTTTATTTTCACTTAGGGTAATTTTTAGGAGGGGGTGGGGGGCATAGCCCCTTGGTTTTTAGGTAGGTGTGTGTGTGTGTGTGGTGGGGGTGGGGCATAGCCCCTTGGGAAATATTTTTTCTAGGAGGACGGAGATGCATTCTGAGGGGCATCTGAGGGAAATTTGGTAGATTTTTTTTTCCAGTTTTGACAAGATTCCTGTCCCACGACCCTCTTGTTATTGTAATGGGGGCGAATGACAACGCTTGAAGGTTGTTGCAGTAGGCGGGCAGTTAACATATTATTGCTCTTAGGAAGGACCAGTACTAGACTCATGTCCTCCGTAAATATCTCGCATACAAAACCATGGTAGGTAGCCGCCGGGCTTGAACTCACAACCCGCTTATTCAATATATAGATCGTGAAAATATTTTTCTACATGATTTATAGTGACATTAATACGAACTTCATGGCACTGGCTGCAAAGCTAGGTTGCGAGTTCTAATCAAGCTTGGGGACGTTTCTGTGATATGTATTAAAAACTTGTTAATAATTTAAAAAAATGAAAATAAAATGTTTGTTCAGCAATACTAAAGGCGTTTGCCTAATTCAGATTAAAGCAGACACAATCCCGTTGTTGTTGTAGTTGTATTGGGGTTTACCGTCGCTGCGATAGTATTTCAATCATATAGCGACGTCCAGCTAATTACAGGTGGAGGAAGACCCTGAGTACACAGAGGTACCTGGGTAGAACCACCGACCTACCGCAAGCCAGCTGGAAGGCTTCCTCACATGAAAAATCCGAAGTCCCTACCGGGATTCGAACCCACAGCGGTGGGGGCTGAGAGATTTGTAGTCCACGACTGTAACCGCTCGGCCACGGCCCGGTGACTCTGGGACTTAATTACGAAACTACGAACAGTATGTAGATCGACGAGATGTGCTCGTATATAAAATTTTGCGTGACGTTTATTATTTTTAAATATTCATCTTTGTAAACCTGAGCTCATATAATTTATATCTGAAATGTTTGGCCTGCAATTAGAAAAGAAATGGAAAGTATTATGTAAAATGCAATTATGTCTTTAAGCAGTGGATCTACTTTCAATTTCAAACAATTTGTTTAAAAGAAATAACTTTTTCGAATTTGGAAACAGCCACAGTTTCGTACTTCATTTTGCCGATTCTTCCCGAACAATAGTATAAAGTGACTTATTATAGGCACGCCACCTTTTCTGTGGAGGACGAAATTTCTGTATATACTACTCCGAACTACCGACAGCGAGTTCAGGTGACCAACTTAAGTTCTACTCGAGTTATAGAGCGTCCGCCTCGGGTGCGGGAGGTCGTGGGTTCGATCCCTGGTCGCAACATACCAAAGTCGCAAAAAAATACTGTTAAAGCTCCCTTGCTTGGCGCTCACCATTTAAGGGTAGATGCAGGACTGGCTGGCCCGGTGTCAGGATAATGTGACTGGGTGTGGTATAATGCCACATGTCCACGGCGTGATACTGCTATGTGGCAGCACTATATCTATCTCAAGTAAACATCGTCTCCAAATGACTTAAAAATACTGTCGGTGGGACGTTAAACCCAACAAACAAACACTACTTGAGTAAACTCGTATTGATGACGTAATAAGTATACTCTAGTTAGCAATCAACTGAACGTATGAGGCTTACCCCTTGTGACGTAATTTGTAAATAGACATATGATTAAAACAATAGATCTTTTATTTATGACTTTTTTCGAGCTTGGGCTTGAATAAAGTAGCTGCCAGCTTACATGCTTATTTAAAGACAGGATATCATAGATATTTATAAATTTCTTTAAATTTGCCTAGATGCTTTCCGTCCGCCATATTGCTTTCTAGTCTACCCACCTACCTCTCTGGGTTGAACTCGCGTAACCCTACAGAGTTCGTATGGTAAAACCCCGCACGTTTTAGTTGCAACTCTGGTAACTCTAGTTAACTCTAGTAAGTAAACTGAACTCGCTCCAAGTCAAATCGGCAGAGCGCCCTCCAACGTCATGATGCTAGGTGCACATTTTGACATTTGTCATTCTGCTTGCGTACATGTGTTATTTTGCTTAGCTACACGTGTCATTCATCGATTCGTTAAACCGACGAAATAAACTCCATTTTAATACGAAACTGGACTGTCCAGCTATACACAGTGCTATACGGTGATGAAATGGAAATAAAAGCAGATGTATTTTCAGTAGTTAATTATGATGTGAATGAGTAATGAATGTTTAATGTAAAAAAAAAAACAACAAATAACGCAGACGACGATTACACCGTATTGTACCAGTCAAAATGATGCTAATCACTTAGACAAATGAAGCAATAAACACGTCAAAAGGCAAAATGTATTTTTTGCCCGAATTCTGTTCCATACTGGTCGGTCCGACTTTCACTAACTTTTGTTGGTGGAATTCGAACCTGATGTTTATTCTTCAATTGAACCATTATTTTCCGGCCATGTGCTAATATTACTTCACTTTCTCTCCAAGAAATGAACCAAGTCTGTCGTGCTTGGGAGTGTAAATTACGTTATTTTGTCATGTGTTTAATTTAACCGCTCAAATGCACATGTTCCGAATGAATATAAAATGTTAAAAGAACAACTGACCTTGCATATGTTTTCACATTCTAAAATGCATTTCTGTTGTCCCGACTTATAGCAAGTAAACAGCAGCCTCGCTTTATTTATAGTTATCTGTACACATAAAAGAAATTTGAAATGTGGCTAGAACGGATTTTATGAATACGAAGCCAATCTCAAATAAAAGGACATTATAAAAATTAAGCTTAGTACCTATGTGACTAGACAGTGCAGTGACAACACCCTCTCGATTCTCACGGACGATTCCTGGATTTGACTCCAAATCACGTGCGGGGAAGGCCCACCCGATTATACCATAACCATAGAATGATTGTAAGCGTGGTGGGAGACAGAGAGTTATCTCATTGTTCTAAAACGTTTGATGCCAAGCAACCAGAACACAACTTGATGATCCTTAATGTGTTACAAAGTACATTTCAAATGGTGAAACCCAATATAAGAGACCGATTGAATGTATCATGTAAGAGAGGTAAAACTTTATTCAATGGAAGAAACAATTCAGTGCAATAATTACTTTTTACTAGCTATGCTGTTAAAATTAAAATATTAGCATACAATGTTTTACACGTTTACCCATACGTGGCAAAGTAAACGTCATTAATTTATACTCTCATAGAATTCTTAGAATATTTTCAGATATCGTGTCATTTGATGACTATTCAATAGTGACACTTTCAAATTGATTTTTGTACTTAACCCTTTCCTTCATATAGACTCATTTTAACCCTTTCTCTCATATAGACTCATTTTAACCTTTCCCTCATATAGACTCATTTTAACCCTTTCCCTCATATAGACTCATTTTGACACACTCAATAGGTACCACATAAAGCCTGATCTGCAGAAAACCACAGTTAAACCTTACCAAATTTAATACAAAATCCTCATTTCCAGACCACTGAGGAGCAGCGAACAGCATAAAACCTGATCAGCCTGCGAGTTACTCGCAGGCTGATCTGGTTTTATGCTTGGTTTTTGGCCAGGGAAAGGGTTAAACATTGCATTTTGAAACACAATAACATTTTGTGAGCTGTTCAAAGTCCTTAACTTTGATACACGTCTTTGTCAGTACCCTGCAATTTAATGAAAAAAAAAAGTTTCATGTTATTATGTTTCTTTCAGTTAATTTTATCGCACAAAAAGTAGAAAGTAATTAAATTCATTTATCAAGACTTATTTTAATGTAGGTTTTTTAAAGGTGAAACATTTGGTAAGACTTAACTGCCCGGTTGTCAACAGGGAAATATTGTGTTTATATTTAAATACAAAAAAAATAATAATCCTATATTGAGACTGTCCTATCTAAACAGTCTTATTCAAGACGAGGACAAGTTTATCATCTGTTCAAATAAATACGATAAGATGATATGACGACCACACCAGTATTTCGGATAAACTGTGATTGAACACACTTCATATCTTTACTAGATGGACTGAGTTAATGTTTTCTGTATTTGATGGAGTTTAAACAATGGGCTTTAACTGTATGTTCACATTGTACATTGTTCGGGCCATATTGTGCCTGTTTATCATTAGAAAGGGAATCGTCACAGGTACCGTGTCATACTCTCTATTATTTTTTTTTCTGTTCGTCTGTATGTCCGTCTGTCTGCTTATTTCATTGCTAGTCAGTAAAATTTATTCAGAGCTTAAAAAATATGCGTGATATTAATATGATTCTTAAATAGACGATTGTTTATTTAAATGGATAAATGTCTTATTATTCATAGTGTACATGTTTGTTTAATCAAAACATTGGGTAAACTGTAAGATAAATTATCATAACAAATACAGCCAAGTATAAATTCCGACTGATACTCAGTAGTAAGCGGAATTAATGAATCGACAACTTGATCCCTTTTTTTTTTGTTTTTCACTTAAATCTGCACAGAAAATCAGTATTAAATATTGTCAGCTTGTGCGTACTAAATGAAACGACCATTCCCATGTGCGTTTAAGTAAAACTGCTTAATTTTTATTTAAGCATAAAATGAACATTTAGGCCAATCTATATCACCGCAAGTTTCGTCTGTTTCAGTTTTGGAAACATCATCACCGCAACAATTAACAACAGAATAACAAGCAACAAAACCATATTATCACCAATAACTATATCAGAACCGAGAACATTCTCAAGACAAGCAACAAATATTATAACAATAGAAACATAAGCATTATCTTCATCTCAAACAATATCACCAGTAACAGTTATTAGGAATGGTTATCGCAAGAATTTTCATATCGCGATATTTTCCAAACATATCACGATATATCAGATTTTTAGTTTAACCTTTTTACCAAAGTGCTTTTAAAAAGAATAATATAGAGTTAGCTCTAAATATTGTAATTTCTTTGAATCATTGATGAAATATGCTTGTTAATGTAGTTGGCATGTTAACATTCTGTCAATTTATTTGATTTTAAGGAATGTCAAATGTCATAAGATAGAATAGATTGATAATGTAAGTTGGTTAACGTCCACGAGTATACTTCCAGTTTAAGATGTTTAAATTGTTATTCTTTTATTTTATAACATAACTGAATAAGGGAAGTTTCAATATCAGAATCAACAACATTATCAACACCATCAACTAATTCTTCGACAACAAAAACATCACAATCATTTTTTTTTTATCTCGGACAGCATCTACACCAATAAATAGCATCCACACCAGTTGAAATAACTTACGAATAATTTCTAACGCTCCAGCAGCTACTAAAAAGCAACCAAAAGTAGCAATATACCCTGCTACATTATAATCTACGACATACGTTTCTTCATACATTTCAATTTCAACAGCAGCACTACCACTGCCATCAACTCCAACAATAACCCTAGTAACGGGATCAGGAAAAAACACTACGAAACGAAAAAAACTGAATCCAGCATCCCAGTTACCGACTCACCAAATATAACTCTATTTTAGGTCTAAATACATCAAAATCTTCAGCAACTACCGGACGTATGACCACAACAACAGGAGGGACAGTACCGTTTGCAGGTTCCCATATCTCCTCCTTGCCGCCATCAGCACTAGCATCATCATTGCCGACACCTTTACTTACTGTCGTAGGTACGCAAATTTGCCTATTTATCAACATCTGCATACATAGTACAGATCACCTATTTGATATATCAATTAATGATGTCTTAATTTGGTGGTTGATTGCAGACTATTTTATTCAAATTTTAGTTTTGGCGTAGATGTCTGGCCCATATTTTGACCTATTTAACAGACTAATAAATGTGAAAAACAGAAAAGATCAGCAGACCTGAATAAATATACTTCATCATTTCATCAATTGAATATTGTAAAACTGCATAAAAAGTCACATGACATCTCTGTTGTGATGCTGGGTTTGAAGTTGTGGATCATAGTAGTAAACAATGATTAGCGAAGAATAACTGGTCTCAAGGCAACCAAACATTCCAGCGTAAAATGATAGGTAAGCAGAATAAAGGTACTGCTCTTGCGTTGTTTTAATGCTAGGGTAACATACTTTTCGTAGAAAAATCGTTATGAACAGCGTATTTCATGTAGATCGGTATCTAATGACCTGAAGGGATCTGGAGAGTTTTATCCTGCGAATATTTTTCTACTGTAAGTTAATTTCCATGGATTTTATTTCTACGGATTCGTGTTTATCCACAGAACAGCAGAAAATAAATTACCCGCAGAAATAACCCGCTATACGGTATACCTACACAAGTATATTTCTGCCAATGTTATATTTCAGAATGTGGACAACTACCAGATCCCGCCAATGGGATGATCGGGTATCATCCAAACACCACATTTAATTCCACCGCCGTTCTCAGCTGTAATGATGGGCATGAAGCTGCAGATCTGAGTATAAAACGTTGCTTAGCGACAGGAAACTGGTCCCAAGGCAAAAAAACATTCCAGTGTAACATAAAAGGTAAGCAGAATAAAGGTACTTCGTTCTTGTTGATTAAATCTTGAACTTATAAAAATAATACATTTTTAAACCAGTCTAACGATGAATAAGCAATGGACAATAACGTCGTAGTACTTGCGTAGAGTATTGTAGTGATTACAGAGAGAAAAGCTCTATACATTTATATCTTATATCATACGAGATTTACGATACAATGTTTTATTTTAGAATGTGGGGAATTACCAAAGCCCGCCAATGGAGTAATCGAGTACCAACCTAACACGTCTTATAATTCTACCGCCTCGCTCCAATGTATAGATGGGTTTAAGGCAGCGAATCTGAGTAGAAAAGTTTGCTTAGCAACGGGGAACTGGTCTGAAGGCAACTCAACATTCCAGTGTGACATGCTAGGTAAGCAGCAAAATAGTGCGTTATTATTTGTTTATTGTTTGAAATTTTGACCAAAGCTTTGAATATCATGCACATATTTTGAGAGGTAACCATGTTATCATTTGAATAGGGTTTCGCTTCGACGTATAATTTATTTTAAGATCATTCGAAAATACTGCATCGTAGATTTGACCTCATTTAAAAAAACAAATAAATGAACCGAACGCACATATTTTCATTAATAATGTTTAGTCTACGAGTATCATATCTTTCATTAGTAACATTTAAACTTTTCCGTTCAGAATTCTTGATCAGTATATTCAGTGCTGGTCTTATTAGATTGAAAATAATAATGATAGAACCTTACATCCTGCAAGTTGATAGTCCTTAACGTTGTAGTTTTTGCTGATAATCTGGCAATTGAAGAATGTCGATACAAAAACAGAAGATACGTATGCCTGATTAACTGATTCTAATAATTCCTCTAAAGCTAAATTGTGCTCATTTAATGAAGCAATTAAAAAATACAATGATCATAATGATCATGTATTAACATTATAATTCATTTCATGCTTTTCTCATACACGTATGCTACATGTGTCTGTGATGCCTTAAGTTGTATGGAATATGCAATAAACTGTATGTGTTTATGCCTAAGAAACTATTGAATAGAATTGTTAAAATGTAATCGTTGTTCCTGAGATTATTTATATGTCAAACAGATGAGGCCTCTTTTCTTTTATAATATTTACGAGGATATTGCGGATTATTTTTATCATTAATATTGTCTTTAAATTTTCTGTCATATTTTCATCACATGTACATGTATTGCTTTGATTTTACGATCGTAACACGTCATTTTATTCAATCACCATTCTTCATTGTAATGCCATCAACACTAGCATCATCATTGCCGACACCTTTACTTACTGTCGTAGGTACGCACGTTTGCTTATTTTATCAACATCTGCATACACAGTACAGATCACCTATTTGATATATCAATAAATGATGTCTTAATTTGGTGGTTGATTGCAGACTATTTTATTCAAATTTTAGTTTTGGCGTAGATGTCTGACCCATATTTTGACCTATTTAACAGACTAATAAATGTGAAAAACAGAAAAGATCAGCAGACCTGAATAAATATACTTCATAATTTCATCAATTGAATATTGTAAAACTGCATAAAAAGTCACATGACATCTCTGTTGTGATGATGGGTTTGAAGCTGTGGATCATAGTAGTAAACAATGATTAGCGAAGAAAAACTGGTCTCAAGGCAACTAAACATTCCAGCGTAAAATGATAGGTAAAAAGAAAAAAGGTACTGCTCTTGCGTAAAGTAACGAGCTGTTTAAATAAAAATAAATGTTCAAAAGTATAATATATTTCTCTGTCATATTTTAAAACGTGGAGAACTACCAGAAACCGCCAGTGTAACCAGTGTAACATAAGCGGTAAACAGTTTGTTGGGTTTAACGTCCCACCGACAGTATTTCAGTCATTTGGAGACGAAATTGCGAATAATGCAAATTGCATGATACCTCACCCAGTCACATTATCCTGACACCGAGCCAACTTGATAGTCCTTAACGTTGTAGTTTTTGCTGATAATCTGGCAATTGAAGAAGGTCGATACAAAAACAGAAGATACGTATGCCTGATTAACTGATTCTAATAATTCCTCTAAAGCTAAATTGTGAATACAATGATCATAATGATCATGTATTAACATTATAATTCATTTTATGCTTTTCTCATACATGTATGTTACATGTGTCTGTGATGCTTTAAGTTGTATGGAATATGCAATAAACTGTATGTGTTTATGCCTAAGAAACTATTGAATAGAATTGTTAAAATGTAATCGTTCTTCCTTAGATTATTTGTATGTTAAACAGATGAAGCCTCTTTTCTTTTATAATATTTACGAGGATATTGCGGATTATTTTTATCATTAATATTGTCTTTAAATTTTCTGTCATATTTTCATCACATGTACATGTATTGCTTTGATTTTACGATCGTAACACGTCATTTTATTCAATCACCATTCTTCATTGTAATGCCATCAACACTAGCATCATCATTGCCGACACCTTTATTTACTGTCGTAGGTACGCACGTTTGCTTATTTTATCAACATCTGCATACACAGTACAGATCACCTATTTGATATATCAATAAATGATGTCTTAATTTGGTGATTGATTGCAGACTATTTTATTCAAATTTTAGTTTTGGCGTAGATGTCTGACCCATATTTTGACCTATTTAACAGACTAATAAATGTGAAAAACAGAAAAGATCAGCAGACCTGAATAAATATACTTCATAATTTCATCAATTGAATATTGTAAAACTGCATAAAAAGTCACATGACATCTCTGTTGTGATGATGGGTTTGAAGATGTGGATCAGAGTAGTAAACAATGATTAGCTAAGAAAAACTGGTCACAAGGCAAACAAACATTCCAGCGTAAAATGATAGGTAAACAGAATAAAGAATAAAGGTACTGCTCTTGCGTAAAGTAACGAGCTGTTTAAATAAAAATAAATGTTCAAAAGTATAATATATTTCCCTGTCATATTTTAAAACGTGGAGAACTACCAGAAACCGCCAGTGTAACCAGTGTAACATAAGCGGTAAACAGTTTGTTGGGTTTAACGTCCCACCGACAGTATTTCAGTCATTTGGAGACGATGTCTACTTGCGACAGATATAGTGCAGCCATACTGCAGTATCATGCCGTAGACATGTGGCATGATACCTCACCCAGTCACATTATCCTGACACCGAGCCAACCAGTCCAGCAACTGCCCTTATAAGCTGAGCGCCAATCAAGGGAGCTATAACAGTACCATTTTTTACGATTTTGGTATGTCGCGGCCGGGGATCGAACCCACGACCTTCCGCTCCCGAGGCGGACGCTCTAACCACTCGGCCACCAGGGACGGTAAAGCGGTAAGCAGAATAATAGTAATGCGCTTGCACTGAGTATGGAGCTTATAAAATGAAAATATATCTACATACGTTTTTTGTTCTGGGTATTGTGGTGATTACAGCGAGAAAAGCACTATACATTTATATCTTATATCATACGAGATTTACGATACAATGTTTTACTTTAGAATGTGGGGAATTACCAAAGCCCGCCAATGGAGTAATCGAGTACCAACCTAACACGTCTTATAATTCTACCGCTTCGCTCCAGTGTATAGATGGGTTTAAGGCAGCGAATCTGAGTAGAAAAGTTTGCTTAGCAACGGGGAACTGGTCTGAAGGCAACTCAACATTCCAGTGTGACATGATAGGTAAGCAGCAAAATAGTGCGTTATTACTTGTTTATTGTTTGAAATTTTGACCAAAGCTTTGAATATCATGCACATATTTTGAGAGGCAACCATGTTATCAATTGAATAGGGTTTCGCTTCGACGTATAATTTTTTTTAAGATCATTCGAAAATACTGCACCGTAGATTTGACCTGATTTAAAAAAACGAAAAAAAGGTACCGAACGCACATATTTTCATTAATAATGTTTAGTCTACGAGTATCATATCTTTCATAAGTAACATTTAAACTTTTCCGTTCAGAATTCTTGATCAGTATATTCAGTGCTGGTCTTATTAGATTGAAAATAATAATGATAGAACCTTACACCCTGCAAGTTGATAGTCCTTAACGTTGTAGTTTTTGCTGATAATCTGGCAATTGAAGAATGTCGATACAAAAACAGAAGATACGTATGCCTGATTAACTGATTCTAATAATTCCTCTAAAGCTAAATTGTGCTCATTTAATGAAGCAATTAAAAAATGCAATGATCATAATGATCATGTATTAACATTATAATTCATTTCATGCTTTTCTCATACACGTATGCTACATGTGTCTGTGATGCCTTAAGTTGTATGGAATATGCAATAAACTGTATGTGTTTATGCCTAAGAAACTATTGAATAGAATTGTTAAAATGTAATCGTTCTTCCTTAGATTATTTTGTAAACAGATGAGCCTCTTTTCTTTTATAATATTTACGAGGATATTGCGGATTATTTTTATCATTAATATTGTCTTTAAATTTTCTGTCATATTTTCATCACATGTACATGTATTGCTTTGATTTTACGATCGTAACACGTCATTTTATTCAATCACCATTCTTCATTGTAATGCCATCAACACTAGCATCATCATTGGCGACACCTTTACTTACTGTCGTAGGTACGCACGTTTGCTTATTTTATCAACATCTGCACAGTACAGATCACCTATTTGATATATCAATAAATGATGTCTAATTTGGTGTTGATTGCAGACTATTTTATTCAAATTTTAGTTTTGGCGTAGATGTCTGACCCATATTTTGACCTATTTAACAGACTAATAAATGTGAAAAACAGAAAAGATCAGCAGACCTGAATAAATATACTTCATAATTTCATCAACTGAATATTGTAAAACTGCATAAAAAGTCCATGCACTTTGATGACTTGATATAGTAGTAACAATATTAGCGAAAATCAACTATATAAATATGTAACAATACCTCTGCGTAAATAACGTATTAAATAAATAATGTACAAAAGTATAATATATTTCCCTGTCGTATTTTAAAACGTGGAGAACTACCAGAAACCGCCAGTGTAACGTCCCACCGACAGTATTTCAGTCATTTGGATACGATGTCTACTTGAGACAGATATAGTGCAGCCATACTGCAGTATCACGCTGTAGACACGTGGCACCCTTATATGCTGAACGCCAAGCAAGGGAGCTATAACAGTACCATTTTTTACGATTTTGGTATGTCGCGACCGGGGATCGAACCCACGACCTCCCGCTCCCGATGCGGACGCTCTAACCACTCGGCCAACAGGGGCGGTACAGCGGTAAGCAAAATAATAGTAATGCGCTTGCAATGAGTATGTAGCTTATAAAATGAATATTACATACATTTTTTGCTCTGTCAATGAATTAACCCTATGTTATATTTCAGAATGTGGACAACTACCAGAGCCCGCTAATGGGATGATCGGGTATCATCCAAACACCACATTTAATTCCACCGCCGTTCTCAGCTGTAATGATGGGTATGAAGCTGCGGATCTGAGTTTAAAACGTTGCTTAACGACAGGAAACTGGTCCCAAGGCAACCAAGTATTCCAGTGTAACATAAAAGGTAAGCAGAATAAAGGTACTTCATTCTTTTATTAAATCTTGAACTGATAAAAATAATACATTTTTAAACCAGACTAACGATGAATAAACAATGGACAATAACGTCGCAGCGCTTGCGTAGAGTATTGTAGTGATTACAGAGAGAAAAGCTCTATACGTTTATATCTTATATCATTAAATCACGAGATTTACGATACAATGTTTTATTTTAGAATGTGGGGAATTACCAAAGCCCGCCAATGGAGTAATCGAGTACCAACCTTACACGTCTTATAATTCTACTGCCTCGCTCCAATGTATAGATGGGTTTAAGGCAGCGAATCTGAGTAGAAAAGTTTGCTTAGCAACGGGGAAGTGGTCTGAAGGCAACTCAACATTCCAGTGTGACATGCTAGGTAAGCAGCAAAATAGTGCGTTAATACTTGTTTATTATATGAAATTTGGACCATAGCTTTGAATATCATGCACATATTTTGAGAGGCAACCATGTTATCATTTCGATTCGACGTATAATTTATTTTAAGATCATTCGAAAATACTGCATCGTAGATTTGACCTGATTTAAACAAACGCGACTTCTCATTTCAAAACCCTTTTTATATTATATAATTCCAAAGAACGAACAAATAAATCCAAATTACCATAGTGTTTTATTAGGCAGATAGTACACAGATTAGCGATATAGGACAAGTTTGAACCGTTGTTTTCAAATACATTGTAATATTGCTTGAATTCTTAAGTTTGAATGAATTTTGAATATAATTTGAAAAGTAACTTTTCAAAACTATCTTTAAAAAAACGAAACATCGGGTCATTAAATATAAGATTCTTAATTTTATTGAACGCTAAGAAAGGAGGCTATACAGAACGGTTTAAACAGCGTTGGTGTAGAGAAGCCGAGGATAGGACCTACGGTGTATACCTTCCCTGAGAGGAACTAACTTTAAACTGTTCACCCGGGATCGTAGGTCATATATCTAGGACCAAACCATAATGAAGAAATCGGAAATGTGATTGGTTTATGGTTGTAATATAAGGTAGCTGTACATGATTAGAAATTGAAATCAATCCATTTCAGTACATGTAACAGTGTATTAAGGTAACGAGTGAGATATTCCACCATGTAATATATAAAATATCCCTCACTGATGATTCTATTTCTGTATTGTATCTGCAATTTCTGTATGTGGTGTCACTATCAGTTGAATTTTTATTTTTACGGATCTTTTTTTTTTTTTTTTTTTTTTTAAAAAAAATTATATAGCTATTAAAGTAGAAATTGAGATTTTTTTCTTACATCTGTTCTCCTTTATGCAATCTTCTTATTAAAAATAACACTTTACTTTGCACAAAAAAAAACAACAAAAAAAAACTATGTTTCTTTAGCTTATCAGAGCACAATTTTCCCAATGTTAGATATTCTGACCACCTTGAGTCCACCATCCATCGTCGTCCGTCGTGCGTCGTTAACAATTTAAAAAAGCATCGCCCCTCTGAAACCATCAGGTAGAAATTAATGAAACTTGGCATGAATAGTTTTCACAAAGTTGCTTAAATAAACTTGATCCATGAAGAACCCTGATTGCCTCATGACCCTCAAAAATAAAATTGATCTCTTGAAAAATGAAGTCCCCATGAGGGTGTCGGCTAGGTATTCATATATACTTTATATACTCTTTATAGAAAATGTCATAATTTCTCTGTGAAATGAATGGTCAGAATTAAAATCCACTTTGCACAAAGTCACCTCCCTACCATAATTGCTAAAATATAGTCGATCACTAAAAATTAGGCCGACCGGCTAGTTTTCACGTAAAATCATTATAAAAAATTACAATTCAAGAAATAAGGTGACAGTATGCATGCACTTCCGAACAATGACATTTTCATATACGTTTATTTATTCTAGACTGTGGCGACATTCCAAAGCCCGCTAATGGGATAATCGAGTACAATCCAAACAAGACGTTTGAGTCAAGCGCTTTTCTCAAATGTGATGTTGGTTTTGAGGCTGCGGGTGTGAGCAGTAAACATTGCTTAGCAACGGGACGCTGGTCCCATGCCGACTTAACATTCAAGTGTAGCATGATAGGTAAGCAGAATGACGATGCTGCGTTGATTAGGATGCTTATAAAATAAATATATTTTCATATGTTTAATGCATTTTTTTCACAATTTCATTAAATTAGTGGCACGATGATTTATTTAAGAATGTGTACAACTGCCAGGGATAGGATGATCGAGTACAATCCTAACACAACATTTAATTTCACCGCCGTTCTCACCTGTAATGATGAGTTTGAGAAACCTGATCCTAGCATTAAACACTGCTTAACAATAAAGGAACTGGTCTTAAGCTAACAGTGTTGATTAGATTATATTAAATAAAACCAATCCCTACACATGTATAATATACTTTCTGTCATAGCTATTATTTCAGACGGCTATTATATTCCCATTATCATAACGCAAAGTTTACAATACGATGTTTACTTTTGTAGATTGCGGATACCTACCAGAGACAGAAAATGGGATGATCGAGTACAATCCTAATACGACATTTAATTCCACCGCCGTTCTCAGCTGTAATGATGGATTTGAGGTTGCGAATCTGAGTATAAAACATTGCTTAACAACGGGATCTTGGTCACAAGCCACCTTACCATTTGAGTGTAACAGGATAGGTATGTATAGTTACAGTGATGTGTTTGCATTGAGTTTGACAGTGATACTATAAACGTCTCTTAACATGCCTGATTTATTATCCGTCATGATTTCCTTATATTTAAGATACAATGTTTTATTTTAGAATGTGGACAACTACCTGAGCCGGCCAATGGAACGATCAAGTACCATCCTAACACCACTTTTAATTCCACCGCCGTTCTTCACTGTGATGACGGATTTGAGGTTGCGGGTCTGAGTAGTAAAGATTGTTTAGCTACCGGAAACTGGTCCCAAGACAACGTGACATTCCAGTGTAACATGATGGGTAAACTGAATCACGCGTTTTTATCTCTTAAATGACACTTTGACACCTAGCATATCAATTGTACGCACCGGGTCTTGTAATAAATTATCAACATTTACTGAGAGACATCCACGTTTAATCGATAGACACATGAATAAAATGAAAATATATGAAATCGAGGATTTCTTTCTATTCTTAACAAAAGGATGGGAGACAATGCGAATTCTCTTTCACAACACTTGTTGCATTCAGTTGACTTTAAAACGCATATAACTGAAGGGTTATTTATATAAATATACACAGAGACGTATAATCAGAGATTGGCAGCTTTCCGAAATATCTCGTGTCTGAAGAGTTAACGAGAGCGCGCCCACTTGTCACACGGGTACCGGACATTTCGGTGGGGCTTGGGGAAATCTCACAAAACAACTGTTAAAATACTTTCAAATACTTAAAATAAATCAACTGATTTTAGATAAAGTGAGTTTAAATGAAGGAAAGAATATGACAGATACATGATAATAGTACTTTTTATTTTAGTTTAATCATAATTAAGAGAGAGAGAGAGAGACGTAGATGAGAAAACGTCGAGATACATGATAGCCTCGGGTACATGCAGGATTAACTCGTGTTTTTGTCGGTTAGCGTCCTTTTGTTCCTGACTGGTAGTAGTAACATAAAGACAAATATGTAGAATGATTGCTTACTGGTTGATTCCCTTAATTCCGTCTCGCCGTGTGGTTGATCAACCTCACCGACGTTTGTTTATGCCAAAAGTAATCGAACAAATAATTGACTAAACAAAACAAACATTTCAATACTATATTCCTTTAATTATCTATTGGAACTTACCATGTATTTGATTTCCAATCTCGCCCGGGTCTCATTGAAGTCTTGTTGGTCGCGCGCGACTTCAGAAAGTCGATATGGGCAAAGAATAAGCTGCCAATCTCTGTTTAAAAGTCTCTAATATAAAATTGAATATATTAAGAGCATTATTCCCTTTAATAACTAATTAAAAACGAAATAGGTAAACAAATACAGCCTCCTTAAAAAAAAATAAATATATATATATATATAAACAACAACAGCAACAACAACAAACGCGCTTATCTCAGATGCTCTTTAGTTGTTTTAGTTGTGGTAGGTTGATTGTTTCACCCGATTGCTGTTTTCTTCCAATCATAATCATATGATTAATTACAATAAAGACTGACTACAGCGCCGGTAAACGTGAAACAACATTTTTACGCTTCGATGTTTTATTTTAGAATGTGGGGAACTACCAAAGCCCGACAATGGGATGATTGAGTATTTGCCAAACACCACATTTAATTCCACCGCCGTTCTCCTCTGTAATGACGGGTATGAAGCTGCGGATCTGAGCAGTAAACGTTGCTTAGGAACGGGGAACTGGTCCCAAGCCAACTTTACATTTCAGTGTATTATAGTAGGTAAGTAGAATAATGGTTCTGTCTTTCCGTTGAGTATGGTGATTATAGAAGAAATATAGACGTATATTTGATTTCTTAATTTCAAGATATTTCGATTTTCGTTAATTGGACTTTAATATTGTATTGTATTGTGTATTGTATTGTGTATTAATTGTAATTGGACTGTACTACAATCAGGACTGAACTACAGGGTCGGAAAATGTCAAAACATTTTATGATTCGGTGTTTCATTTTAGACTGTGGGCAACTACAAAATCCCGCTAATGGTAGCATAGATTACCATCAAAACACGACAATTAATTCCACCGCCGTTCTCAGCTGTGATGTTGGGTTTGAAGCTGCGAATCTGGATAATAAAAGTTGCTTAGCAACGGGGAAATGGTCCCAAGCCGACCAAACGTTCCAGTGTAACAGGATAGTAAGTAGAATAAGGGTGTGCGCTTGTGTGAAGTACATGGAGGTTTGTTATATAAAAATAATATCAAACCCGGAATTGATATCGGGTGGTAAATATTTCCGTTGGTATATCTCAAATACGTAAATATTATTCAAACAGACTTCTGCACAGGACGAAGGTTGGAACTAGAATACGATTTCCTTAATTACAACCAAAATCAACAAATCTTGGCAAAAACAGAATAAACAGATATGTTAATCACGCCCCAGAGGGTGGGGACTTACTGATAATTCATAAAACCGACAAAGCGGATTTAGAAATCTTATCATTTCGCTAGATGACCAATTCAATTATTCAATTCTTAGCATAAACACATATGTTTATCGCCATACAAATACAATAAATAGTGCAATCATAGCATGCATTCATACTTTACATATCAAACATGAGAAAACATGTAAATCTATCATTTGAAATGTGAAAACATCACATGATCTTATATAATACCATTAATCCAGTGGACATAGTATTTTTTTGCTGATTCTCTTTTACAATTTGCAAGATATTAATTTTTTTTTTATTGATACCTGACTGTTTATTCTGCATTAATGTAACAAATTTATGTAATGTTGGCCAAGAACAATAGTAACGTGGTAAAATCTGATTGCGTAATTCCCTATAAAATGGACAAACAAAAACAAAATGATACACATTTAAATTCTAATTTCTCTTTCAATATTTCTTATACGCCCTTCTTCTATAGCTAATCTATGAGAAGAAACTCTTATTCGAGTTAATGCTATCACATGAGAATGATTATCAATTTGCATTAATAAGGCTCAGGTTCAAAACATTTTTTTAATATAATTTGTAACTATCCAATTTTCTGTAAGTCTCGATAGAATAGATCCATCTCTGAATATACTGGTCATATATACGAATAACAATATTTTTAAGCTGTCCATTTAGACTATTTAAGTCATCGAATATAAATGAAAAACCTAGGTCATCTATAAGAGTTTTAATATCTTTAGTTCCATTTCAAGACAAAATTTTCATTCTCATCAGTTAAAGCAACTAATTTAAAAGTAAGGGATTGAGGTGATTGTGATAATTTAAGTAAATATTTTATAAGTCTAATATTCCTATAAACTGTCATGGGAAATATACCTAATTCACCATACACAGCAGCGTTACCAGTTTGTTGTCTCACAGATAATAATTTTTTCATAAATTTCAAATGTGTTCGCTCGATATTAGGTGCTTTATGAAATCCCCAAATTTCTGAACCATAAAAACAAGAGCCATGTTGACATGGCCATCCCCCGCCGTACGCTTGCTCTCTAGAAGATGTGATAGAGAGTAGAATATTTCATTTTTAAAAGAAAATTTTTAGTAATGAAGACTGCTTAAAGTAATTATAGATATGAAACCCATGTGAAGACCTACTAATTCCTCTATTTTGAGGTCTACAGGTACAATGTCAAGGTCACTGTGATAAAAAGTAAGCCTGAAAAATAACAAAGGGCAATAACTCAAAAATTATGAAAGGTAGAGTTATCATTCTTGTGCACTGCACTCCTCCCCAATAAGATCTATCCACCTATGAAGTTCCAAGTTGATACCTCAAATTCTTTTAAACTTATGTTCCGGACAAAAATTAAGTCTGAAAAAAATAACAAAGGACAGTAACTCAAAAATTATGAAAGAGTTATCATTCTTAAGCACTGCATTCCTCTTCAATGAGATCTATTCACCTATAGTAAATGTATTCATACTTTCGAGTTGCTCTGGACAAAAAGTCAAAAAACAAAGGGCAATACTCAAATTATGAAGTGAGTTATCATATGTGATGCACCTCTCATGAGATCTACACTATAAAGTATCAAGTTGATACTTCAAATATTAGAGTTAGCTGACAAAAATAATTGAAATAACAAAGGACAGTAACTAAAAAAAAATTATGAAAGGTAGAGTTATCATTATTATGCACTGCACACCTCCTCAATGAGATCTATCCACCTATGAAGTATCAAGTTGATACCTCAAATACTTTTGGAGTTATGCTCCGGACAAAAAGTAAGTCTAAAAAACAAGGCATTATCAAATTGAAAGGAGAGTTATCATTCTGTGCACTGACTCTCTTAGAGATCTATCACTATGAAGTTTCAGTTGATACCTCAAATACTGCAGTTACTCTGGCAAATAAGCGAAATAACAAGGCAATTACCAATATTTTGAAAGTAGGTACCATTCTATGCCGCACTCCTCCTGATAGATCTATAACCTATGAAGATCAAGTGATATAATACTTTCGAGTTATGCTCGGACAAAAATTAGTCTGAAAATAACAAAGGCAATAACTAAAATTATGAAGTAAGTTATCATTCATTGTGAACTGCCCTCCTCGATGAGAAATAACCTATTGAAGTATCAAGTATACTCAATACTTCAAGTTATGCTCGGACACATGTCGGACGACGGAGACTATTACTAATCCCGCGCTTTTGATAATAAATAGTGCTCCATGCATCAACAATTTATTTTTTTCTTTAACTGCCAAGATTTTTCAACAGCGAATATATGAAAATCTTAAAGCAAGTTCTGCCAACCGTTTGACGATAGTGTTACACCTAAATAAGTAAATTGATTAACACAATTAAGTATACAATTTTCATAATAAATATCAAACTTTTCAGCTTTATTACCTTTCTTAAATAACATTACCACAGTTTTATCAATATTAACATGAATGCCCCAAATCTTACAGTATTAAGATAATTTGTTAATGAAATGCTGTAAGCCTTCGCGCAATTTTGAAAATAATACAGCATTATCTGCAAAAAGTAGACAAGTCATTAATAAAAAAATAAAAATAACAGAGGACATAATGTTTCGCCCTGTTTTACTCCAGTAAATTTGTTAAAAAAAAAAACCAACAGAATATTCGCCCCTAGAAGTTACACAAGTTTTGACAGTTTTAAACATTGACTGCAACATAAAATACTACGATTTACAAAATAAATTTTGTCTAATTTAACAAGAATACACAATCAACAGTACTACGATTCTTTCTAAAGCCGTACTGAAAATAATTTAAAATACTGTTTTCATCTGCCCATTTAGTTAACCTCTTATTTAATATACAGGAGAATATCTTAGAAAAAATGCTTGTAAGCACTATTCCTCTATAATTATTGACATCAGTAGGATTACTCTTTTTAGTTACTGGTACAATTATGCCCTTTGTCCAAGATTCAGGATATTCAGAATTATTAAAAATATGATTAAACACCTTACAGAGGATAGGGGATATAAGGTCAACACTATCTAAAAATAATTATGGTATCAAATTATCAAAACCACAACTTTTACCTCTTTTTACATTCAAAATAGCTGCCTTGATTTGATTTCATGTACATCAATAACATTATCTAAAATATCAACTGATCTCTCAGTACAACAATTATCTAGCTCATATTCAATATCATTGTTTGTATATGTGTTATCATTAGAAAATAATTCTTTAAAGTGATCAAAAAACTCTTCTTTTCCTATTTTGCTATCTTTATGTCCTACACTTTTCATCTTTTTTATTTTATCCCAAAACTGTTGTGGGTTTGATGTTGCCAAATTATGTAACTCTCTTTTCTGTTTAGTATCAAATCCTTATTTAGCATTACGTATAATCGTTTTATATTCACGCCTTTTACGTTTCATATGTGACAAATTAAAATCAGATCTATTGCTACGATACGCTCTA
The DNA here is from genome assembly GCA_021229015.1 of Solen grandis. NCBI lineage: Eukaryota > Metazoa > Mollusca > Bivalvia > Adapedonta > Solenidae > Solen > Solen grandis. The sequence goes on along the minus strand of CM037777.1, from coordinate 12,084,572 downwards.
CAAGATGCTTGAAATTCACGCCTACTAGATTCCCAATTCGCATCAAACCATTATTTCTGAATTTCCTATTTTTATGACTGTACAAGACTAAATAACGCTTCGTCCATACGTATAACAAGCAATTTCATACATTTTTTTTTTTTGGGGGGGGGGGGGGGGGGGGGGGGGGTGGATAAAACCAGATCAAGCTGCAGAGAGTTATCACAAATTTTATCAATAGTAGATGTAAAAAACTCAAATTCCTTACTAATTTATCTTGAAAACATGTTATTTTATCTTTATTATATAATATTTTATCAACATGTAACTGATTATTGACATCAGTGCAGTATGGGGTATGTCAATGAATAATGACAGAACGCAAACACATCCGGGTATCCGATATATTTAAATATTCGACGGATGAATATTGTTGACATAGAATGAAAACCAGATCCGCTCCTTATACAAAAAAGATACAATTAACACTCAATGGTAAGAGCAAGCTAATATCACGAAAATTCGTTCTGATCTACACAGACTCAAGTGTTAGAGTGGCGTGAAAAAATATTACTTTCAGGGTGCGGTAAAATGCGCGGGGGTAAAATAAACTGACCAATCGCTCTCATTCAACCATTCATGCCTAACAAACAATTTTGACACAACAAAACTGGACAAAGGACGATCGTGGAACACCACTCAGTATGAACTATATTACATAACATAGTGACATGACATGGGCTCACAAAACAGATACACAAACACTAATACATGAATTTGGCATTCTCTGCATCAGTGTTAACATTATCATTATACACATTATTTTGTAACAAGAAACGTACTTCCAACGGTGCATGTGAATCATGGACAACAAAATCATCAATAAAGGGAAACAACCCGTTTGAACAAAGCACATAATCAATAAGACTGTTACCGCTAGCAGACATATAAGTAAAACTTCCAACACCGCTATCATCCCCGATTCGCCCATTAACAATTTTAACATCACTAGATAAACAAATATCAATAAGCTTGCGACCTGCTGTGTTGACAGTTTTGTCCATTGTAAACTGACAAGGCATGCTCAACTCGTGCACCAATGGTATGATAAAAAAAATCCCCAAAACATTAAGGGTGTCAGACATTGCAATAGCAATAAACTAAGCACTTATGACACGTGCTAGATATCCAAGTTATGAAAATATTTTATATACCAAGATTCTGTACGCATGCGAGAAAAGCAAAATAACAGAAAATAAACGAAATTTAATAAAAGAAAAAAACAAAATGTGTAATTATGAAACAAACAGAGAGTGAAAGAGAGAGAAAGGAAAACACAAGGTTGAAGCGCAAATTACTCACTGAATAATCTACCGCTACAGCACATATTTACCAATACGATGATTTGTATTTTAGAATGTGGACAACTACTAGCACCCACCCATGGGACGATCAAGTACAGACCTGATACGAAATTTAACTCCTACGCCGGTCTTAGTTGTGATGAAGGGTTTGAGGCAGTGAATTGGGGAACAAAACGTTGTCTTGCCAACGGCACCTGGTCCCCAGCCAACTTAACATTTCAGTGTAATAGAAAAGGTAATAAAATTAATATCAATTGGGTATGTCGAAATATACATAGAAAATATATATCAGACTAATTTATTTTTTTTAAACTCGAAAAGCAGCATTGGTCATTTTCTTGTACTTAACAAACGCCTTTAATACAAATGGGAGACAAACACAACTTCATTTCGTTAGGATCATAAATTGCTGAACATAGATTTCATCTTTACAATACGCGAGGAAACATTGCGGATGATTGCCTTTGGTAGGAAGAGTATCGTCATTGTTTTGCAATACGGTTATTTATTTCAGATTGTGGAAATCTAACGGAGCCCGCCAATGGGATGATCGATTATCTGCCAAACACATTATATTTGTCTACCGCCATTCTCCGCTGTAATGTTGGGTTTAAGGCTGCGGATTTGAGTAGTAAAAGTTGTTTAGCATCAGGGAACTGGTCTCAAACCAACCAAACATTCCAGTGTAAAAGGATAGGTAAGAATAATATACTTTATACATTATTTTGACATAAGCATGAGCAGGTCATATACACGACTGAATATTCCTGCGGACACTGGAGCAATAAGTGTATACTATTTTAATTATGATTTTGCATATTATTAATATTAATATTAATTGTTCTTATTTGGAAAGCTGTAATTCAGAATTTTAGGACATAGCATTATATAAAGGACATATTATAATTATGTTCGTTGGTTTAACGTTTCAGTCATTTAGAGACTGTAAATTTGAGACATATTATGCTGCCACACAGCAATATCACGCCGTAGACATGTGGCATGATATCACACCTAGTCATATTATCCTGACACCAGGCCAACCAGTCCTGGATATACCCTTATATGCTGAGAGCCAAGCAAGGGATCTAAACTGGTATCGTTTTTTACGACTTTGGTATGTCGTTGTCGGGTATACTAAAATTATGCGGAACTTACCCTGTGTTTTGGCAACAAACAATAAGTAGAAATTATGTCATTGCTGTCACTTTATTATTATGCGTCTAACACTCACCCCTACCAATTCTTGACAGAAAGTTGTATGTTGAAACACTGTATGAAAATATAGCGCATGCAACATTTATATTCCCAGAAAAGTCGAAAGATTGAAACAGACAAACTTACATGAAAAGAACGAAAGTCTTTAATAACAGCCGATTTTTAGCTCGACTATTCGAAGAATATGAGAGCTATTGTAGTCGCCCTGGCGTCGGCGTTGGCGTTGCAGCTTTTGGTGTTTTGCGTGCAAGTTACTATCAACCTTATATCTCAATAACCATTTATGGTATTGACTTGAAAGTTTATAAATATGTTCAAGGGCATCAGACAACCAAGATAGATAACTCTTGACCGAATTTAATATGAATTATGGCCCCTTTTTAACTTTTTTGGTTAAAGTTTTGCATGCAATAGAAAATTTGGTTAAAGTTTTGCGTGCAAGCTACTTCCTAGTTTGTATCTCAATAACCATTCATGGTATTGACTTGAAAGTTTATAAATGTTTTTAGGGGTATCATACTTTCATGGTAGATAACTCTTGATAGAATATGTTACAAATTAGGGCCCCTTTTTAACTTAGAAATTTTGGTTAAAGTTTCGCATGCAAGGTACTTTCATGCTAATATTTCAGTATCCAGGCATGGGATTGATTTGAAACATCTTTAATATGTTTAGGGGTATCATACGTTCATGGTAGATAACTCTTGATAGAATATGTTACAAATTATTGCCCTAATTAACTTAGAAATGTTGGTTAAAGTTTTGCATGCAAGGTACTTTCATGCTAATATCTCAGTATCCAGGCATGGGATTGATTTGAAACATCTTTAAATGTTTAGGGTATCATACTTCAGGAGATAACTTTGATGGAATAGCGATTGATTTGAAACATCTTTAATATGTTTAGGAGTATCATACTATCAAGGTAGATAACTTTTGATGGCATATATTACAAGTTATGGCCACCTTTTAACTTAGAATTTTGGTTAAATTTTTGCATTCAAGCTACTATCCAGCTTATATCTCAGAAATTGCTTGTGGAATTGACTAGAAAGTTAAGGAGTGTCTTTAGGGGCATCAGAAAACTAAGAAGGATAACTTTTGGGCTGAATTTTATGCAAATTTTGGCCCTTTTCTAACTTGGATTTTTGGTTAGTTTTGCATGCACAGTGTTATTGTGCTTATGTCTCAGTAACTAGGCATGGGATTGATTTTAGACATCATAAAAATATTAAGGGGTATCAGACTATCAAGGTATATCATTTTTGACTTATTATGTACAGGGTATATGAAGGGCAAGAATTGAAATAGATTTTATTTGTTTACCAACAAGCATTTTGAATAGTCGAGCGTGCTGTCCTCTGACAGCTCTTGTTTAACTGACGAGTACACTCGAGGATTACCTAACATAATCGGAAACAATTCGATTGCATTCGGAAACACTCGGGCGTCATAAATATTAATAAGGCAACAAAGTCTCGGCTGCGCTGGACTGTGACAGCATAACACTGACATTATACATTTGTATTTTACGTTGATACATAATCATAGCCAAACACTGAGTCAACTTAGCGTAACAGTTTATATTACACGAAATCTTAGAATGTATTTGTAGTGTTGCTAAAACATTGTTTATCAAAACAGATTCACCAGATCGGCATGATGTAAATAATGAATGGTTTGGCGAGGAAAGTTTGGATAGATTACATCAATATTGCAGTAAATATGTACTCGAAGTTAACAAAGACAAGTAGTTTTCCGGAAAAGAGGTCATACTCATAGAGATAATAACTCTTGTCAAGCAGTCATGGATAACTTAAATCATTTAAGCATTCGCGGTAATTAAACTGCCTTGATTCTTTTGAGTAACTAATGCTTGGTTGGTAAAACCCTCGAAGCAATGAATGAATTGTTTCATAATGCTAATTAAAAATTTTTTAATTTCCCTAAATATGTAAACATTTTTTTAATACTGGTTAAAATCAATTTACTCAATTAATATTTAGAATATTATACTAAACCATGTTTACCAACTTATATTTGAGGTATTCTTAGATGATTATCCATGATTATGTTTTTCTTATGACTGTGAAATATATATATATACACATTTAAATTTTATGTGTTTTAAACTCAAAGCAGCAGATTGCATTTATCAAAATTTGGTACACATATATAGAGTCAAACAATGTTCTTAGTGCTGTTTTTGTTTATTTAAAAGACACCTTTCGTGCCGAAAAATATTGAAATATCATCATGTGCAAGAGATGGAGGTAATGTATGACTACAATATGGATTGTTTTTCATAATTTACGCCTCCAAACAAGACGATATGGGAAAGAGAGAATACATAGTAGTTACAGAGTATGTCAACGTTGTCGATACTTTGTATATTAGTGAATGATATTAATAAAAAAAAAAATTAAAAGATTACAGATTACCTAGCATGTACACATTTATTGACTTATTATTACTATCGTAATAAGAGTATCCGTAATATTTTTGTATGGTAACTACGAGGTTGGGGCCCAATTAAAGTTGGTTTAAGCACCTCAGTTGGTCATTTTGCTGGTCGGTAACATTTGGTTTTTCTCTTTATTATGTAATGTTATTTCTTTGCTCATTTTATCTTTGCACCTCATTCTCAATTTTTAATTAATATAATCATGTTAAATTCTTCCATGGGACATTTAGTGTCTGCTATGTCAATTTAACTTGATTTATTACAGATGCAAACAAATATACTTAACGAAATATTTTTAAGTATTTCAAGAAATCGACCTAATTAAAATATATTTTATAATATAAGGTAATGCTTCATGATAGCAAACAGTTTTAATTCTCCATACTAAAATGTTGATATAGTTTGTAGTTTTGTAGTATGTCGTAGTAGTGTACATCTGTAAAATGTTGTTCTTGTTTTCAAACAAATGATATCTATATAATATGTATATTGTATATTTTCTGTATACGTGATGCATAGCTCGAATTTCACCAACAATACGTATCGCTAAGTAATACTTAAATTCTTAAACTAGGTAAATACACATTTCAACATTACTATTTTATGAAACATTCAAATACACGACGAAGTTGAAATGAATTATTATCTTAATGATTAACAATAAGTGATAAGAAATAACACATTTGGATATTTTCATAAGAGAAACAAGTCTGATGAATTTCCCCTT
>CM037777.1:12028720-12078720 GCA_021229015.1 Solen grandis | reverse complement strand
AATATATATACATGTACATATATCATATAAAAATTATAAAACTATGTACCATAAGACACGACTAGTACAGCGACCGCAGTATAAACAAAAGTGGGTGGAGTACTGTAAATTATGGTGGAAACCAACTCAAAATTAGTTGCAGTTGTACCTTAAACACAATTAGTAACACAACTTACATTATGAAGTTTTCTTTGGCGATTTGTTTATTTGCTTATTAATACATTATATTCAAGAACATAAACTTTATATATATTATTGAACTCAATTTACTCAAGAGTCTGTTGGGGTATGGGAGAAGGTCGTCATTATCGGCGAGTTGTTTGACATGACAAATGAAAACTTTTCGTGGGGACATAAATTCGTGGATAGCGGCGTCCACGAAATCAACGAAAATTAATCCCCCACGAAATATTATGATTTTACAGTATTGCCCTTTGTTATTTTTCAGACTTAATTTTTTGTCCAGAGCATAGCTCGAAAAGTATTTGAGGTATAAACTTGATACTTCACAGGTTAATAGATCTCATTGAGGAAGAGTGCAGTGCACAAGAATGATAACCATATCTTTCATATTTTTTGTCTTATTGCCCCTTTGTTACTTTACAGGTTTTTGTCACAGTGACCTTGGTATTTTACCTGTAGACCTCAAAATAGGGAATTAGAAGGTCTTCACATGGGTTTCATATCTATAATCACATAATCATATCATAATTTCCTGTTAATAATGAATTATTCTACTCTCCAACACCTCTTCTAAAGAGCAAGTATTCGGCAGGGGATGGCCATGTTAAAATGGCTCTTTTTCCATTCAGTGTTTATACGTACTTTTGTTTTATTTGCTTTCAAGTTTTCTTTTTTTAATAATTTGGATATCAACATCTATGACTAATGACATTAAAAACAAAACAAAAACCAAAGCATTTCCTTCCTCAGGCCCAAAGTCGAGAAGGATATAAATGGCCTGCAATATGGCCGCGGAAAAGCGAGGCCAACAAACGTCAGTTTACCGAGGAGCAGCTCCAAGCAGGTCAGCAAGTTATAAGTCTCCAATACGGCACCAACAAGGGCGCCACCCAGGCAGGGATGAACTTCGGCAAGAACCGGATGATCATAGACTGACACCTGCCATGTCGTAACACAGACTGTCCTCGTTAGTACTGACTGTTCCTTTACTCGCTGGAATGCAGCACTCGTTATGGACATGCTACTAGTGTGAAACCACATGAATGGAAGTTTGTTCTTGTTGATGTAAGGTTTAGGCTGATTTATGTTTTACACTAGTCGCTGATGACGCCAGTAAGCGTTCCTTGGAGTAAAGGATGTACCAGCACTCAGATTGTCAGGTATTGGGCTTGGTTTGAGTGCGCATGTGCAAGACTGATATTTCCCTTTCCGGTAAAACATTCTTATAGATGTTCATGTATTTAAAAGTGATTATGAAGAGGCAAGGACGATGTGATAAATGTTGTTCAAGCAGTTTTTTAATTGCTGAAAGACTTTTTCGCCTCTTGGCAACACACAAATATAGTCTTTTTTGTTATGAGCTTGTCAGAAAAACTGAATTATTACTATTACAAAGTCATTTTATCATCTCTTGAAACCGAATCTCTATTTTAGCTTGTCTGTTTCAAAGATAGGTTGAGCTATTATGATCGCTGGGTCGTCGTTGTCGTCGTGCAAAAACTTCGATGTATCCCATTACTCAAACACTTTTTACAGACGAGCGGTGGCATCCACATTCGGTGCTCTTGTTTATGGGTGTATTGTTTCAGTTAAAAGAATAAACTGTTGTTCCTTATGACCGTGTTAAGATAATATATGTACTACACAACACTAAACGCTAAATGTCATGGGTAACATGCCTCTTTAACTCGCTGTAGTCAGTGATGATTTCAGTTTATAGCAAAATGATCAAAGTCGATATTGCAGGCTATTCTCATTTACATTTTATGAATTAACTTTTCATGATTAAATTATGTTGCCTAAAAAAAACATGAGTATAGTTTTACATTAGTGTATATATATGCAAAACAATATTGTTATGCACACATGTACACGTATGTACGATTTAGGTAATGGAATCGTTGTACCAAGATGTGAGACATTCATGGCATTGACGTAGTTTACAGTCCAGATTATTAAAACAAAAACAAAAAAAACTTTATTTATTTTTCATCGATTGCGAAACAAGTTATCACAACTTATATTAATCACTCTCGATGGAGGAAACCGGAGAAAACCTACGTGTCTCTAAGAGTTATTGTTGTGTTAGTTGTTAATAAAATGTACCTGTATGTTTTTAGTACTGTAATCAAAATATTGTACATGCATGTACTGCTGTGTGTTTTGAGTACTGTAATCAAAATATTGTACATGCATGTGTTGATGTATGTTTTGAGAATTGTAATCAAAATATTGTACATGCGTGTGCTGGTGCGTGTGTTGAGTACTGTAATCAAAATTGTGTACATGTATGTATTGAGTACTGAATTAATTTTTGTAGTTTGAAATGTATAATAGTGTCTTGACCTAAGTAAAGTCATTTTGTTGTCTGATATTCAAATGTGAGTTGCTAGGAAAATATTTAAATTTGTACGTTGTTTTACATATAGCCAGAGAATACACATGATGTGCTTAGTGACATATTTACGAGTGTGCATGCATCGGGGTGTGTTTGCGCATGCTCTTTCATGAGCTAACCGGATGTACTTGAAGGCAGGATATTTTTACAATTGCTGAATGTTCGGTACCCTTTGTTAACTTTTCTTTAAGGGATGAATACATGTTCCTTGGTAACACCAGCTTACCCAATGGAAGCCTGAAAATATTTCCTCATATTTGAATCAAACAGTTCTTCAAAATTGTGTCCACAAAAAAGTATTAGCATTGTTATGTGCATATAGTGGCATACTTTATTATCTCCAAACTCAAGATAATCATGTAACAAAGGGTAAAAGAATTGTCAACATGGGGAGAAACGATTATATAGTGCTTAACACGGAAGTTGCTATTGCATCCAATCCCTTTTACTTAATTTAGTGAACATTACATGATGAAGTTCACGTGTATACAAATGATCTGATTACATCGTTGTCGTCTCAAGGTGAGTGGACTAAATCATTGTCCATTGTATCATCATCATCATCTCCAAAAGTCCCTGTAACTTTTACACGAAATTCTTTATAATGTTTGTTGATTAAAATACTGTAATATTTATTGGTATCAATAAATAAAGTTTATTTTCAGCTTTGATAAACACATTATTTTCATATTTCCTGTCCACACTTCATGGAAAACCCCGTACACAAAGTAGCTCAAATACCCACCTATCTCTCTTTTTATTTGGTTTAACATATTTGGAAAGACTATTATCACTCCCGGAAAATACTGGAGACATCATCTCCTTAATCAATGGTAAAATTCCGCTAATGACTACATATCTGTTAGTGGTATACCTTTATAGGACACCGTGGTCCATGCTAAGTGTTTCCTGACTGCAGACCTGAAGGCCGTGAGTTTGATCCCTGCTGGAGCTAGAATGTTTCACTATATTTAAAGACTTAAAGTACTGGTCCATCCCTGGATCCTTCAATAAGGATAAGTATTAGTTGATTAAGCTTGTTTCCCAGTTTATGTACATGGAAAAAATTTGAACATGATAGTAGATTCAAACTTGACTATTTAAATTGACTTGACTATTTGAGTTAACCGTCGCTTCGACAGTATTTCAGTCATATTGCGACGTCCAGCTAATTACAGATGGAGGAAGACCCCGAATGCACGGAGGTATCCGGGTAGAGCCACCGACCTACCGAAAGCCAGCTGGAAGGCTGTAATAATGTGTAATAAGGCTTCCTCTCATGAAAATCCGAATGACCCTGCCGGGATTCGAACCCACGCGGTGAGGGGCTGAGTGAGTGTTAGTCAGCGACTTTAAAAAAAAAAGACTTTAAGTAGATTTAAAAGGAATGTATATATAACAAATACTTTGAAAACAAATATATCTCCGATTAAGTTCTTTATTTCTAGTATCTTAAATCACACATTTTTATACATATATTTTTGACATACCGTCAATATGACTACATGCAGATACAAATGTGCTCAAACATTCGTACGAAAATAAAAGAAATGGCCACAATATATTGCACTATGATGATACTGTGTATCAATGTTTATAAAGTGAACACCTGATAATTAGAGGATCTAACACGAGTGCTCAAGGTTTCCTGAATGGCTGAAATAATACAAACAAGACTGCAGAACTGCTTACCATTTCAGCCAATCAAGTCAAATATTTTATTAGCAAAAACAAATTATGTAAATCACCAAAACCAGACATAATTCAATGTTGGCTGGAATTGTATAAAAAGTTTAACAATGATAAAGAATAATAGGATACTGATAAAAGTAAAATAATTACAAGTTTTTTTCTTTTAACAGACATCAAAGTTCTAAGCATTAAGGTCATTTAGAACTAATATCATAATTACATGTATTTCTGAAAAGTTGATATATTAAGAAAACAAATAGCTATTTTACCCACTGTTTGAAATCAATTAAACAAATGTATAATTTATTATATATATTACTATCCAGCTGAAAATATTCACATAGATTTTGCAAAAGCTACGAAAAATAATTTACACTTTAACAAGTATAATATTCTCGGGGAAACTTGACAACGAATGAAAGATTCTATTAAAAAAATAGATCTAGATGTTACTTTTTTTTTTCGTTTTCATCGGTTTGTTGTCCTAGTTTCTATGAACTTGGCGGAAATTATTCGGTTTAAATGAAAAATAGTTCCCAAAACACAATGGGATTTATTTCAGTCAAGTCAATGTATTTTTTTAAACATAGTTTAGATATGATGATTGTACCGAATTACATTTACTAATTTTATTTGTAAAAATAAAAACTCAGCTATTGATGCAGTGAGTCGGACGGCCGCAATATACAGAAAAAAAAATCCTGGACTGTATGTTTTATGTCATAATTCAATAAATACAGTGATTACATCGTGTAATACATGTTTAAACGGAATAGAAATGAACACATAAAGTTTAAGAATGAGTTCATCCTTTGTTCGTCTTGCTTAAAAGACGGAATATACTTTCGATGTTGATGAAGTATTGTTCAAAAGAACATGCAACACAAATATTCGTAAATTATGGCCATTTCAGTCCGAAATGAGGCGTAAACCTACGTAAATCAACGAGCACTTCCTGAACACCTAATCTACATGCCGGTGTACAATTTCACACGTTGTTCAATGGGAAATAAACATATATTTGAGATATTTCCCCAGTTACTGATTGGTCAATCAAATCAGCGAATTATACCGGGAATTGCTGATTCACTGGTGAAATGGTCTATTAATATAAGACCTCATAGTTGGGTCATTTCGGCAGCTGTGCTCGATTCCTGTCCACCTCTGCTTTCCCTTGATCTGCGTGCGCAGCTTTTTCTTTTGACCAATCATAGAACGTATACATAGGCGTCCAGTGTGTGTCTCCCCCTCCAGCCTCGTTGTCACTGTCACCCTCCTCAAACTGTGCTTGTCCGAAAACACATTCCGCGTAGGAAGGCGGGGGACACACTAAAAAAATTACATTGGTTATTGTAACAAGTAGTTGGTAATAATTCTGGTACCTATAAACTTCATATTCAACCAATGGACATTAGCCAAAATTACAAACTGATGTATTAAATAGTCTGTATATATCTACAAATATATTTTGTTCAGTTAATACTTCAAGTCCCAGAATCTTATAATTGTGTAAGCTAAACCCGAATGCACTTACACAATAAAAACACTATGTTAACAGGAGATATTCTATAAATAATATATAAGAAAAGCCACATGCTGTAGCTTTTTCGTTCTATATTTTATGCTAAAACGTACTTTAATAAGTAACTAAACCGACGAACGGAGCATGTATCCATCGTGTTAATTCTATATGGTGAGCAACCCAAGTAGGGCGTTAGTCGACTTTACGGATTGTTTAAAATGAATTACTATCATATCAGCCCCAAGGATGGATCACATACAGTGTGTACTATAATTATTGTAAAGTTTACAGATTTCTATGAAGAGTGTAGCACCTTCTTCATATGAAGGCAGACCCTGGCTGGTTCCTGTTCCACCTTTTGCTGCGAGTGTCTCCGTTTTCCGGTAAGGAACGCTCCCGATCAAAGTGGGGATCTCTTTCAGCTGAATGTCTTGTCCATCACACTTGATATCCAGCTGTATACAGTCGGACAGAATATGTCTATAAATGTATTTAATGTCTTTAAAATGTATGTTGCAGAAGTTGTAGCAAACAGTTTTTTTTAGCAAAATAAGTGTTTATGTCATTGGCACTTTGATCAAATACAAATTATGTAAGTATGAGGGGTGGGGGGTCGTGATGATTCCTGAGGATCCATGTTGTTTATACTGTTAATTAAAATGTAAATTTAAAGTTTTTAAACTAAGTCAATGTTGCTAACTTGCTACTAGATATTCTTACTTTTTTCTTATTTTATCACTTATTTCTGAATCGACCGTTTTTAATATTTCTTGTTATTATGTTTATATTATTCTGTAATCAGTAACGGACAAAGTCATATCAACGTAAGCAAATAAACCGGCGTTCATGAATGAAATGGAAATCAATTAAATTTAAAAAGATCAACCAAACAAATTTAAAGACGAGGTTACTCAAATAGCTTTTTTAATGGTCGAGTTACTTGAATACGGACCCGAAAATTATTGGTTCGAATACAATCTGATCATGGTCTCCTTTGTTTGCTTATACAATATTGAAGCTCAGATTCTACACAGTCTGCAGAGCAAAGAAAAATCCACTGTTTGATATACTACTTAAAGTTCATTTAATAATATAGTCATAAATTTGTAATTATCGATAGAGGTAAAGAACAATTGATATCAAATTGGTAAATAGGAAAATTGATATCAACTCGGTAATAATCGATAGAGGTAAATAACAATTGATATCAACTCGGTAATTATCGATAGAGGTAAATAACAATTGATATCAACTCGGTTATTATCGATAGAGGTAAAGAACAATTGATATCAACTCGGTAATTAGGACAGTTGATATTTATGATGGGGTAAGAACAATTGATATCAACTCAGTAATTATCGATAGAGGTAAAGAACAATTGATATCAACTCGGTAATTAGGACAATTGATATCAACTCGGTAATTATCGATAGAGGTAAAGAACAATTGATATCATTTCCAAATTGACATGGAAAAAATAAATTCGATTATAGCAAAATAAGTGTTTATGTCATTGGCACTTTGATCAAATACAAATTATGTAAGTATGAGGGGTGGGGGGTCGTGATGATTCCTGAGGATCCATGTTGTTTATACTGTTAATTAAAATGTAAATTTAAAGTTTTTAAACTAAGTCAATGTTGCTAACTTGCTACTAGATATTCTTACTTTTTTCTTATTTTATCACTTATTTCTGAATCGACCGTTTTTAATATTTCTTGTTATTATGTTTATATTATTCTGTAATCAGTAACGGACAAAGTCATATCAACGTAAGCAAATAAACCGGCGTTCATGAATGAAATGGAAATCAATTAAATTTAAAAAGATCAACCAAACAAATTTAAAGACGAGGTTACTCAAATAGCTTTTTTAATGGTCGAGTTACTTGAATACGGACCCGAAAATTATTGGTTCGAATTCAGCTGTGAGTTTAACCCTTTACTTCATATCAACTCATTTTAACGCATTGGCAAACAGAGCAAACCCTGATCAAACAGCTCCGCTCATGGTCTCCTCTGTTTGCTTCAACAATATTGTAGCTCAGAATCTACAGTCTGTTCATGGCCTCCTCTATTTGCTTATACAATATTGAAGCTCAGATTCTACACAGTCTCATCAGGGTCTTCTCTGTTTGCTTATACAATATTGTAGCTCAGAGTCTACACAGTCTCATCAGGGTCTCCTCTATTTGCTTATACAATATTGAAGCTCAGATTCTTTGCTTAAACAATATTGTAGCTCAGATTCTACACAGTCTGATCATGGTCTCCTCTATTTGCTTATACAATATTGTAGCTCAGATTCTACACAGTCTGATCATGGTCTCCTCTATTTGCTTATACAATATTGTAGCTCAGAGTCTACACAGTCTGATCAGGGTCTCTTCTGTTTGCTTATACAATATTGTAGCTCAGATTCTACACAGTCTGATCATGGTCTCCTCTGTTTGCTTATACAATATTGTAGCTCAGATTCTATACAATCTGATCATGGTCTCCTTTGTTTGCTTATACAATATTGAAGCTCAGATTCTACACAGTCTGAAAAAAGAAAAATGAATTTGAATACATAAAGATATTATAATATAACATTATATGATAGAGGTAAAGAACAATTGATATGGAAGGAAAATTTGATATCAACTCGGTAATTATCGATAGAGGTAAAGAACAATTGATATCAACTCGGTAATTATCGATAGAGGTAAATAACAATTGATATCAACTCGGTAATTAGGACAGTTGATATTGGTAATTATCGATAGGGGTAAGAACAATTGATATCAACTCAGTAATTATCGATAGAGGTAAAGAACAATTGATATCAACTCGGTAATTAGGACAATTATATCAACTCGGTAATTATCGATAGAGGTAAAGAACAATTGATATCAATTCCAAATCGACGTGGAAAAAATAAATTCGATTATACCCTGAAGAAGTAGATAACGTCTATCAAGGTGCAACCCTCTAGTTTGGACGGCGGGATAGGAGGCACGATGAGGGACCGCTGTAGCCTGCCTGACCGACCCTTGACCAGCGTCACTTTCTCTTCCAGTAATATAAACTTCTTTTCCTTTAGTTCATAGGTATGTTGTTTTGAAAATACATAGTCCGTCCCTATCCGGTAAGGGATGCCACTCAACTTCGCCCGCTGTTCAAGTAGATAATCATGATTATTTTGAAACATGAAAACCTTTCCTCTGTATTGTGTTAATTGTAATACCAAAATGGAAAGACAATTAGCTCTTCTCCGCACCATGAGATTTATACATTTCATTAAATAACAAAATAGTTAATTATGAGCACGATTTTATTTTTTATAAAGATTTTAAGACATATTGCTAGTATCGTTATTCTCTGCATACATTTTGAATGCATATTTTGAATTTGTTGTTGTTGTTGTTGTATTGGGGTTTTCCGTCGCTGCGATAGTATTTCAATCATATAGCGACGTCCAGCTAATTACAGGTGGAGGAAGACCCCGAGTACACAGAGATACCCGGGTAGAACCACCGACCTACCGCAAGCCAGCTGGAAGGCTTCCTCACATGAAAAATCCGAAGTCCCTACCAGGATTCGAACCCACAGCGGTGAGGGACTGAGAGATTTGTAGTCCACGACTGTAACCGCTCGGCCACGGCGGCCCCATTTTGAATTTGGAGGTCATTATATTTGATTAGATAAGTACGCTACCTGGACCAGTGAGAGTTTGACCAGCTTCACGTCCCCCTTCGTGTTGTTGGTGATCTGGATGTCGGTGTCCACCGTCTCCCCCGGGACATACCCGGACTGGTTCACTGACAAACTCAGCTCCAGAGTTCCTGTACTACAGAAATACTGGATGTCACGTGATACCTCTTCTCTCAAAGGCATCTGTAAAAAAAATCCGTAAAACTAGACATCACATGATTTTGATGCAATATTGTTTATTGGGTTACCAACATATGTTTTCTCATTTGGAGACCTTGTCCGACATGAGACAGATGTAATGCTGCCTCAATGCCTTACCATGCCGAAGACAAGTGCCAGGATTTCACGTCCGGTAACATTATCCCGACAGCTCGCCAACCAGTCTTGGAACATCCCTTATACGTTATGTGCCAAATACGGGAGTTATATACCATTACCATTGTTAACTACTTGAGTATGTCACGGTCGGGTGTCGAAGGAACAGCCTTTCCCGTTATGCACACGGTCACTGCGACTGGTTAGGTGTAATGTACCAGGTATAAAAAACAATGGATTTATTCACAATGATAATACTTTTTTAATAGTATACATTTCATTATATGAAATATCGAATAGTTGCAATTATTATTTGTATTATATAACCAATTTGAGTGCACATAAAGACGAAGATGACATGGTGAATTTAGGAATTTTAGAAATACCAAGAGAGAAAGAGGAAACAATCGTGGAGTTTATACATTCAAATGTGACGACATGAACACGCCATCTCCTAAAAATGGTTAAGGAGTGTTATCATGTTCACATAAAGGCTTGCCCAATATATTTTTTAAGCACGTTTGATACATGTGAAATGACAACTCTGGTCTGATCCAATATGTATCTCCCCGGTGGCCGCGTGGTTTGGGCGTAATCCAAAATGACTGAAATACTGTCAGTGGGGCGTTTGACCCAACAAATATACAATCAGTCAGATTCTCGTACGTTGTATGTAAACATTGGGAGTATAATGTTGTAACATGATTTCACTAAGTCAGTCTCCAAATGATTGAAATATTGTTAGTGGAGATGTGATACTCAACAAACAGGTATCACGTAAGTTAACAATAAAATATCACATGGTAACATTAAATTTTCATTTTCTCATGGTATGTATATATGCATAATGTGAAAATGAGGAAATCATGCGATTCATAATGCTAATGAAATGATATACCTTTCAAAATTTAGTTTTCTGTGAACTGAGCTTTCTATTAGTTAAACGTTATATCAAGCAAATAAATGATTTAAAATAGGTAAATAAATACACAAATTTCATACAATCTTGAAATGAATCCTCCGAAATGGTACTCACCAGGATCGAAGGATAGTTATTAAGATTCAACTCTCTATTTACAGAAAACATCCGGGTCACGCCGAACCCCAGAGAGGATACTGGCTGGAACGTCGCCGTGCACGTGTATCGCACGTGCCCACCTTTACACTCAAACGAGGAAGGGATCGCCTCGGGGAGCAGGAACTCGAACCTATAACGTCTCTCGCCAGGTGGAAACGTGATAGAAGAGTTTCCTGGTATTGATACAATAAAATACATTCGTACATTTTACCTCACACTTTTCTCTGATTCGAAGCTGATATTGCAGCATGGCTAAATGCATATATGATAATGAGTGAGTTCGGTCCCTTAAGGAGCAAGGCGTATATTATGATATTCCCAGCACCAACCCGCCAATTTCTGGTCTAACACGTACCGTATCAAAAAAAGATCAGTATCAATTGAAATGCATCAAAGTTGTTGCCAAACTGAAAAAGATCATCTGCTTATTGCTGTTCAGAGAAGTAAAATTTCCAGAAAAAAAAATCCTGGACTTATATAAATATCGGTTAATTTTATTGGTAATTTTTAGGGCATTAATTGTTTTGCCTACCTCCACCCTCTAGCCACACGACTGTATTGAAGTACTCCTCCTTGTCGTGGTAGGACAGCTTCATTTCGTAATGCCGCCATATTGTTTTCCCTTTACCCTTGAAGTTAAGAAATATTCCTATAGAAGACAAATAAATTTTGTTAAAATTAATCAATATAGAAATAGATCTACATAATAATATTAATATTTACGAAGTAGCATAGAAATGTGACTTGTGCAGACAGGACGGAACAAAGAAAGACCCCTTTAACGTCACCAAGTAATACATATAGAGAATAATTGTTTGTTTTGATGTTAGATCGATTAATAATTTCATTGAGTGAACATAAAAAAGTGAAAATGCATATTATTATGTTCACGAATGAAATTATACATCGATCTTTCACCAAAACAAACATTTTTCTTTTTATTCAATGCTTTATAGGCTATACAAAAGACGTCAAAATTGGCGATATTATGTCGCGTGCATGACGGTTAATAATGTCGTCATTTCTTGCGTAAAACCCGGCACAATTGACGCTCCGATCATTTTATAACATAGGGTCGGGTTCAAGTCGGGACAAAACAATGAAATTATTAGGATATAATCCACTTTTATTTCTAGGTAATCGATTGAAAAGCATTAAATAAAATCAATTATTCCTGACCTAGAAGTTCTTTACTTTTTGAGGCATGGGGGTAATGCTATCGCCATACCATTTATCGTCCCCAGCGACGTCAAGGATGACTCATAGGGGATAGGGGTATTGCATTAGGCCTACAGCAACTTTAATTATTCCTTGTGACGTCAAACATGACTCTTAGAGGAAAGGGGTATTATGATGCCTACCCTTCATCGTTCAATGTGGCGTCAAGGATAGGTGTCACGGGGGTTATAATGTAGAAATTCCAAGGTGGTGGCGTCATTTCTGCTATGGCTATCTGTACGGCATTATATTGCTAAATGTAGCAGACACTTTATGGACATGTAGTTTACTATTCTAGGAGAAGTGATTTATTTTATCGTTGTTGAAGATTAATGTATTACCCGGAAAACCATATGTGGATATTTACCGCGGTTTAGTGGAAAATCCCTTTAAATATTAAGGGTTATACTAGGTCGCTTTATTTCTTTCTTGAATAAGAAAATCGGCTTAAACAATTCAAATACGTTTGAAAAATTAAAACTGTATTTACACAGTCAGCACAAAAGCTGCATATGCGCAACAAAGCCGATGCCCTGTACCAAATAGATTGGAACGACTGTGTCGTAAGCAATGACAATGCCGTGAATAACTGGAAAATGAGTGTTGTTTCAAACAAATGTATCCTGTACGTTGCTTTGACCGAAAAACTGCCGCATTAAAAAGAAATCAAAAAAGGAAGAAGAAGAAAAAAATCAATAACCTTATATGCCTTATATATAAGAATGTTGGTAACTTTTTCCATTGAAATCTTACATCATGTCGTTTCAATAGCTGTAACTCCTTTGATCATTAATATTTTCATAGAATTGTTCTTATTTTGCGTGGAAGGGATAAATAAAGACATACAGGAAAAAAAAAAAAAAAAAAAAAAAAAAAAAAAAAAACACCCTTGCCTGAAGAATCGCCCTCAAATTTTGAATTAAAAAAAAAAAAAAAGTTTGGTCGGAAGAGATCTTACCGACAGAATCTCGCCAATTTCTCCCGTGTAAAAATAAAGAAAAACATAAGCCACAGTATCAGTGTTGATTTGTATGGACAGATACTGATGGAAAAAAAACAAATAAACCTAAAAATGATTGTCGGTATGCGTTTTCAGAACACATATCAGTGCATAAAGTAACTCCTCCTTTTTAATCAGCTGTTATTTACCTGCGGTAAACCAGACCAAACGGGTGATGTATGGTACTTATCTTCACTGATAGTGCCAAGAGGGTTAAGTCGCTGACTTTAACACTCACTCAGTCCTTCATGGCGTGGGTTCGAATCCCGGAAGGGTCATTCGGATTGTCATGTGAGGAAGCCTTCCAGCTGGCTTGCGGTAGGTCGGTGGTTCTACCTGGATGCCTCCGTGCATTCGTGGTCTTCCTCCACCTGTAATTAGCTGGACGTCACTATATGACTGAAACACTGTCGAAGTGACGGTAAACTCAAATAGTCATATAGTCTTTACTGATAATCAAAATTTACATACGTGCAAAAATGCTCAGTCACTCACCTCTAGCTGTCGTTTCTTCTCCAATCTGGATCTGCACATTCCCGGTAACCTTTTCTCCGGTCTGGTATACACCGCCTCCATCAAACAAAATCTCAAACTTCTCTACCTTCATTTTGACTGACTGGGTGTCATATCACAACAAATCGACAAAATTCCTACCGTGTCGCCATATATAAACATTTAAACCACTAACTATAGTTCACATATCAACATATAAGATGTGTTAAAGTAAGAGGTAAATAAACACAAAACACGCGTGTATTGCCGATATTGAAGTTGTATGGACTGGTATGCTTCAATGGCTAGAACATTACCTTTTACCCAGGTAGGGTTGGGTGCTCTGAATTGAAACTGGGTCATACGAAATTATGTGTTAGATCCAGTTAAGACTGACACAACTACAAGGACCACATATGTCAGACAAGCCAGAAGGACAGATATATGTCAGATACAGCCAGAAGGACAGACATATGTCAGACATAGTCAGCAGGACAGACATATGTCAGCAGGACAGACATATGCCAGACATAGTCACCAGGACAGATATATGTCAGACATTGTCAGCAGGACAGACATATTCACCAGGACAGACATATGTCAGACCCAGCCACCAGGACAGACATATGTCAGACATAGTCAGCAGGACAGACATAGTCACCAGGACAGACATATGTCAGACCCAGCCACCAGGACAGACATATGTCAGACCCAGCCACCAGGACCGACATATTCACCTGGACAGACATATGTCAGACCCAGCCACCAGGACCGACATATGTCAGACCCAGCCACCAGGACAGACATGTGTCAGACCCAGCCACCAGGACAGACATATGACAGACATATTCACCAGGACAGACCCAGCCACAAGGACAGACATATGACAGACACAGCCACCAGGACAGACATATGTCAGACCCAGCCACCAGGACAGACATATGACAGACACAGCCACCAGGACAGACATATGTCAGACACAGCCACCAGGACAGACATATGTCAGACCCAGCCACAAGGACAGACACAGCCACCAGGACAGACATATGTCAGACATTACTACCAGGACAGACAAAGTCACCAGGACAGACATATGTCAGACATATTCACCAGGACAGACATATGTCAGACACAGCCACCAGGACAGACAGTCACCAGGACAGACATATGTCAGACCCAGCCACCAGGACAGACATATGTCAGACACAGTCACCAGGACAGATATAACCAACACAAAAATCAAAGGACAGATAGTCCTGAGAGCTGCCAATTGAAAAATACTGCTACATTATCCTAGCTTATAATTTTTGGCAAGGCAAATATTGGATATCGAAATCACAGACACCTTGTTAATGAATGGAATAAAATCTACCAGAACATATACTATAATGCTCTGCTATGATACTGTCATGTTAAAGATTTTTTTCGGTTCAGTACTGAAGTTGACTTAATATGTAGGTCAACCTTTGCAAATACTTTACGAATGTTTATTTATAAAAAGACACAATAACAATGTCTCTCTGTCCAGAAACACAAAGACGTGTAAAATAGCATTAACATGTCAAAATGATCAGGACTGCATTCCTTACCAGAGTAAAATGTCGTAGAATCTGAAATATATACATCAATCATTTTGATTGATTGTTAAGACATTGGCTATTGGGACGGAGCCCGGTCCACAAGTGTACAGACTTGGATACAATATTTAAAGTTGTTATTTTCAATTTGTATTGCACTGTATCTTATGAACACAAATACAATGTCGACCATTTATGCTTATTGTATTCAAGTTTCGTCAATATTTTCATAGCAAAGTTTTGAGATATATAATTATGTGTTTATTGAAAAGTCATTCAAGGGTTCGTACATACAGTCGTAGACTGTAATATTCATCTGTGAATATGAACCAGAATGAAATATTTTATCATACGTTTTATGGCTATAAAATATGGCTTACATAAACCACTTTCTGAAACAGTTACTTATACAAGAAAGAACTGAAATACGAGTTATCAGGTTCTGGAGACCGACATCATAGCAATGAGACTGCATTCTGAGAATTCAGAACACAGCTAAAAATATCACCATGTTTAGTTTGGGGCTATATGAATGTATGATTATAGCCTCGATCAGCGTGAATAGGTAACGGGTCAGAAAAGCCCGAAAACAGAAAGGTTTGTATCAAAAAGGCCTGAGAGGTCTACTTTATAGTTCAGACAGGCCGGCAATATCGGGTACACTTATACCAAATACTTGTTTAATAGGTTTTTGCTTATACTTAAAAGTTTTAATGTTGTTTATATAATAGATTGATATTTTATTCCCTTTTTTATAATATATTAGATTGATATTTTATACCCTTTTTTATAAATTTTATCTTAAAAATGTTATGTTTAAAACAGACACAGAATTACACATGTACATTATATAATTTTAGTTGGACTTTATGTTCCCTGGCTGTGTTGATACAGGGTCTCTATATATACATAGTATTAAAGAGATCCTGGTTGATATAATTCATTTTGGATTTTTTTTGCAACAGTTCATTCTTTTAAACTCTGCATAGATGTAAAATATAGTTATGGCATGATTCTAAGTGAAAACAAACACAAAATACTGCTAAGCCAATAATTTAATTCAACAATTTACTTTGGTTCTGCAAATTACCATCTCCTTAAAGTATGCAACATAACAAAACCCACACCTCACACTTTTACAATTTGATCATAGGATAAATTTCTTATCACAGAAGAGTGGACCTGTATTCAAACTGACTTTCAGGCTATCCAATAGCTACATTTAGATGTAGTAAATGGTTGACCTGGTTTACAAGAAAAAAATTGCATGGTTAAAAATCCTTCATACACCAAATAATTCTGATTTGAAATAGATTTTAACAAATAAATATTGATTTTTTTTTTTTTAGATCACTATATTAATTTATAACATTCTGAGAAAACCATATCCACACTACATGTATCTGAAATCAAAATCTGTAAACATCAGTAGCCATCAATGTATGTACCCAGTATAGGCTTAGAGCACATGAAGTTCAGAAATCTTGAATTGATAAAAAAAACCCCAAACAACAGCTACTAATATAAATGCTTGTAATAGAAATGAAAATCTGGGTAATTTAATTAATAAAATAATCAATTGTTCAATGAAGTAGTCAATAAATAGTTTTCAATCTTATTTTGCTATGAAATCAACCACCATAAAATAATATATAAGACTTAAGTATATAAGGCACATCGGCATCCATGTAATCAATATTATCCCGGACAAGTTTGCCTCAAGTCTACTTGTTTCACTGATGATCATGTAACAATTTTATTTCAAGACAAAATCTACAATGAAATGATTTTCATGTATGTCAAAAAAACATTCTAATAATCAGTGTATAACCCTTTCCCTCATATAGACTCATTTTGACCCTTTCCCTCATATAGACTCATTTTAACCCTTTCCCTCATATAGACTCATTTTAACCCTTTCCCTCATATAGACTCATTTTAACCCTTTCCCTCATATAGACTCATTTTAACCCTTTCCCTCATACACTCATTTTAACCCTTTCCCTCATATAGACTCATTTTAACCCTTTCCCTCATATAGACTCATTTTGACGCCCTCTATAGGTATCACATAAAGCCTTACCTGCAGAAAACCACAGTTAAACCTTACCAAATTTAACTAGAACTGTCGCCTAAGGGCTTACTAATACCCCCCCGCAAGTGTTTTTGTCAAACATGGCTTTGGAGCATGAAATCAGAATTCTTGTATGCAACACTCCATCTTAATATACAGAGGACATATGTGCCAACTACATGGAAATCTAGTGATCCTTTGTAACACATACCTATGGATATACCTATGTCTATGGATAAATATCATTAAGATTCACTGAAATCTATCAATGGAAGAAAATTGTAAAACAAATACCATCAAAGGGACATATCTTTAAAACAGGGGGGAGGGGGGGGGGGGGGGGGGTAACCCAATGTTATATAGAAAAAGCGCTAAAACAATGTCTAAGGTTGAATGACAGCAAGTTTATTGAAATCCCTCCAGTAGTTTAGGAGGGTAGTCTGAAAATTGTAAAAAAAAAAAGCAAAAATCATCAAAGGGGCATAACTATAATAAAGGGAGGTAATCCAATGTTATATAACTAACACATGCTTCTACAATGTCTAAGGATGAATGGCAGCAAGTTTCATCAAAATCCTTCCAGTAGTTTAGGCGAAGTAGTCCGCAGAAGTTTGTAATGCAAAAATCATCAAAGGGGCATAACTTGGAAAATAGGGGAGGTAACCAATGATATATAGATAACGCGCTTATACAATGTCTAAGGATCACTGCCAGCAAGTTTCATCAAAATCCT
Organism: Solen grandis; assembly: GCA_021229015.1. Classification (NCBI taxonomy): domain Eukaryota; kingdom Metazoa; phylum Mollusca; class Bivalvia; order Adapedonta; family Solenidae; genus Solen; species Solen grandis. Next base: position 12,060,743 of record CM037777.1, on the reverse strand, counting down.
TCCAGTAGTTTAGAAGGAGTAGTCCGCAGAAGTTTGTAATGCAAAAATCATCAAAGGGGCATAACTTGGTAAATAGGGGAGGTAACTCAATGCTATATAGATGTCTAAGGATCATTGCCAGTAAGTTTCATCAAAATCCTTCCAGTAGTTTAGAGGAGTAGTCCGCAGAAGTTTGTAATGCAAAAATCATCAAAGGGGCATAACTTGGTAAATAGGGGAGGTAACTCAATGCTATATAGATAACGCGCTGCTACAATGTCTAAGGATCATTGACAGCAAGTATCATTAAAATCCTTCCAGTAGTTTAGGCGGAGTAGTCCGCAGAAGTTTGTAATGCAAAAATCATCAAAGGGGCATAACTTGGTAAATAGGGGAGGTAACTCAATGCTATATAGATAACGCGCTAATACAATGTCTAAGGATCATTGCCAGCAAGTTTCATCAAAATCCTTCCAGAAGTTTAGGAGGAGTAGTCCGCAGAATTTTGTAATGCAAAAATCATCAAAGGGGCATAACTTGGTAAATAGGGGAGGTAACTCAATGCTATATAGATAACGCGCTAATACAATGTCTAAGGATCATTGCCAGCAAGTTTCATCAAAATCCTTCCAGAAGTTTAGGAGGAGTAGTCCGCAGAATTTTGTGTCTACAGACGGACGGACGGACAGACGGACGGACAGACGGACGGACGGACGGACGGACAACCTGATTCCAGTATACCCCCCCTAACTTCGTTGCGGGGGGGTATAATTACAAAATCCTCATTTCCAGACCACTGAGGAGCAGCGAACAGCATAAAACCTGATCAGCCTGCGAGTTACTCGCAGGCTGATCTGGTTTTATGCTGTTCGCATAGGTCTTTTCATGGTGTCCTCTATGAGGGAAAGGGTTATTAATATAATAAAAAAAAAAAAAAAATCAAAACATGAACAAATTATATTAAACTTGATGCCAAATACATGAACATTGTTTGGAAATTATACATTTTTATAATGGATCAAATTCACCCTACTATATCCAAATACTGATGATAAATTTGTCTTCCAAGATTTTATTGGTCAATTCATCAGGAACCCATCTGTGACTCAATCTGTTAAATCTCTGTAAAATCACCTATGGGATAATTGATTTACACTTGCTTCTTATTGATCATTTAACCCTTTCCCTCATATAGACTCATTTTGACGCACTCAACAGGTACCACATAAAGCCTGATCTGCAGAAAACCACAGTTAAACCTTACCAAATTTAATTACAAAATCCTCATTTCCAGACTACTGAGGAGCAGTGAACAGCATAAAACCTGATCAGCCTGCGAGTTACTCGCAGGCTGATCTGGTTTTATGTTGTTCGCATAGGTCTTTTCATGGTTTCCTCCATGAGGGAAAGGGTTAAGAAGCAGAGCTCCCACTGGTTGCCTAATGATGTATTGGCGATTTTTCAACCAATGCCACCTCAGGAAACTGACATCTTCAATTTCGATTCCTACAAATGCCTCTATAACTGACATATTTCTTTTTGTTAATATAAGACCTGGGTCCTACTTAATAAATCTTCTGAGTTTAAATTTTTCTTTTAGGCTCACACTCAAGATTTTGAAATATTAAATAGTTAAATTCTTCTTTAATAAAGAGTGCATTTATGAAAACACCATACTTTCCAGTAAGAACTACCTACACATACACAGAAATATAATTATAATCACTGAAATATATATTGGTTTAGAAACATTTCACTTTTAAAATTTGTACTTCCTGAGTCTGACTCTGAAACATAGACTTGAGGGACTGATGAATAAGAGCACAGAGCTGTCACTGAAATCTCTTAATACCTACTCTGAGCTTAAAATTTAACCCTTTCCCTCGTATAGACTCATTTTGCCGCACTCAATAGGTACCACATAAAGCCTGATCTGCAGAAAATCAGTTAAACCTTACCAAATTTAATTATAAAGTCCTCATTTCCAGACCACTGAGGAGCAGCGAACAGCATAAAACCTGATCAGCCTGCGAGTTACTCGCAGGCTGATCTGGTTTTACGCTGTTCGCATAGGTCTTTTCATGGTTTCCTCTATGAGGGAAAGGGATATATACTATGACTGTGTACATCTGTTCAAGATATATCGGTAACACTAAACTACTGTCTCTGTTTAGGTAAATATCAACATAAAAATCATGAAGGCTACAAAGAAACATGGGAAGCTGGAGACATTTCAGTTCTTGTACACATATTCTTTATCACAGAAGCTGGGCCCGTTGGCTGGTTCCACTGGATATCCTCGTCTGTGAATAGAAAACAGTGTTAGTTTCTGACAATATAATACCCTTCCAAACATTCCAGAATATGAGGATATACAATTATCCGCAGTTCATTTTGATGTCCTTTACTTTGGAGTATTTTGCTCCTGGGAAGGTCTGAAAATCCACTCATACCCTTTTCTTTTGTAGTCCACTACCACTGGATAAAGGTCAGTAATTAAATGGGGCTAAGTTCTTCTATATTTTGTATTGAACAAATTCTGACGCTGAGAAATTTTGTAAATGAGTCTGAGCATGGCGCCACCTACCTGACAAGACGACACCTGTGCTCCTCCAGTCGGGCAGCGGCCTTCTCAGGAGAGTTCACACTGGCATCACTCCACAGTCGCTCGGCAACTGCTGATGCACTTGGCCTGATGAAACAGACAGACACAATAAATAAATAGGTGATCAGTGTTTAGTTCTGTCCAACTGTAATGTAGACTTAAATTTGCAAAACACTAATAGCATAAATACATGTAAGAGAATTCAGACAAGTATAACAGAAACTCTATAACTACAAAGAATAATATTAGTTTATCAGTTATAGATGGATTAATGTTATGTTCCATCCACTGATGTTGGAGTTCTGCTTGCATCCTTGAATGTTCAGAGAAAATTCGGACCAAGCATAATTTAATTCAATTACAAATATCCACTTATTAATCTGGACTTTTAAGCCTTGGCAGAAAATGATCCCAGCATCAACCATTTTTGTAGACCCTGAACAAAGGGCACTTCAAATCAATTTATGACTAGATAAATATTAATTAACTAAACTTAAAATGGTACATGAAATTATGAATTTTTCTATGCCACATGGACTGTGTAGAAACTGAGCTACAGTATTGTATGAACAAACAAATGAGACCCTGATCAGACATCTCCTATAGGAGCTGTCTGATCTGAGTCTGCTCTGTTTGCCAATGCATCAAAATGAGTGTATATGAAGTAAAGGGTTGGAACTAACCACAGACGTGGGATGAGATTTGTGTCATCGACATATTCTCCCCAAATACATGCCTCTCCTCCCATCACTAGGTCCTTCTGGGCCTCGGTGCCTGGTACAATAAATACAATAACACACTTACAAGCACTGGAAAATCAAACTAGAACTACATATCCCTCCTTCCACCATGTCTTCATGTAATGTCAGTATAGGATTGGATAGAATGAGAGGTAACGTAATGCGATGAGACATGAAGGGCATGTTTCATATAGCCTTCATACCTGAGAAGTGGGGGTATGATAAGTTACTAAAATCATTAACATAATGTAACAGTCTCAATATGTCATTACAAAACATAATTTGACAACTGTATTTTGTTAATTAAAAAAAAATCTGATTAATACAAATGTAACAAAAATATAATGAAGGTACTGATCCACAGGTGAAACATTTTCTTTCTAATGTATTCATTACATAGGTGTATACACAAAATGGCAATACATAAAGGTAAATATTACATGCATACTGTTTTATGCCCTCTATGCTATATATGTAAAGAAAGCTTACCCGTCAGCCCACACCCACACAGACATGTTCCCTTGATATATCATGTTAACCCTTCACCTCATGTACAAGTATAATTTCATCTAAAGAATATCAATTAACTGAACTTTAAATGCTATATGATTCTTTGCCCTGCAGACTGTAGAATCTGAGCTACAATATTGTATGAGCAAACATAGGAAACCCTGATCAGACAGCTCCTGGGTCTGCACTGTTTGCCAATGCATCAAAACATGTCCATTTGAGGTGAGGGGTCAATATGTTTTCTTCATGAGTAACAACATAAGCAAAACAATGGATGAAAAAAATATGCAGAAAAAGGAAGCACATATTGGTAGAAGTGCAATTCTAAGAATAAATAGATGGGTATTCCTCGGAACACTTGTCTTGCATGCATTTCAGCATTTGTCAGAGAAAGGGTGTCAGAGCATCAAATGATCAAAATTGAATTCATTTTGTTTCTACCCACAAATCCATGCAATAATGTTGGAGTTATGCTCAGGACAAGAAAGTTTGTTAATGACAACAACAGACAAGGAGATCCCTATATGTCTGCCATGCAACACAATAAATATCCTGCCTTTTTTTAATATTTCAGTGATTTCATATTCTCATATGGGATTCAAATTTTTCGTTTTACACAGCAATTTGTGCTTAAATTCAAGATAATCTTTATAACATCTTATAAAAGAGGTCATTTGAAGGTCAAGGTCACCTGGTGGGTAGTGCTCATCTAGGTGCATGCACCTGTGATGTTTGGAGGCTGTAGGTGGAAGGACTTACCATGTTATAGTCAAGGCTAGTTTTGTGACAAACAGAAAAACAGACAGACCAAAAACAATATGACATGATTTATCGATCTGAGGGAATAAAAATTTGACTATTCTCATTCTTTTCTCAATGTCAGGTTTTCCAAGGTTCACTTTAATTGTAGCTGATAGCCCGGCAGCTACCATCCTTTAACCCCTTAATATTCATTATTGAATCTTGTCATTAACCCTTTCCCCTCATAGAAAAAACCATGAAAAGACCTATGCGAACAGCATAAAACCAGATCAGCCTGCGAGTAACTCGCAGGCTGATCAGGTTTTATGCTGTTCGCTGCTCCTCAGTGGTCTGGAAATGAGGATTTTGTAATTAAATTTGGTAAGGTTTAACTGTGTTTTTTTGCAGATCAGGCTTTATGTGGTACCTATTGAGTGCGTCAAAATGAGTCTATATGAGGGAAAGGGTTAAAGAGGACTGTGGTAAAAAGCCATTGCGGTAAATAATTGACCAGATCTAATTACATATGACAATATTTCATGATTCTTAATTTACTTACTAAAAAAGTGTGTATAGGGTTAAACTATTGTTTTCATGTAAATCTTTGAAATAGACAAGCAAATTATGAACTTAATATGTGTGTATTGAAATATACAGAAGACATTGAAAATATAAACACTGGCCTTTATTATGTCCAGATATATTTGTACTTTACTAGTTTGCATTAAGAGAGAGAGAGAGAGAGAGAGAGAGAGAGAGAAAGAGAGAGAGGGCATGTATGGCATATTCAATAAATGACTTTCAGTAGCATCCCTATGAACAATTTAATTATCTTTAGCTCAACATGATTAATCAAACTGCACTTAATTAACGTTGGCCTCAGAGGAAAATATAGCAATGGGAATCGTGTGATGTCAACAGGAGACTTATATATGTGAAAAAACCAATGACGTTCATTATTGAATTTTGCCATTAAAGAGGAAATGACTTTGGTGAAAAGCCACTGCTGTAAAGAACTGACCGGATCTAATTACGTATGACTAACAAATGATTTTTAGTAGCAACCCCATAAATAAATTCAATTATCTTTAGCTCACCATGACCATCAAGCTGCACTCAATTAACATTAGCCTCAGAAGAAAATATGGCAATGGGCTTGGTGTGAAGTCCACAGGAGAGACCACGTCAAATAACTAATGTTGTAAACAAATTGCTGGATCATAATGAATTGTGAAGGATCAGGGATTGCCTTGCAGGAGCATCTGTATTGTTAAAACATTGTTACTGTGTTTTTTAATCATATAAAACATCTAATTGCCATAACTACAAATACTTATAATTACAATATATTCATTTTTTCACCGGAGACACCTACTTTTCATCAATGATTTTTTTTTCTTACACCCTAAGGCTTGGAAAATGAAAAATACACAAAGATACCAGGGACACAAAATGTTTCATTTCTTGAGAAAAATAAGAATAATATATGGCAAATTAAAGTCCTAACTCAGTTCAGAACTTGAGGTTACTTAAATGTAACATAACTCCCTGTTAAGCTAGTCAAACAGAGGAGACCATGATTAGTCAAACAGAGGAGACATTGATCAGTCAAACAGAGGAGACCATGATCAGTCAAACAGAGGAGACAATGATCAGTCAAACAGAGGAGACATTGATCAGTCAAAGAGATGAGACCCTGATCACCTAATCAGTTGAACAGAGGAGACCCTGATCACCTAATCAGTTGAACAGAGGAGACCTTGATCAGTTGAACAGAGGAGACATTGATCAGTCAAAGAAATGAGACCCTGATCACCTAATCAGCTGAACAGAGGAGACATTGATCAGTCAAACAGATGAGACAATGATCACCTAATCAGTTGAACAGAGGAGACCCTGATCACCTAATCAGTTGAACAGATAAGACATTGATCAGTCAAACAGATGAGACCCTGATCACCTAATCAGTTGAACAGAGGAGACCCTGATCACCTAATCAGTTGAACAGATGAGACCTTGATCAGTCAAAGAGATGAGACCCTGATCACCTAATCAGTTGAACAGAGGAGACCCTGATCACCTAATCAGTTGAACAGAGGAGACCTTGATCAGTCAAACAGAGGAGACCCTGATCAGATAGCCTTTAGAAAGGCTCAAAACCGTTTACTTATTCAGGCTGTGTCTGCCCTGTTTGTCAAGGTGTCCAAAACAAGACTATATATGGTAAAGAAATTCCATTTTTAGGTTTTCGCATCGCTTGCGAAAACCTATTGTTCTTCTTCTGTTTTATTTTTTTTTTTTTTTTTTATTATTATTTTTCCGTCTCTTTTTTGTGAACGGCATATCAACAAGATAGGAAACAGTCACAGTTCTGATTTTTTTACCAGTTTTGTCCTAGGATCTGAATTTGATCCTAACGTCGAGAAAATTTACATTTTTGTCTTAATTTTGCCGCTAGGGGGCGTTTTGTAAAAGTGACTAAGGGCTAATAACTCTGTTATTTGAAGTCCGATTGAAATGCGTTTTTTTGCATTGCGTTCCTTGTCAGTTACTTAATAAAATATGATAGTTTTCAAAAAGTTGCGTATATATTACTTTCGTGCTACAGGAGGTTGAATGTTCGAATCTCGAAAAAACTGTGAAATGAGGGTAGGTCTGCGAAAAATTTATCCACGTCTTTCAGGAATGAGATAGGAGAATTTTGTTTGTTGCATATGATTCGCAAGACATATACGCACAAAATATATAGTGTGGCGATTTTGAGAAATGCATGGTTTGTCCACAGTATGCGGTCAAACTTTACCAATATTTTCGAAAAGTCAACATTTTCAAAGCATGACTTTTAATGTTATTTGCAGCTCCTGACTTTATTTTTTATTCAATCTTCATCATTTTTTCACTGTGAATGCAGTTTTATAAAACAAATAAAATCATGGAAAAAAAATCAGCCATAATATGCAACGGTCAAGGTCATATACCAATTATTATTATTTTTATCGGCATAAAATACCTCAAAATCTAAAAATATTTTATAGAATGTATATGAACAAAAGTTTTAGTCTGTGAAGAGATCTTTTCATTGGTGTTTAGATTTTGAAGATCAGACTTCATTTGATCAAATGACCAGAGTCCAAAGTTTGATCCTCTTATCAAACAATTGTATATCCATACGTTTCCTCTTTTTCGCTGCTCCTGACTTTATTTTTTGTTCAATCTTCATCATTATTTCACTGTTTATGCATTTTTATAAAACAAATAAATTCATAGAAAAAAATCAAGCATAATATACAAAGGTCAAGGTCATATACCAATTATTATTATTTTTATCGGCATAAAATAGCTCCAAATCTAAAAATATTTTATAGAAAGTATATGAACAAAAGTTTTAGTTCTTTAAGAGCTCTTTCCAGTGATGTTTAGTTTTTGAAGATCGGACTTGATTTGGTCATATTACGGCAGTCCAAACTTTGATCCTTTTTTGGAATAATTGTAAATCAGTTTTTATGCTTCAAATTGTGATATATAAGAAATAGAATGTTCGACTAGTGCGACTTGCGTACTTGATTGAACTATTTGCTGCATTGCTAGGTACCTAATGGAAAAATTGTAATCAATTTTGTTTCTCATTTTGCCGCTAGGGGGTGCTTAGCTTGAAAGCACTCTTCTACTTATAACTCAAAAAGTTAAAGCCTGATCCAAATGCGGTTTATTGCATTATGTTTCTTGTTGATAGCCTAATAAAATATGATAGTTTCTAGGTATGAGTGGCTGAAACTTTTTGAGCTAGCAACGGAAGGTTGAAAGTTCGAACCTCGCAAAAAACTGTGCAGATGAGGGTATGTGTACGAAAAACCTATCCGTTTTTGTTAGACATCAGATAGAAGAATTCTGTTTGCTGCAAATGATTTGCAAGACATATACGCACAAAATATATGGGGTAGCGAATTTAATAAATGCATGGTTTGTCCTCTAGAAACGGTCAAACTTCACTAAATTTTAGGAAAAATTAAAATTTCGAAAAGATGTTTTTTGTCGCTCCTGACTTTATTTTTAGTTCATTCTTCATGATATTTTCACAAGTTATGTATTGTTATGTTTTAAAGGGCCTCACAATTAAAAAGTTAAAATGAAATTTCAAAGGTCAAGGTCATATTACGATAATTGTGTTTTTATTCGGCTCCGAATAGCTCCAAAACAAAAAATATTTTATTGAAAGTATATAAACAAAAGTTTTAGTTCTTGAATAGCCCTTTCCAGTGATGTTTAGGTTTTGAAGATCGGACTTGATTTGGTCATATTACGGCAGTCCAAAGTTTGATCCTTTTTTGGAATAATTGTAAATCAGTTTTTATGCTTCAAATTGTGATATATACGGAATAGAATGTTCGACTAGTGCGACTTGTATGCTTCATTGAACCATTTGCTGCATTTCTAGGTACCTTATAGTAAAATTTTACTCAATTTTGTTTCTCAATTTCCTGCTAGGGGGCGCTTGGCTTGAAATCACCCTTTATTACTAAAATGATTAAAGTCTGATTTTTATGCAATTTTTTGCATTCTGTTCCTTGGTGACATCAATTTGAAACAACACTAAAACATTTATGCGATATTTCATGAAAATGATAGTAATTCAATGCAACATTAGTTCGTTATGATGTTAAGTGGCATATCGCATTGTCGCGTGTCATTTTATACTGTTGTGTGTCGTTTGCAATTGTTGTTTATCGAGTACAATTGTCGTATGTCATCCTCATAAAGCAACACACACATATAATGTTGCAGTACCCGAAGTCTGTAAAAAAAGTTTTCAAGTTTGCGACTACATTACAGACAGGTAATACTTAGAAGTATTCTTCTTGGTAAAAAGTCTGCTTAAACATTGCGACAAAAATGTTTGAAAGATCACTGTATTCAACAGTATTCAAAAAGCCATTGAACGAAGAAATATGTTTTTCGAAACATGTGACTCGTGAACTGAATGGAATTGCTTTTGCGAAAACCGATGATATCGCATTAGCGATTCTAGTTTATATTTATAATTCCATGCTTTTGGTGGAAAGACTAACATGCACATACTGAAGAAAACCAAACAGGGAAGAGCTAACATCATCTCCTATTTGCGGAGATACTTTTAACCAAGTTAGGAAAAACACAAAAATGGAGAAAAATAAAAGAATATACAATAAACAAAATAAGAGGGCCTTGATGGCCCTTGGTCGCTCACCTGAGAACCAGGTATTAGTGGGAGGAAAAGAAACAGCAAATATCTTATGATATGTGGAAAATGGGCTCTGCCCTCTGCCAGCCATAAATCAACCTGGCGGCCATATTTTTCAACGGATCAAAATAATTTGAACAATCTTGGTAGAGAGTGGCCCAAGGAACATCTGTGCCAAATAACTTTGAAATCTTGCCAGTAGTTTTGGAGGAGATTTTCAAAATTTTCATATGTTTTTTCTTTCTGTTGCCATGGAAACCAGAGTTCTGCATGGAATCAAATTCTTTGAAAGAACTATGAAAGGGCTTCACCCAAGGAACATTCCTGTGAAGTTTTTTTAAAATTTGATCAGTGGTTTAGGAGGAGATGTCGTTTTAAGTTAAATGTTGACGACGAACACCGACCACGGACATTCATCAGTCATAATAGCTCACCTTGAGCACGTTGTGCCCAGGTGAACTAAAAACATTTATTGATTTTTTATTCAGATATTGTCTTTTTCATTTGTAGTCTTAGGAAAAAGATATTTTCTATGACCATGCAAAAAATACAATCTTACACAAAAAAAAACTCAACACATACCTATAAATCTTTTTGTGCATGGACTGGTGCAGAGAAATGGCTATAAATGTGTTCTGCTTAATCTGACTTTTCTACTCAAAGATGACAAAATGTTAAGATAAATAATCCTTCCATTGTATATTTCTTCTCAGAAGCAGAAAATAAATCTTTTGGCCACTTTTTGCAGTATGACTAGCATTCAAATCACTATTGTCCAGAATAGACTGGCAAATAATAACTTGGAATGTTAATGGCTGATACCAAAATTACATGTCAACTTATGGCATGTCTTGGATGACTGACAGGGCTAGTTTGGGTGACTGAGTGCATTTCAGGAGTGTAGGTTGCCAAAAAACATATCAGCAAAATCAAATAAAGTTTTAATTGGAGGATGGGATTCACCAACAGAGCTCCGTCAAAAATGGTGACAGGGTGATCTAGCTAAGGCAGTTTTTTGACAAGTTAAACACCATAACTTCTGACCTACTGGCTCTATGTCATAATGAAACTTTGATACTATGGCTATAAATATTATAACAAAGTTTGATTAGGATTGCTCCATAAATGAAGATAATAAGCAATCTAAATTGTAATCTAGGACTATCTCTAGATTTGATGAATACCCCAGCCACCTTGTCTTCATGTAATGGGAGTGTAGGATATGAATGATGTGTCTGGACAGGAAGTGACAGGATGCAACTAACAGGATTCATGTGAAGATTCTGCTTCTATGAAGTGGGGCTACAACGATGGAATTCAAATGATGCTAGTAGCTCATCCTGAACATTACTTGCTCAGGTGAACTAAATGTGCATTTTGCAAGCAGGGTATAGTTAACAAACTGACAGAGAGAGAGAGAGAGCGAGAGAGAGAGGTTTTTTCACTGGTGGACCTCCTGCTTCTGAATTCCCAACTGTCTGTCATAGGCTTCTCAAAATATTGAACTTTTTCATGAGATGCATTGCAACATGACAAGACTCAATGAATGAAAACAATGGGCATGATTCCTTTCTCTCCCAACTATACTTTGTGAAGAGGGATCATAATAAAATAAACAGTATTATCAGCAGCCTTTCATAAACAAATCCAATACATGCTCAAATACCTACCAAAATATATAAATCAGCACAAAAGAAAGAGAAATGTTCCGAGACGTAAAGACACCAACAAGTGCAATCCCAAATCATTGCCTCCCTTTTCAAAGAAGAGTAAGGTTCCCCCCACCCCCTCCAATTAGATCTTCAGTAAGAACTTCATACCATTGAAGTCCTGTGGATCGCAGGTATAGTAACCCTCCCACTTGGGGCCGTAGCCAATATAATTGATGTACCAGCAGGAGGACAGTAGGGCCTTGTACCCCATCTTTGTGACCTTTGACATCTCCCTCTGATATTGACCTTTCCAAACATGCACAACGGTATCCTCGGCAACCTGTCAAAATGGGCACAAGTTCTTGTGTGGTTAAGATATCACATGTAACGGGATTTAGGTATAAACGTTTCTTCATTATGCGCCATGGTGGACCTTCAACTGAAAGAAATTCTAGGTCTAAACCTTGTTTTAATGTTGCTTCATCATCTCAAAAAATTACTTTTAGATGTGAACAGACCCTATTCTGAATGTATTTAAAGTGTTGGTGGGTTTGAATGGGGTTGTGGAAAACTGGAATGGTATGTATCGCTGCACAAGAAGCTGGTATAGGCCATATATAGCAGGCATATAATTTTAATTAAGAATACCTATGCTTTAGTTAGAAGTGATTTATTACAGGAGCAGCATTGCAGCAGTCTCAAGTGTGATTATCTAAGCATGTGACTTATACCAGGACAACTTCAAGTCATGGTATCAAGAAACAGAAGGAAAATATCAATTTTCTAGGTTTGGCATTTTCCAAGGATTTCATTTCCTTATCAGTCCTTGGATTATCCATATTTTACTGTAATTATTCATAAAGATTGTCATGTTTCTCAAAAGAAAGAATCTTAAACTGCATTGTAAAGCTCCCATCATAATCACCACAGCACTGTATACATGGTTAGTGATATAACTACATATCAATGATAAATATGTGGACCATAATTCCTAAGAAAGTACAGCACCATTTACACCTTCCTTTACAAGAGAAGTAAGCAGAGTAATTCACAGCCACAGTTAAACCTGTATCAGTGTCAACCTGCATTAAGCAGCCAAAATTTTTTAAACAGTCAGCTTGAAGATTCCAGTACTGATATTCAGGTATACATTATTGGTATACATTTAACCTCTACTTAGCAACCATCTGTGCTAAGCAGCCACAGTCTCTCCCTCCCTTGGCTAGCCACTGATGACAGGTTTGACTGAATTCCTTATAAATAATCCATGCATCCACCCCCTCACATAGGCTGACCATTAAAATCCTGTGGGTCACAAATGTAGTACTTCTTCCACACGGGCCCATAGGAGATGCCATCCAAGTACCAACAGGAGGACAGCAGACTCTTGAAGCCAAGCTTCGTAACATTGTGCAACTCACTCTGGTAATTACTCCTCCATACCTGCACTATGGTATCCTTAGAAACCTACGAATTTATTCCCAATATAGTCATAGTATCCATAATATGCTAACAATTCAATTCCTGATATAAAGTCATTATAACTATAGTACCCTTGAAAATACACAAAATTACCATAATGAACAAATATACATGTATCACTGTAAGTTTTGCAAAATTGAACCCTTTTACCTCATGGCTATTAACGTACAAATGTTTGACTTGCTGAATCAACTAACTGAACTCCAAATGGTATATGTATTTAGAGATTTTTTCTTTTCTGTAGATTCTGGGCTACAATGTTGTTTGCCAAGGCATCAAAACATGTCTATATGAGATTAACCCTTTCCCTCATATAGACTCATTTTGACGCACTCAATAGGTACCACATAAAGCTTGATCTGCAGAAAGCCAAACTCAAACCTAACCAAATTTAATTGTAAAATCCTCATTACCAGACCATTGAGGAGCAGCGAACAGCATAAAACCTGATCAGCCTGCGAGTTACTCGCAGGCTGATCTGGTTTTGTGCTGTTCGCATAGGTCTTTTCATGGTTCCTCTATGGGGGAAAGGGTTAAGGATTAAAAAGAGAAATAGTTTAAATCACTCAATTTTACAATACTGACAGCATCATAAGACATAAACTGTGTGCCAGTATTTTAATTTTATTTTAGTATTTAGCTAATGGCCAACTCGATAACTTGAGAGTAACGTATCAAGAAAGCTTCTCTGCTAACAATCTGAAAATCTTTCTTTTAGGTCCAATAAGACCACTTTGTGACGTATAGGTAGAAGACCAGAGACAATAGTTTATAGGATGCCAGCAAGATTGCCTAGTTCAACAGTATGTTAATCTTCATACAGTCTTGAACATTCAGATAATCTGTAAAAAGTGGTATGATGTTAAACAGCTGTATACAGCATGGAATACTCAAAAGAGTCTTATTTGCTGCATGTTACAATGGTGTTATATTGCAACAGAAAATAAGACTAGCAGATATCTAAACATGATTTCAGTATTAAAGCAATAAGAGACTGACCGTAGCATTATTGTCGATGACTTCTTGCCAAATCAGGTACCCTTTCTTCAAGGTGTCGATAATGTTAATCAAACTGAAAAAGATGACAAGAAATTCTTACAGGATTTTGGTTCCAATTAATATTGTGCTGCAGTAGGGATTGGTAGAAGCTTCTTTATTTATTTAATTCATGATGATTGGTGATTAAGTGTTTATAGTATTTCATATTGTCCCTATGTTCTGGCTTTTCTGTATTTCTATTCACTTTAAAACTGGCTCCTGAAGTTGCTGGTCTCTATGTTATTGGCTTCCAAAGTGACTAGTCCCCATGTTATTGGCTCCAAAAGTGTCTAGTCCCCATGTTATTGGCTCCCAAAGTGACTAGTCCCCATGTTACTGGCTCCCAAAGTGACTAGTCCCCATGTTACTGGCTCCCAAAGTGACTAGTCCCCATGTTATTGGCTCCCAAATTCACTGGTTCCTATAATACTGGCTCCCAAAATGACTAGTCCCCATGTTACTGGCTCCCAAAGTGACTAGTCCCCATGTTATTGGCTCCCAAATTCACTGGTTCCTATAATATTGGCTCCTAAAGGTACAGGTCCTTATGTTATTGACTGCATTAAGTTACTGGTTCTTATGTTATTGGCTCCCAAAATTACTGGTTCTTATGTTATTGACTCAATAAGTTATGGTTCTTATGTTATTGGCCCCCAAAGTTACCGGTTCCCAAAGTTACTGGTCCCTATGTTATTCGCTCCCAAAGTTACTGGTTCTTATGTTATTGGCTCCCAAAGGTACTGGATCTTGTTATTTCTTCCAAAGTTACTGGTCCCTATGTTATTGGCTCCCAAAGGTACTGGTTCCTATATTATTGGCCCCCAAAGGTACTGGTTCTTATGTTATTGGCTCCCAAAGGTACTGGATCTTGTTATTTCTTCCAAAGTTACTGGTCCCTATGTTATTGGCTCCCAAAGGTACTGGTTCCTATGTTATTGGCTCCCAAAGTTACTGGTTCTTATGTTATTGGCTCCCAAAGGTACTGGATCTTGTTAATTTCTTCCAAATTTACTGGTCCCTATGTTATTGTCTCCCAAAGGTACTGGTCCCTATGTTATTGGCTCCCAAAGGTACTGGTTCTTATGTTAGTGGCCCCTAATGCTACTGTTACTGGTGCTATAGTTACAGCCCCACCCAACAAATCACAAGTACCAGTACTTTCGTAACGGTTTTTCAAAGTCATATGCCCCCATTTTATTAGTCCCTATGCTACTTGGTCTCTACGTTTTTATCCCTAAGTAATGGAGGCCTGTTACTGGTAGTTACCTGCTCACAAAGAAAAACACTTACCTCTGCATGTAGAACTGCTCCAGTTTGGAGTAATTTGTTCCAAACTGCATCTTTTTCATGAAGTCTGTGATCATCATATTAGACTTCCTACAAAAAGTGTACGAAACTTCAAAATCTTGCTCAAATTTAAATGTGCGATAAGGATTAACTACAAACAAAAAAGGAAACTGTTTCAAGCATTTTAGCAGGTGTAAGTTTTTGATATAAAAAAAGACATTACATACTTATCAAATCTGAATGGTCAGTAGTATGCCATGTCAAATACAAAGTAAGCAAATCTGTTTCAGTAGTAATCTGCATGCCATAATAAGCAGATTATAATTGTAAAACATAAATTTATCATTTTAAAATATGCAAATTCGGACAATTTTGGTGTATAAACACAACAGAAAGTATTCATTACTCTAGTAATTGTCTGACATTGGTTTTTGACAAAATTAAAATTGATGTAATAATACCGTTACAGGGAACCTGAAATTTTATACCATCGTCTAAATGTGCAGCATGTACATGTAACGGTTTATAGAAAAATTATTTCCCCCGTTGTTCTATTGGTGTGGTTTACAAGCTAGGCAATATCATAAACAAGAGGAACATGATGACCCTGAATTGCTCACCTGATTAATACTGCTTTCATTGCCTTTTTTAAAACAGTTATACTGAATACAAAATCCATGTAGATGTACAGCAAAATCGTAACTGCACATAAAAACTGTACCTGTGGTTCAAATATTGATGGTCATAGCTATAAAATCAAGTGACCCCTAGGGCAGGACGGATTTATACCCAAAGTCATGATTTGAAAACTTGGTTCAGGTCAACAAGGCCATGTTACATACCAAATATCTAAATCCATGATCTTGTGGTTTCTGGCAAGAAAAGACTCTCCTATATAAGATCAAGTGACCCCTGGGGCAGGCCAATTTTGACCCAAGGGCCATGATTTGAGCAAACTTGGTACATGTTTATAAGGCCATGTATACACCAAATATCTAAACTCCAGGCCTTGTGGTTTCTGACGAGAAGATTTTTCTAGATTTTTTCTAGATTTTTCTGAATACGTCTATGTAAAATCAAGTGACCCCTGGGTTGGGGCCAATTTTGACCCCAGGGCCATAATGTGAACAAAGTTGATGGATGTCCACTAGTCCATATAACATACAAAATATACGAACTCCAGGCCTTATAGTTTCTGACAAGAAGATTTTCTAGTTTTCTATTTAAGACTATGTAAAATAAAGAGACCCCTTTTTTTTAGATTTTCCAGTATGAGCCTTTGTAAAATAAAGTGACCCCTGGGGCGAGGCCAATTTTGACCCAGGCCATGACTTGAACAAACTTGGGAGAGGTCGATTAGACAATGATACACTACAAATATCAAAACTCCAGGCCTTGTGGTTTTTGACAAAAAGATTTTTCTGGATTGTCCTATATAAGCCTATGTAAAATAAAGTGACACCTGGGGCGGGGCCAATTTTGTCCCCAGGGTCATGATTTGAACAAACTTGGTAGCGGTTCATAGGACAATGCCACACACCAACTACTTAAGCTCTAGGCCTTGCGGGTTTTGGAGAAGAAAATTTTTAAAGATTTAATTTCAAAAATCTATTTTTAACTCCTGTGGCCCAGACATGCAACGGACCAGAACCATTTGAACAACCTTAGAAGAGTTTTATGCAAGGAACATCACAGGCTTTTTTCATCAAATTTGACCCGGTGTTTTAGGAGGAAATGTTAAAAGAAAATTGTTGACGCTGGACACACAAGACGCACGGACGATGGACAAAAGGTGATCACAATAGCTCACCATGAGCACGTTGTGCTCAGGTGAGCTAAAAAAGTTTAAAAACAAGCATTGTTTTAAAAGCCTGTGTTGCCTTTGAAGAGAATATTTCTTCATCATACCAAATTAATATAACCATTCACAGAACATCACAGAAACTGTGTACCAGCAATCAAAGGAGACTTCATCTCCTCCCAGGTGGATGTAGTGATCAGCGAAGACTTCAGAGATCTCCATGAAGAACTTCTTCAAAAAGGGGAAGGTGGTATTCAGGGCTGGGTTAATGGGCCCAAATGAGCCTGTGGGCTTCCCTCCACTGTAACATTTAGTCAGTAGATCAGGGATCCCACGGCCCCAGGACTGGGTGTGGCCTGGAAAACAGTTGGTTCAGAAATATTTTAGACAGGCAAATTGGGGACAGTTACTTGTTCAAAGAAATATCAATAACGTAATTAAAATAAAGCTCAACAAGAGCCATGTTGACATGGCCATCCCCCGCCGAATGCTTGCTCCTTAGAAGAGGTGTTGGAGAGTAGAATATTTCATTTTTAACAGAAAATTTTTGGTAATGAAGACTGGAGTTTCAAGTTTTGCTCTGGACAAATTCAGTCTGAAAAATAACAAAGGGCACTAACTTAAAAATTATGAAAGGTAGAGTTATAATTCTTGAGCACTGCACTCCTCCTCAATGAGATCTATTCACCTATGAAGTATCAAGTTGATACCTCAAATACTTTTCAAATTATGCTCCAGAAGAAAAAATATGTCTGAAAATAACAAAGGGCACTAACTCAAAAATTATGAAAGGCAGAGTTATCTTTCTTGTACACACTCCTCCTCAATGAGAAATATCCACCTATTAAGTATTAAGTTGATACCTCAAATACTTTTTGATTTATGCTCCGGACAAAAATTAAGTCTGAAAAATAACAAAAGGCAATAACTCAAAAATTATGAAAGATAGAGTTATCTTTCTTGTCACTAACTCCTCCAAAATGAGATCTATTCACCTATGAAGTATCAAGTTGATACCTCAAATACTTTTCAAGTTATGCTCCGGACAAAAATTAAGTCTGAAAAATAACAAAGGCAATAAGTCAAAAATTATAAAAGGTAGAGTTATCATTCTTGTGCACTGCACTCCTCCTCAATGAGATCTATCCACCTATGAAGTATCGAGTTGATACCTCAAATACTTTTTGAGTTATCCCCTGACAAAAACATGGGACGGAAGGACGGACAGACAGAGACTATTACCATATCCCCGCCAAATTATAAACAATCAATGTACAAGCATTTGTGGCCACTACCCAACAATGCTCATGAAAAGTACCAAAACATATCAAACCCTGTATTGGTAAAAGGATTTTTATCTAACTACCTAAATACTTCAAACTTTATCAAAGAGATGCATGTATAGAAGACCCTCTGCAGACATATAAATGGTATACATATCAAGATCTAAATCTTCCTCTATAATGGAGATAGCTTTGGATAAATTACGATTGCAAGAAAGCAATATCCGAAACATTCTGAGGTAATCCATTCTCTAATGAGCACCAAACAGTATCTGGTTGTTGACTTGACTATTTGAGTTAACCGTCGCTTCGACAGCATTTCAGTCATATAGCAACAACCAGCTTATTACAGGTGGAGGAAGACCCAAAAAGGCACGGAGGCATCCGGGTAGAACCACAGACCTACCGCAAGCCAGCTGGAAGGCTTCGTATCTGGTTTTTACTTGCAGCTTTATCTGGTAATAAACTGATCACAACAGTTATTTTAAAGATATTTAACACACACTTTAGGGTTAAATTAAGGTATTTGACAGGTCCTTACCTGGAGTATCAAACTCAGGGACCACTCGGATCCCTCGCTCTCTGGCATACTCAAGTATGGTCTTTACATCAAAGGGTCTGTACACATGAGTTTTTGGATTGTATGAACCCTGTGTGGGAAAAGACAAGATCATACTACTGTATCTAAATGTTTATATACAGTAAATCTTATTATAAAGTGCTCCATTATAATACAAATACATGTATTAATAAAACCTGATCATTTAAACAATATCTTCTGGCCTTACAAATTATTTGAACCAATATGTTTGTGGTGTCTTTTCATTTCTTGACTATTTATTAATTTCAGTAACTTATAAGACTAGGTGTCTTGTTAAAGAAAGATTAGCATAATTAAAGAAGACATGTAGGGTGCATGGGTTTTATACAAGTATTAATAAATCTTTTTTTTTTTTCCTTTTCTTTTTTTTTAAAATTTTAATGGCACTTGTGATCAGATTATACATATAACTGTAACTGCCACAGAGGTGACTTCTACCCCTGCATACTGCTTTGTCAGAGTGCCAATATATGTTCTAATGTTCACATAAAAACAAATAAGTCCAAAACAGGGTAAAACTATCTAATTCCTGTTAAACTTTATTAACAGTAACAAAATTTCATTTCAAGAAACATTGACATTGGCCTCTCAGCTTTTCTGAGCTTTATGTACACACAAGTGGGATGTGCCATCTTTCTATATCTCAGTACCAAAAAGAGAGTTTGAGAAGTGGGAATTCCACCAGGTTGTAAAAAGGTGCTAATACCTTGTCTATCTGTGTGGGGTCGTATTAAATATCACAGTTGTGTTTCCATCCATGGTAATGATAAAAACCTTTATTTCATATAATTATCAAACATATATGCAAACATATATTGCTGCAATCCACACTGAAGAAACTATGTATAGCAGATTTAGAAAAAAAAATCAAAATCAACTGCCTAGGAGACTTATAAAGCATATACTTACAAATTCACTCATGTCAGGGAAAGCTTTACTGACATAGGGGAATGCCTGGTCATCCACGATATGCCAGTGAAACACATTGAACTTGTTCTGCGCCATGATATCCTGAAACAAAAAATGGTACAATTATATTGCTTCAAGAATCATGCTTTATTAATATGCCAGGGATATCACTATTGGTCTGGTTGCTAAGGAAATATGAGGACATGACTTTCATTAATTGAGAACTTTTTTGTCAAGGCCTCTAATCCTAAGTGATAACCCTGTATCCACAGATAAATGCCACTTTTCATCCCTATAACCTATAATCTCATGAATATACAAATATGGCTTGATGAACATCAATTAACTGAAATGTAAGTCTTTATATGGTCTGTATGAAACTGTTTTTTTTTTCATAGCAGACTGTAATGAATCTTAGCATCAGTATTGTATGAACAAGGAGAGGATATCTTGATCAGACAGCCCCTGGAAGGAGAAATCTGCTCTATTTGCCAAGGCACCAAGATATGTCTATATGAGATTAAAGGTTAACTTCCTGGTGAGTGAATGATTCTCTTACAGTACCAGGCCTTGATGCAGGAACCTTCATGATACAGATGGATTTAAATGTGTGTGTGTCAATTTGGGGGAAGGTCTATTGGGAAATCTGAATAAATATATGTACATATGTAAGAAGGGTGTTCTTTGGAAGACATGTGTACCTGCTGAAGTGTGACAGAAAAGGTGTGTGACGGATAGATGGACAGACAATGGAAAAGTGATCCCTATGTATCATCTCTGCTTACAGGGTGACACAATAAAAATTAAGTTCAGAAAAGGACTTATTAGGAAATTAAATGAAATGAAGCCTTTGGCCTAACTCATCATGAATATTAGTGGTGTAGATACTGACAATATCTTAAACTAGCAAATTATTTCATCCTTCCTCTAGTCTAAGTAATTAAAATCAAAATAACTGCTGGTGAATCAGTATCCAAATCATTACTGGCATGTATTACTGACATCTGATATCATCACAGCATGTAATCATTGTCGGAAACCCATGACAGAGACATTCCGCTAACCTCCCTAAATGAAAGATGTAGTGAAATGATATAGGTAATAAAAGGTATCCAATAATGAGATTCAATATGCTCAATTTAGAAACCATTTGAGACATAAATGATATGAATATTAGAATGGGGCACATCAAAGGTTGTTGTTTTTTTTAATAAATTTTAAAACACAGTCATATATGAAGAAAAAAAAACAGTTACAGGTTAACACAGACTGGCGAGAAATGTAATGGTGCCTTACAAACATTTCGTTAAATTTCTTCAAATATAGCCTCCTGTGTTATGAATTACTTACAGCAATTTATTAGCAATATACCTGCATTTCAAATCCAGAAATCTGAGCCCACTGCAGAATAGTCATAAGATTTGAAAAATATTTTCTTTGAATTCAGGGATTTTTTTTCAGCATTTTTAGGTCACAGTCAAAAATAAAATGAAGCAAACCTAGGGATATTTAAACCCCCATAAGATTCAATGAGATTTTTAATATTCAAAATGGGTAAACAACTTTTTTTGCATTGAGAATTCAGCCAAAATAGCTGAATATAAGCTATAAAAGCAACTGAAAATAATCCCCAGAAAAGGTTGATTTTGGAATGAGGAGGCAAATCCAACTTGGTAAAAAACTACAGCAACTACTCCTTTATTTATAATATAGTTACCAATGTTTGCACCGTAAAAATGCTCTCTGTGTGGCAATAAGTGTGCTAGACTCACCAAGTTGGCTTTTATCACGTCTAAGGACAGGAAGTGTCTGGACGAGTCCAGGAGGATGCCTCTGTGTTTGAAACGAGGGTAATCTTCTATGTCCGTGTCATTGATTGTGAACTGAAATACACCACCGATTAATCCATACCATGCTAAATTTATTTATTTATTTATTGGACTTGTCCTTTCTTTATTTAGGACTGTACCATTTGTTGCTTATGAGGGTTCTTGCTGTAAATTTATTGACTGAACAGCAACCAGTACAGACCATGATCAGTCTGCACATCCCTACAATCTGATCAAGATATGCATTGTTCACTCATCAGTGCCAAAGGAGTTAAACATACACACTAAAATTGCATTGTCTTAAGAATTTGACCATTATACCAAAGTACAGTCAAATTTGGTAGAAGCAGCCAGTCAAGGGAAGTGGCCATATTGGTTGTTTGACAGGTGACTGTCTAGACCAGGGGCTGATCAAATGTCATTACCCATAGAGCATAGTGATCAACACATATACCTTATAAATTATATTTCAAGTGTGCATTGCTGTTCTAAAATTCACTGTTGTTGTTGTTGCTTTTATCATATAAATACATCAAAAAATATGTTTGGTTAGCTTTCAATTCCAAAATACAGAGAATTATGATATTTACCATTACGGGAAATGACTAATAGATTATTTAAAGTAAGTTATATATATCCATGAAAAAGTTCAAGAAAGATTACCAAGTTAAACCTGAAATTGAAACAGTTTAAATAATTTCACTGAGAACACTTAAGTTTACAATGGCACCAGTAGCAAGTGTCTCTCCCACGAACAAACATTCTCAGTATAAACAGTGAAAAGACTAATGTACCAGTATCATACATGTAAGGAAAGTTTATAAACTAGGTAGCATCATGTGCGGTAATATTGAGAGAAAGCGATAAATACGATGACTATAGTTCAATGTGGCATCTCATCTGGTCCAACACCAATCTTTATGAAGGAGAACTCATGTAGATCTCTCTGCCACAGTGAGTTGAAAATAGCTGTATTTCAGTGTGCAAGTAAACAATATTGAGTTTGGTCCAACACTGGGTCCTTGACAGATATATGTACATAGTTTGTAGAGCTGAAATGTTACCTATGGTATGCCTGTACCGTGATACTTCATCTTCCAGTATGGTACCCGGAATATCTTTTTTAAATTGGCAAAGATCAAAAAGTGAGCGATTTTGAAAGAATGTATCTGATTGCTCTAGATGACACTACATAGCCAATTAAATACAGTGTTCTATCTTGACCATTGTTGTTTCTAGTTATGAATGAAAACCCAAATGGATATGGCCTTAGAATTACTGACAACTTCCTTTTCTACAGGTTTAAGGTTTTTAGACTTAGAAAACTTCGAAACAAGGGGGAATCAAAAGGTACTGCAATCTGCATGCTTTGTCAGGACATTGAACTTGTACCATCACTTACAACTTGCAAAAATATCTAAAAAAGAAATCAGTACTGTACCATACTGAATACCATGTACCTAGTACCGGTTCCATACCTAAGGGTCCAGTGCAGTTAAGCCTTAATACATTGACATGCATGGCTTCAAACCTGAGATTTCTGGCACCTGGTCAGTTACTTACTCAGCACTAACCACAATGACTGCATAAGGCAGTGTTATCTAACCACTGGGGATGGCATGCATTGACTGTTTGCATTGGCCACAGTGGTATAAAATATCCTTGTATAAGACCTTATACCTAGCCTGCATCTATGATAATGGGCTCTTACCCTTTACCCCTTGACCATTATCAAAGAAAGTGAGCCATGTAACTAGTATAAAACCTGATAAGCTTGTGAGAAACCCACATACCCATCAGGCTTGATACTTGCCACTACTTATTACCACCTTTGAGATGAGAAGATAACATGGTGAAACGTATTCACAGTGAACATTGCTTTCAGACAGGTTTGGCTTTATACTGGTTTCTCAATAGGATTTTGAGAACGGGAGTCCTTCTTTAAGATTTTCCAAAAAGATCCTCCTATACATTCCTATAGGAGCTTCTCTGAAAAACAGGACTCCTCTTTCCAAAAACCTGGTGTCAAGGCCATGTGTTCTCGAAAATACTTACCGGTACGTACAATCTCAGGCTCTAATTTGAGTATCATACGGTAAGTCAAATCCCTGCATAATTTGAGTCTGAATATGAAAATTATATTTTTATTTTTGAGAACACTGGGCCAGGACTCCATATCATGAGCTTGTGAGAATGCTGACTAGTGTAGGATGGTGTAGAATGCTACACTGTACCTTCCCGTTGCTCAGATACACCAGCTGGCTAAACGTTTCCAGACCACGCAGGGCTCCCCACACTTCATTGGCAGTCAGTGTCGCAAGCCCTTTGGATATGGTCAGATTATCTAAAATATTAGAAAAAAAAATTGGGGTTTGTTTTTCTATCATTCAATGTGTCATTTTCTCATTACATACAAATATAGAAAATCGAGATTCATTAGGAGGCTATTTTTAGGTTTAACACATTCAAGACTGTAAAGTAAAACCTCACTGTAGAGACAATGATCTCAGTCTGAAACAAACATTATTACAATGGAACATATAAGCTTCATTGGCGAGTAGAGTATCATCCTAAATACTTTCAATACTAAATGAGTAATTGATTTGCCTATAAAGGGTGAAAAACTCTATAACAAATGAGTGGATTGTAACCAAAATCCAACTTGACCTGTATTTTGATATCATTTACTTGCTCACCAAATATGTATTCAATACATGAAGTCTTTCAAAAGTTATTGCATGGAAATGAAACGTCTACTGACAGACAATGCCATACCGTAATATGTCCTTCATTTTGACAAGTGGATAAAAATCTTAAGAAAAATAAAATTCTTATTAAATCATATCCATCTAATCAAAAGTAAAAAGATTTTGATAGATAAAACAGTCAGTAAAATTTAACAACAGTTAAAAGGAACAAATAATTTGTGCTTTAGGTTAAAAACATGGGACCACTTCAAAAGTTGTGTGCAGTTTAATAAATTGTTAGATTATGCTATCCTTGATTCTTGGTCCTGTGGTAATGTACACGACTCTAGACCAAAAGGCTGCTAAGGTTCAAACCCCATTTAGGGCAAGGATTGTTCATGAGTCATAACCTTCTTGCACAAAGTAATAGTCAGGGCTCACGCTGTCGAGCGCCAAATGCGCCAAATGGCTCATGATTATTAAAAGTGGCCCGAAAATTTTGAATTTGGCGCATTGTCTTGTCGCATGGTTTTTATTTTTGTCATTTACCTAAGCAGTCAGACTGGTTATTGGTTTCGCTCACGCAGAGCATCGCTAGACCGAGAAAAATCGATAACCAGTCTAGCACGCGCGTCCTTCACCCTGTGTATCAGTGTATTTCACAGTTATGGCAGTTGGCACGTACGTGTTGATGACTTAGTAGTTTATCGGCAATTAAAGAAAAGGTAACGACGGATTAAGGACACGATGATTATTTATTTGACTGTCGGAACAAAGGCACACTTATTGGATTGTTTGTTACGGTTTAGTCTGACGATATTCAGTCTCGTTCGGCAAGCGATAATCAAAAGATACGGTAAGTATAATCACAGGGAATCGGCTCATAGTCCATACAGTCGATATATAGAGATAACATAATCAGGGAATCGGCTCATAGTCCATACAGTCGATATATAGAGATAACATAATATTATGTTATCTCTATATATCGACTGTATGGACTATGAGCCGATTCCCTGTGAGTATAATTAAAGGGACAATTAAAGATCACAAGCAAATTAAATAACCGACAACGAAAGGGTATATAATCTTGACCAATCCATCAGTCATCCTAGTAGCACATATAATCATTATAAATGCCCATATTTTGTCGCATTCTCATTAAATTATTGGCTCATCCTGGCTCCAAAATTTGGCTCAAAGAAAAAAAAAGTGGCCCCAATTTTGGACCATTTGGCTCATGCCTTGGCTCATAAAAATAATTCCCAGCGTGAGCCCTGATAGTCCAACCCAGGAACCATCGAGAGTGATTAGTATAAGATGCAAGAACTTCTTTCACAATCAGTGTTACCATAAATTAACTAAGTTTAAACTTAAACTTAATTGAAAATGGACTAGGGGGAAAAGTCACACATGATGAGGAAACTGTTTAATAATTCATTAATATCTCTTGAGCAGTTTTATTTCTCTCATTTTTGGTTTGACAATTTGTTCCCTATATAGATGTCAATCTAGGAATTTGAATTTTATATCATTATGCTTCTCTCTATTGTCTGACCTGTTTGAACACTCCATAAACCTTATTTGCAAAAGACTGTTCAAAAGAGTTACTTTTGACCCCAAAGATGGTGGTGTATGACATACAGTGTGCACCTGCCGAAAACAGGAACTGTCTATATTAGCCATAATTATGAATATTAGCCAGAATTGTGAACATGTCCATCAGATACTGTCTGAAAAACTGTTTGTTGAGATTAGATTTCACACATGACAAGCTGATGATATTCATGGCATGTGCCAGATGACTGTCACTGAGTTCTTTAGGTGACTGTGTGTGTATTTCAGGACAAGTACACACACATTGGAAGTTTATGATGATGAAAGGTAAGGAAGGTTTGGTGAAAACTGAATGGGGAAAACTTTATCTAAAAGGGCAGATAGGGCACTGTCAGAAAGGTCAGGCACAGATCAATATTAAAGAGGGCAGGATGAAGCACCCAGTGGCACTGCCTGTTAAGTCCTATCAATTAGCCGCTCTCCGAGTGACATGCTAATTTTGGAACTGGACATCACGCCTCTGCAGGAATAGCTCCAAACCGAAAGAAGAACGATGTCACAAATTACGGTTAAACAAATGTGGACTAACGTAACAGTAAACTGTTGCATGATAAGATAAGCAAGATATTTTTTGTGACAGCTCTTAAAAACTTAGCATGTCTCATTGTGCATCTTCAATGCTACTGGACGGTATCATAAATAAATACTTACAGGACTCGTCTGAGTTCAGACTTGGGAAGGTGGAATCGTCCAGACATTTTGACTTCATTGTGACGCTCAGCTCTCCCAATGTCAGCATAACACCTTGCCTCTCAACTACGGGTTCAAATCTCAAGGATGACATGGTTGGAGATGATCCAAAAATGATTTTCTTATACCGAGTAAAAGCATTTTGTATGGTGTCGCATCTTCCACCCACTGAAAACAGGAATTTGTCAGGAACGATTTCATACATAACCAAACTTGTTGTCATCTTCTGTGGAGCCGGCCATGGTGCTCCGGCTGTTGGTACTAATCGAACAGAACTCTGAAAACCTCCTTCACACGCGCATAGCGTGACGAAAGAAAAAAATAAAAACAACACTGCGAAACTTCCTGGATTCAAACCACTCGCCATTTTGCACGGAAATAATCACGTGAGCTCAAGTATGTCATGTGGTGTCATCGGTGTCACGTGATGTATATCATTTCGCCCGAATGCCTGTTCGTCCATATACTGGTTCGCACCTGGTCGGTTCGCCCTCGATAATAATAATAAACGTTATAAAGAGACCGGCAGCCACCCACCCAAAATATTGACATACCCAACGTTGCTTGTCTTAGCAAGTTGGGAACAGACCATTTCACCAGAGGATCGGTAATACCTGGTATAATTCGTTGATTTAAATTGATCAAAAATCTCAAATGTATGCTTATTATATCCCATTGACAATGTTTGAAATTTTACACCAGCATGTAGATTACTAAGATTATGTATTCGGGAAGTGCTCGATGATTTACGTAGGTTTACGTCTCATTTCAGAGTGAAATGGTTTATATCAAGTGACCGCATCGCACAAAAGCTAGCTGAACTACAAGGCAGTTAAAGTATATACTGAAAATAAAAAGAAGATCAAATTTAACCACGTAAACCCTATTCATAACTGAATTATCGAAATTATTTATTATCCAATCAAATATTTTGATGTGACCGTTTCGAATATTCTGGGACCAATATGATTATTTTTTCGACAAATATTAATTGAGTTTTAAGCCCCGGTCACACGTACTGAACCCGTAAGGCATTTGTGCAACGGCACGACAAAATAAAAAAAAATTAAAAAAATCATGGTCATCAGGGGTCGTTGTAAGACAGTCCTGCGGAATTTGAGCCTCTTGACGTCGACTGTTATTTTAAGACTCTTTATTGCACCTTTTTATGATGCGTATATATGTCTTGTGTTGGTCGTGAGTCTGGCTAACGACAGACTTACAACGTTCTTGTGCCTGCCGTTTGATGAATATATCATCGTGGGTACCAGAAGAAAAAAAAAAATTCAAATAATCTTACGACTGTCGCAAGACTGTCGTACGACTGTACGTCACACTACTGTCTCACGAATGTCCTACGACTATACGTCAGGACAGTTGCAAGATTGTCTCACGAATTTTATGTATAGATTAGTTCATACACGAAGCTACATTAGGCATTCACATATCTGGTTCACAGTTTCCTTTACACTATATAGTCAAGAGGGCGGAACCCGAGTGACTATGTCGTATAGTTAGAGGCAAATATGAACTAGATTTCGTGAATGCGTAAATTCGCTTTTTTTTTCGGGTATACAGTACAGTTCGGACAAATGAACGCTTGGAAATAAAAACTGTATTTCGTCGCTGAGAGGGGATGGTTACTCCACCTGAGAGAATACACCTAGTACTGCCGAGGGAGTGTCTGACAGAACTCTAACACGGGCAATCCGCATAACATAATTTTGCTGTTGGAGTTGATCCCATCCCGTGAGCAGCCCGGAACCGGCGAAACTGGAGGGTTTGGCAGTGAATCGAGCGACACAGCCTGAAGATTGGACAGTATAGTACTCATCTGACACAAAAGTTGGAGCGAGAATCTGTCGGTAACCTTCTTCGCACTCTCGAGGACAGGGCCAGTGCCTGCAGCCTCCTTCTCACCATTCGCCCGACAGCCATCGTCTCATGTATGACGTCAACAGGATCGCTGGCAATAACAGCGTTGTCGCCTTCATTAGCTTGGGACAGGGTGTCTGCAGATATGTCTGGTGCACATCGGTCTTCCTTGTTGATTTTCTTCTTGGAAGGTATCCTGGATATAAATTTTGATTTAATTAAAGTTGAGTAGAACAGGTTGTTATATAGTCGGTGGCCCACGACTGTTTCGCGACAGTCTACCACCTGATATGATGGCAGTTAGACCTCACCTCCCCGATAACTCACGACTGTCAAACGACTGACTTGCGACACATCGTCGACATAACCACGATTCATTTTTATTTATGTCGCGTACTCATCGCAAAGTATTATCGAATAAGACATGTTTCAAGGTCTGGCCACTACAAATATTTTCATATCTTTACAACATTGATTTTTCTTTTCAAAATAGGCAAAATCACCACGCTTTCCTATAACATTAGTATTTGTCCTTTTCCGAATGCTATTTCTTGCACGTGCAACGGCGTTTGGTTAAATATCGAAAGTACTAGGTATAATCTATATTGTAACAAACTCGACCCGGCCCAGGATCGAACCCGGTTCGCCGGCGTGCAAGTCCAATGCTCTATCCACTGAGCCAAAAAGTCGACTTCCTGACCAAACGTGACATAACTTACCCCTCTGAAAAACTGTAAACTGTTCGCATATATAAAATTTCAGGGGGGGGGGGGGTGTCAGTCCTCCCGGATTTGTGAGGAAGCCTTCCAGCTGGCTTGTGGTACGTCGGTGATTTACCCGGATGCCTCAGTGCATTCGGGGTCTTCCTCCACCGTCGCTATATGAAGAAATACTGTCACAGCGATGATAACTCAAAAATCAATCAATCAATCAATCAATTAAAATAGTTCTAAGTAATACGTTTCACAAACGCAGCAGAGCAATACTAATTGAGCCGTCGAACACTTTTATATAGAAAAGAATAAAGAAAGTGTGAAGCAGAAAATATGGTAGATGGAGAGTATTGAGAAAAGGAAGAAAGAAAACCAAGGTAGACAAAGTACGATTGTAGTTATACAAACACAGAAGTTCTCCCAGTCTGGTAGAGAATCCATTTTACTGCAGACATGGATTCACCAAGGGTGGGGGACCTAGGGGGCTTAAGCTACCCCCCTCCCCGGCCTGATCATATTATTTTATAGGTGACTGAAAATGCCTTGATTGTGTAAATACTTGTGGTAATTGGAAATCCCCATTGTGATCCCCTTACTGAAATAAAAGTTAGCTAATTGACCAGTCACACAGGCCGACCCCTGCTGAGAGAGCATCCGCTGTCACACTTATCTTCGCTGTCACTTTGGTAACGTTAACATCCAAACTTAACATCCTCAGCTCAAATTAGCTTAGTTAATTACCAATCATCATTTTTAGGCACTAAAATAAAAACTTTCGGTATAAATAGAACAAACCTGTAAATTACAGATGATTCTTTAAAATTTGACCCGCTTTCGGCTTCTAAACAAAATTGTTCAGGAGTGAGGGGCCACACTCCAGGGTCCGCGCACAGAGCTGAGCAGGCAGCCGGACCCTACTTAAACAAGGTATCAGTCAGTCAGTCAGTCAGTCAGGCAACGTCATTGTGTCTGCTCTAATCTGAATCAGTAAAACGCTTGTGGGCATGTCACAGATGTCAATTAATGCACTGATAGCGATTAGTATAAATTTAAGTCGTATTTATTGTGCATATTATAGTAAAATTAATAAACGAGGATCAAATCAAACTCAATGTTTTATACACTTTTGAACTGCGAAAAAAATCCTAACATTTATTTTATGATTTTATGGACGGCTTTAGTGCTGTGATTCTCTTTCTCTCTCTCTCTCTTACAGATTATAAGGTGAACATAAATATATACATTTAAATAGAAAGGAATCATATTTAAAACAACAAATGGACAATAACAGACATGTCAATGTTAATAAATTTAATAGAATGTAACCAGTTTATGCTTTTTTTAATAGAGCCCTAAAATATAATGTAATACTTTATTGTACAAAGAAAATAATAACCTTCTCAATCACTTTCATTTCATTTTTTTTTTTAATTTATTTTTTATTTTTAACGAGATTTAATATAGCCAAAAAGTCCCCCAGCTGTATGGGGACGTCCCATTTTGTCTACATACCAAAATCACCTTTCGTCTACTGTCATAAATTTGAAGAAAAAAAAATCCCATTTCGTCTACAAATCAAAGTTTGTCTACAAACCATGGACTTCCGGTTGAGAGAGTTCAAAGTAAAGATCTCACTTTTTCATAGCTATGAAAATGATTCAAATCGGTTAACAATTGTAGAACAGAAAATGTGTGTATATGAAAACGAATTGTATTGCAAAATAAAATGAGTAACAGATTAAAATGTGTTTGTTTTCTTTGACAATAGGATCCTCAAAACAAGGTGATAAGTAGCACAGGTGATGGGTGTAGATGAAATGGGACGTAACCTACTAGGACTCGCAACCTAGCATTGCATCCAATGCCATAAAATTCGTAATAATGGCAATATAAATGATACAGAAAAATATTTTCACGGATCTAGATATATTGGTTTAGAGGGCTGTGAGTTTGAGCCACGGCTACCATTTATGTTTTTTTTGTATGCGAGAAATCTTTACGGAGGATGTGTCTAGCACTTGTCCTTAAAAAAAAAAACGATGGTTAGCTAGGTTAACTTCACGCCTGGGTCAAGAATCTTGTCAAAACAGAAGAAAATAAGGTGCAAAATGCACCTCCGTCATCCTAGATTTTTTTCCCGGACCCCCTAGCACTGGCATCACAATAATGTCTTTAGCCCCCCCCCCCCCCCCCCCCCCCCATTTGAAAAATTCTGACGATATTTTCATATACAATTTAGTTTTTCATTTCATTTCATTTTCATTATACTATCCAGCAAGAAAGCAACTTTTTACTCCCGCACCGCTGACGTAATAGTGAAAACAGGTTCTTTCTCAGTCGGTCGCAGAAAGATGAACAGATCTAATTACGAGGAACAAGCTCTGGGCAACTGCTTTGAACGCTGGGAAATCTGGACTGTTTTATAGGCTACCGGAAGTACATATTGCTAGACGGAGCTAGACTGGTAAGCTCATAATTGGGCAGATTCGATTGGATGTACGCCCCTCTGGAGTAGCCTTTTTTGTTGATGCTGAACCAACAAACATGATCTGTCATCATATGGGTAGAAGTATCATGCAATTAAACCATAAGGAACTTGGCTGTTTATGTCATTGTCTGTACAAGTCTTTAGCACTATCGATAATTTCCATTGTGTGCGGTATGGACTGTACGGTATGGGATTATATGTACAGTATTAGCTTTTACAAATCAACAAGGCTTTGTTGTAGCCTATTTTCTTTTCGTAGTTGATTGATGCTGAACCAA
>CM037777.1:11978620-12028620 GCA_021229015.1 Solen grandis | reverse complement strand
CCAACCCAGAGTTTTCAAGTTGTAATAATAATTACACAAAATTTAATGACTTAAATAGTACCAGTAGATAATGATACAAATTGAAAAGTGTACCTGTTCTATCATAAGTTTCAATGTCAAAATCTAGAAATTTACGACAGCCCCTGAAGTCTTCAAGAGTTAAGTCCCTTGATTCGTCTGGTGTTGGTGGTATACTGTCTGTCTGTACCACGGAGGCGTAGCTGGCCTTGGTAACGTACTTATCGTGAGCTGCACTGAAGCTTTTGGCTGTAAAGCAGAAGAATTACAATATTTTATGTGTTTATGTATGCTGGACACATATTTTCACGATACTTACACTCATGATATGAATATGATATATGTTTATATTGTTTACTACTTTTTTGAACTTAGATTGCACAATAAAAAGTTTAATAAGTGTATAAATATATTTTGTTTAGTTGGGGTTGCAAGGTATCATTTTGGCGAGGCAATTTAATTAGCAATCTCATTAAATGAAATATTTAGTGAAAAAAGTAGAAAGCATACACAATCACAGTATTTATCAAACATATTTATACTGCTCCTAGCTAACGGTAATAATACAGCATAGCTGCTACTGTACGACAACTACACATAAACATACAATGATGGTATAGGGTCTGAAAGGCCCACTTGTCTTATAGTTATACATGTAGGTTTAAAGGTTTTTTTTGTTGTTGTTCCTTTAGTATCCTTTAAATAAAGTTCATTTAGTAAAATATATATATTGGGATTCTTGTAACAATGTTATACTGTTTATATTTTAATGGATAAAATGAATGAGTATACATGTTACATTATGTTTTAAGCAATATAGTGCATCATGTAATTGTTGTGTTAATTATTAATTGTTATGTCATGTCTTTATCACTTGAAAAAAAATGTGTTTATTATGATATATGAAAGATAATGATTTAAATAATGTTTTCAAACCTATGAAATTAAAAAAATAAATAATCATTTAAAAATATGTACATGCATAAGAAAATCATGTAACAGGTGCTGAGTGAATGACTAGGATCCAACTGAATATTCATGGCAGCTGAATTTTTTTTTTTTGATTTTTTTCAAAAATGTTTCAAGCAGGCCTTTTTATAACAATATCATCATAGAATACTGCTTTAAATGATTTTATGATACCTTTTTCAGTATTCTTTTGGAAATGTTTCTAAATTCATAACATTAACAGCCAAAAGCAGGAGGGATGTTTTGACTGAAATATGATTCAGCATAACTATCAGTCTGTCTAAGTACACCTCCTCTATATATGCCACTGATGGTAGATAGTGTACTTTAGTCATATTGCATTACTTTAATCAAGAATAAGTAAAGATATTTAATATAAATCAACTATTGAATAATCACTATATGCCTTTATAATAATGAGCTTTTTTAATTAGGTCTTTCTGACCTTATCCAATTAATGAATGACTGAATTTAAAACAGTCATTGCTGTTGGAACTTGGACTAACTCTATTGAAATCTGATCTGCCTATATTCTCAATAGTGATTGATGTTGGAACTTTAGACAACCATAGCAGACCTCTTTAGACATTTGTCCCCTAGAAGCTAGTGCCTTAAATCAAAGATCTAATAAAATGGTGAGAAAAATTAGCAGCTTGACCAAGACAAAAAACCCAGTGCCTTCAGCTTACAGGGCAAATGCTCTCCTGACTGAGCTACCCGGGCCACCTACACACATTTCTCCCTATTATGAGTAGAGTACAAGCGAAAACATGATCTCAGAGCACAAACAGTCATGGTTCCACATTGGGCGCCAAATGTCACAAGGAGTGAAAAATGTGCAGATTCATCAGAACTCAAACTAGAGGCCTTTTTTTAAAGGGTGGATGTTCTACCAAATTAGCAAGCAGACTGCCTTCACAGAGCTCTCCCCTATTTTGAGTTATTGTTACTGTAATATAACTGTCTTATCTAGTTTCTACAGTGTTTTTTTTTTCCACTTTGGGGGGAAAGTAGTCTGGGCCCATAGGAGGGGGAAAAAAGTGTGCAAACAAGCTAAAAGGGGATTTTTTCTACTATGTATAATGTAGGAGTTTATTGTAGTTTACTCTTATTTAATGATCTTAAATAATAATTATAATAGTCATAATATTTATAATATAACATGTTTGAACAGTTTCATCAAGAATATAACACTTAAAAAAGATACTGCATCCACACAATATGGTATGTAAACCGTCATAATCATGGAGGGGGAAAAATGAAAAAATTGGGGGGAAAATATATATATTCCAGGCAGGGGGAAATGCCTCCTATATTCTCCGAATATTTTGTCCAAAAATACACTGTTCTATGTACCAAATTATCACTTGATTCAGCTTCTACCAACCCTAATGAATAATTGACTGAATAATTACTGTAAAAATGAAAGTTAATATTATAAAAGCACCTATTACAAGAAATTCATGTATGGCCAAAAGCTAGGCCCCAAATGTCACAGCCCTGATTACTCACAATAGGGGAGAAAGATGTGAATGGGGCCAAGTAGCTCTTTCAGAAGTGCCTTCACCCTGTCAGCGAAAGGCCCCGGGTTCAAGTCCCAGTCAGGCTGCACATTTTTCTCAACCTGTGACATTTGGCACCCAATGTGGGGCCGTTAATGTATAGTTCTCTAGCATATACAGCCTTTGGGTTTGTTGAGAACATAGCAATTTGTTCTCTGTACTGTAAATTCCAGGACAAATTCCAAATTGGCAGGTGAGTATGTAACAACATATAAATAACAATTATCGGTGAGAGAATTGTGTAAGTGTTCTGGTGGCTCCAAGTAGAGATTAGTGGTTCAGCCAGTTGAGCACTCGCCTGTAAGAAAGGGGTCCATGGTTCGAGTCCTGGTCTGGCTGCAGATTTTTCTTACCTGGTAACATTCACATTTCTATTATTTCTCTTTGTGCTTTTGCCATTAATGCAGACTGCCTACCACATCAACAACAAAAAAGTCTTGACACTGAAAGCGTCTAAAGACCAATGCACACATTCTTATCATTCATTAATGAATTACGTATCTACTTCTTTAAATTAAACCAAAATTAACTAAAAGAAATGGTGTAAACTTACCTATGAATTCTAAGTGAGGAAGAATTTCGCTTTTCTCTGATATTTCGAAGCGGAGATTCAGTAAATTGACATTCATTTGTACGATACATGAAAAAGACAATTTCTACATACGATCTCTTAATTCAAAAGGCCCGTTTCAGTTAGTTGGGCCTCTCTACGAAATAGAACAACCTTTGTGTCCCAAATCGGTATACAAAAGGTAAATTACTATAATGTCGTTTGTACTTTCATTTGTTTTCAATATTTACGTCTTCCCGTGTTGCACATTTGGTAACAATTTAGTATAGTGTATCCTTTTAAGTCCATCCAAATTTAAGACGTTTAATAAACGAAAGTAAATTCATTAATGACCTTTCAGCTATAAAAAATAGTTATTTTGTGAGTTTTCCATCTGTGATTCAATATTTTTTTTTTTTTTTTAAAGGTTAATTTTTAATCTTATAAAAACTATTACGGTTATGAGGCACATGTTAACTTGCACATCGTTTGCAAATACTTAAACATGTCTGCTAAAAGCGATGACGCGATTTTGAAAAGGATACATAATCCAAACTTAAGTCATATTTTGCATCCAGTAACAATTCGTCATTTATGCAGAGAGTGGCTGAAAGAGGACACGCCAAATTTTGACTATGGTGGATTTGTTGTAGGAGAGAAAGAGGAGACAGCAGTGTTACTGATGAAGAGTGCAGGTGTCCTGGCAGGGAGACCGTTCTTTGATGCTGTCTTTAAGGAGCTGGACTGTGATGTGATATGGGAAACTGTACAGGAAGGTTCTTCAATTGAACCGATACAGGTGGTAGCGACTGTGAAAGGGAAAGTAAGACAGATATTGCTTGGAGAGAGGGTAGCCTTAAACATTATGGCTAGAGCAAGTGGGATAGCGTCTGCTGCTCACAGATTGAAGGAGCTTGCAGAAAGTGTCGGATGGAAAGGAGAAATAGCAGGGACAAGGAAAACAACCCCAGGTTTCAGATTGGTTGAAAAATACTCTTTGCTTGTTGGTGGAATATCAACGCATCGTTATGATTTGTCGTCAATGATAATGTTGAAGGATAACCATATATGGACAGCTGGAAGCATTTCACAGGTAAATTATCAGCAAAGATGAAAAGTTGACTTAAAATGTGCCATTGCTCTACTCTCAGATTGTTGCAGAAGCTCAATATCCCATCAATGATGCACATGGCTGGACATGCTTTTTTCATGCCCATCTGAAGCAAAAGGTTCTAAAGGAAGATTAATATTATTTTGCTGTTGTTTATTTGTCACTTTTTAATCACTGGTTTTCAACGAAAATCCTGGTTATTAAAATGGGGAATGTCATTGGGGTGGGTGGGTGGTGAACGGATGGGCAGGCAGACGTCAAACATTCATTTCCATTGAATATAGATATAGTTTTCATATCTGGTAGATTGATAGCTTATGGGAAGAGAAAGATTGGGATTGAAAACAGATTTTTTATTTCTGTCAAATAACTTCTTTTAGGAATGAGGTATGATGATCATATTTAGTATATAGATACCATATGCAAAGAGGAAGATTGGGATTAATTGCAGGTCAATAGGGTCAATGTCACTGTTACTTAAAATAGTTTTACTTGAGTAGGGTGATACTTAAAAATCTGGTTTCGTGTCATTTGACATGTTTCTTGTTTTCTCTGTCGGGAGCCATGCGTAAAACAAAAAACATTGGGAACTGAAGTCACACAGTTTTTCAGAAGTTTGCACTAGCAAAACTATGTACCAAAATTTGTGATGTTTCACACAGTGTGTGCAGAGTTATGGCCCTTGATTACTTCAAATAGCTTTTAAGTATATATAACAAATATAAATATTAAAATTACATGTACATTATCTCCTTATCTTTGGTTGCCAGAGTCACAAATGTCATGCAAAGTTGGGCAAATGTTTTTTTTTTTTTTTTTTTAATTATTTGTTTTGTTCAATACTTGCAGATTTAAGGCCCTTGAATTACTTGAGAAAAAACAACAAAAAAACAACAACTATGTCTTTCTGTTCTTCTAAACTGTATGAGATAGTATAACTTTAATGGATGTTTAGTTGTTAAGTTGCATGTGCACTTGAGATTTTGTTCACAAATTGTACTGAGTTATGGCCCTTAATTGATTTTGGCCTATGGAAACATCTCTAATGTTGAAAGTTTGAAACTTAACATGAATGTATATTATACATGATGCATGTTCATACATTAAATTTTACAATATTAAAGCAGCTTGTTCACAGATTATCTGTAGAAAAAAAAATAGTGTTGGTGAAGTCTTTGTTTCCTGACATATAAACTTACTCATCATGTTTACCTAGCAACCACAGTTACCTCCAGGAAAGGCTGGATGACAATCATGAAAGAATGGTGACACTGGACAGACAGATGGCAACTAGGGAAGACTAGTACAGTTTCAACTTGGGCTGGCAACCCAATTTACAATTGCTGTTACAGTGGCAACAAGTACAAATGACAGAAG
Source organism: Solen grandis (assembly GCA_021229015.1). Taxonomy (NCBI): domain Eukaryota; kingdom Metazoa; phylum Mollusca; class Bivalvia; order Adapedonta; family Solenidae; genus Solen; species Solen grandis. The sequence continues at coordinate 12,023,033 of CM037777.1, read as the reverse complement.
ACAACCCTGGGGCTTCCCGAGGGGAGGGGGAGGATGAGAGGCCCAACAGGACGGGTACACTGGAATCTACCCAAAAAGAACAACAGAAAACAACTGATACAGTGACCTGCACAATCATGTGTGAAGGTCTGCAAGAATCTCCACCAAACAGAATGCAGCACCCAAGCCAGTCAATGAAAAGAAAACAGGAAAGCCCTGAACATCGACAAGTGTCAGAGGCCAAAGATGAATGATAGGAAGTGGGATGACTTTGACAATGATCTTGACACCATCCTCCAGTCTACCCTTCAGGGGAAAGTAGAAAGGAAGATCCAATCCCTGACCACGTTTTACATATTCACTGGGACTCGTGAGATTTGGCAGTGAAGAAAAGGAGAGACAACCCAGACAAGCCCCGGTTCCAAGCAGACACAAGAGAGATAGGGTTAAAATCAGGATAGAACTTAACTCCATAAGAAAGCAGTTTTGAAAGGCCAATGAAGATGAAAGAAGGGGATTGGCACAGATTAGGGAAGAGTTAAGGAAGAAACTTAAGACATTGACAACAGCAAAGCGGCTCAGAAAGAAGCGAAAGGAAAGAACAAGGAAAACCAACCAGTACTGATTTACCAAGACCCGGCCTGCTTGGTTTAGAGAGGGGAGGCAGCATGCAGAGCAGTAAGGAGGAGGTTGTCTAGTACCTGAAGGAAGTCCACTCTGACCCTTCCAGAGACCAGCCTCTAGGCAACTGTGACAAGATAACCCCTGTTTATCGACCTCTGTTTCCTCTTGACATGAGAGAGCCAACTCTCCAAGAAGTCAGACACTGCGGAAAAAGCAAGGGCCTGCTCGGCACCTGGTTCCAGTGGTATACCATACAAAGTCCACAAGAATGCCCAAAGCTGCTCAAAGGAATCTGTAAAAACTGTATGGAAGAAAGGCACAGTTCCAGAATGCTGGCAGGCAGGCAGCAGAGGGATGCTTTGTTTCAAAAGAGAAAGAGTCAAAAACAGTCCAACAGTTTAGAATCATCTTACTTCTGAACATCTCACTTTTGAACATCTTGACAACCTACTTGACTGTTAATGCCTGTATCAACTCATCTGTACAGAAGGGAGGGATTCCAGGATTCTCAGGCAGTGTAGAGCACAACTGCTCCACGAGGCTCGAATCAACGACAAGAATCTTACTGTCCAGCTCATCCAGGAAGCACTCCAGCACTACTACATGTATGTTCCCAACCTTGTGGTGATGAAAGAAAAAAAACGTTCCAAAAGTCGCCTTGAAAAAAAAACAGTTTTAGCCTTGAAAAATCCTTGAAAAGTCCTTAAATTTAGATAAGAAAATCCTGTATGAACAATGAGACAGACAGAGGGCAAACCTATAGTTCCCCTCTGGTGTAAACACCGGTAGGAGATTTATTAGTCCTGGAGATGGTTGGCTAGTTTTCTTATTTAGTCTGTCTATCAACTTTGAAATTGTTTGTATCTGAAAATTTAATAAAGGTTAAACAAAATTGTTTAATTAAGCTTTTGGTACTCTGGTGAGCATTCTAGGGCCATGATGGCCCTCTTATTAAAGATTAAATGTGTACTTCACTAAAAAATGCCACAATAAATACATTGCTTATATTTTTCAGGCTGTCAAAGATGCCCGTGTTGTAGGTGGGTTTTCTACCAAGATTGAGGTGGAGTGTCGCAGTGTTGAAGATGCCATGGAGGCTGCTGAAGCAGGTGCTGAAGTGGTCATGTTGGATAACTTTTCTCCAGAGGTAACTGCATGGACATGATTCATGGGAAAGAAGAATCTTTCCCTTAGATTTAGAATATGCACTTTTTTTTATTATTATAATCATCAGTGTTGTATAAACTTTATTGAGCAAAAGTAAGGTTTCATTTTAATGTGAGTTACTTAAAAATTTATTGAGATTCAGTATAAAATATAGCCAGATCAGTCATGCAGTCAACAAGTCAGTTTCAGTCAGATTTTTTTGTTCATATATCCCCGCCTCAAAGCTTTTGGAGAGCAAGAACAATGTTAAACATTGTTTGCAGGCTGATCTGGTTTTATTGGTATGTTGCATATACAGGGTAGAGGTCTAAGCAGTCATATGTGGATGTTATAGGCAGAACACATTGTTTTCCCCTGGAAAGACATGACACTGTATATTGAATGAAATATGTTTATGTAACATTCATTGGAAGAAATTTGGAATGAACATCAGTAAACTGTAAGTTGTGTAGCAAACCTGTAGGCACAGTAAAAGTTTGAATCTCATTAGAGATGTACGATAACAAATATTGATTATTGATTTCCTGTGTATACATGGACCATATTGATAGGTCTCCTTCATGTTAATCCCTTCCAAAAGCTGACAGTAGGTTTCAAATTGTAATGTAAACATTGAATAGAGATTGAATAGTTCAGGTTCACGAAGCTGTTGGTATGTCTGCTCATGATAGGGAATGATAATATAATCTGAATAGTCTGTGCATCAAGAAAGAAATATTTAAAATTAATTTTATATGTTCAGAATGGATGAATATATTATGCATAATATTTATTTCATTAAGCTGTATCTAATTATGTATCTATTGGAAGAGAATCATAATTCATATGCATTTATTATTTGTAGTGATCTAGCAATTTTGTGAAGCGTAAGGGTGAAATTGTATACCATACGTGACCAGGAATCGAACCCAGGATGCATTGGTGAGAAGTGAAGGGTGTTAACGCTACGCTATGCAGGCTCCCCAAGTACTGTAGAAATTGTAATGTTAAACTTGCATAAATTTTATTCATAGAGAGAAAATATCTTAATACATTGTTTTAATTTTGACAGTACTGTTGATTACAAAACTATGACCTTTGACCTTCATGTGACCTTGATCTTTAACAATTCATGAAACTCCTTTTGATAATTAGTAAGGACTCTAAGGATTAGTAAAGATTGTTGAGTTCTTCCTTAACTCATTGAAATAAATACATGTATAAACAAGAAGATATTAGAGTCTGACCAAACAGTGTTGTGTGTGTGTGTGTGTGCGTGCTGGAGTGGGGGGGGGGGTCATTATCACCCTTAATAAGGACACTAGTTGTAACCAAAATTTAATAATATCAGTGTTGCAAAATATAACTATGGGAGATTTTTTGTACATTATATTTATTTCAGGCTCTACCTAAGGCAGCTGCTGCACTAAAAGAATGCTTCCCCAATCTCATCATAGAGGCCAGTGGCGGAATAACAGAAGCCACACTTACGCAATACTGTGATAAAAACATTGATGTTATCTCTCTTAGTCGGCTTACACAGGGTTACGATGTGGTGGACTTTTCTTTGAAAGTTCGCAAGGAAGGAATTGACCCAAGAAATTTGCCAGTAAAATTGTAGCACCATTAATAGTAGGGTATAGGATAGTGCAAAAAAAACTACCGCAATAGCCAAAATCTTGTGTTTTTATTTTGTTGTGTATTATTTTAAGTTGAGCTATCAACAACTGCACTTCTCAGCTGGAGGAAGTTGTTTAATCATGATATTATTAGTTTTAAGACTTTATTAGAATAATTGGTCATTGAAGCTTCATCAAAGTAAAATATCTCTCAATAAAATTTGAAGTTATTGTAAGTTCAATGTTTATGGGATAAAATAGCGAAACAAACAATACTAGATTTTATATTTATGCATCAGTTTTTAGCTCGACTTTTCGAAGAAAATGAGAGCTTATACTGTCACTCGGGCGTCGGCGTTGCAACACAAGGTTAAAGTTTTTTTCAAACATCAATAACCTAAATACTATCAAAGGTATTCCACCCAAACTTAAAATACTTATTCACCATCATCACTTCTACCTTACTTCTTAGGCCCACAACCCTGGCTATCCTATTTTTGGAGTTATGCCCCTTTCATACTTACAAAACAGCCAAAATCAAGGTTAAAGTTTTTACAAAGTTGTATATCTTCAATACTATCTACGGTATTCAACTGAAACTTCAAGTACATATTCACCATCATTACCTCTACCTTACTAACAAGGCCCATAACTCTTGCTGTACTACTTCTTAAGTTATGCCACTTTCATACTTAGAAAACAACCAAAATCATGGTAATTTTTTTACATAGTTGTACTATCACATGTATTTGACTGAAACTTCAAGTACTTATTCACCATCACTACCTCTGCCTTACTAGCAAGGCCCATAACCCTGGCTGTACTACTTCTTGAATTATGCCCCTTTCATACTTAGAAAACAGCCGAAATCATGGTTAATTTTTTTACAAAGTTGTATATTTTCAATACTATCACAGGTATTCCACCATAACTTGGAATACTTATTTATTGTTTACCCACACTACCTCAACTTTACTGGCAGGGCCCATAATCCTATATGCAGTGTATTTTCAATTTTACCCTTTTATACTTAGATATTTTTTGGCTGTATTTACAAATAGCAAATAGGTTGGGCAACAACCTCTAATAACATCAAAGATTGGCCCTTTCTTTAATGGCGAACTGAGAAAAGTCGAGCGCGCTGTCTTATGGACAGCTCTTGTTTATTAAGTATTAGTCACTACTTATAGAGTTTTGTTAAATTTAAAGATTAATGTAGAAAAAATCCTTTCATTTTCAGTCCATTTAGATTAGATATGAGATTCACTAATGTTATCCTGTATGAAATATTACTTAAGATTTGTTTCTTTTTATATAGCTTGAGAAACTTGACAGGTCCTTTGCTTGACTAGTACTATGTGCCTTGGAGGGCTGCAAAAGAATCTTGTCTCCAACAGGGCTCAATCCCACTAGCTTCTTGTCCGTAAACAGTGTACACAATCACAGGATGGCGGCTTAGTTAAAATCCAGTCTCTGCTAATCTATAATTGATGTGCAGATATTGTCATCTGTCATATCAAAGCATTTGAAACAGTTTTTTTTTTATCCAATAAAATGCATTTTGTTTTGTTCTTGAATTTACTTTATCTTATATTTATATGATTTATTCAAGAATAAATAATGAAGATTATGTTTCATTTTTATTGTACATTCCAGTGTTTTATTTTACTGTGACAGAAACATATACATTGTGAATTACTGGTGAAAGAATGGACAGCAGTTTCTCTCCATATTACTAACCAAGTTCAAGTATTTTCATTATTTTGTGGAGGGTATTTCACATTCATTTAATAGATCTTGTGTATTCTAAATCATGAATCCACAAAAAAATATATGGTAAACATGAAAGTCCCATAGTACAAAGTAAATGAAGTCAACGAAAAAAAAAATGATTTTGCAGTACTAAAAGTTTCTGGCATTAATTAATCATTGCCCTTTAGGAGTGATTCCAGGACTACAGATGTGGTGACATGCCATTTTTAGCTTGACTATTCAAAGAATAGGATGAGCTAATGTAGTCACCCTGGCGTCTGCATCCTAAGAAATGTTAAGGTTTTGTTTAACATTGCCATTCTCTCCACTATTACTCAATGAATGTCCCTCAAACTTAACATGTGTTTATCATCATCAGACCAACCAGTAGAAACTTGACTTGATCCTGATTTTATTTTTCAACTGCTGCGGGTGTCCCAGGTTCTGGCAGCTACTGTGTCTAACACCCACTCTCCACGCATCTCTGTCCAAAGGATCATTGTTTGCCAAATTGCATATTTTCAGATCAGCCTTGACACATTCAGACTAAGTTTTCCTGGGTCTACCACTGAATATAATGCAGATTGTGGCCACTTATTCACTTAGAAATTTTGGTTAAAGTTTTGCATGCAATAGAAAATTTGGTTCTAGTTTTGCACCCAAGCTACTATACAGCTTATATCTCAGAATTGCTTATGGTATTGACTTGAACGCTTAGGAGTGTGTTCAGGGGTATCAGAAAGCCAAGGAGGATAACTGTTTGACTGAATTTAATACAAATTATGGCCCTTTTTAACTTGGATCTTTTGGTTAAAGTTTTGCATGCACAGTGTATTAGTAACTAGGCATGGAATTGATTTTAGACTTCATAAATATATTCAGGGGTATCAGATTATCAAGGTATATCAGTTTTTACTATTATTATATACAGAGTATGTGAAGGGCAAGAATTGAAATAGATTTCATTTGATTTACCAACAAGCATTTCGAATAGCTCTTGTTTATTTAGAATCTCGGTTAAGGTTTTCACAACACCTAATTTTTTCATTTAACCCTTCAAGATATTGTTTTGAAACTTTGCATACCTGTTTATTATCATCACCTCTACTTGTACATGGCAAGAGTACATAACTCTGTCTTGGATTTTGAACTAATTATGCCCCTTTTCTGACTTGATTAATCTTTTTGTACTTACTCAATTTTTTCACTGAACTCTTTGAGATATTGCTTTAAAACTTGAAGCACATGTTTATTGCTCTTGTGTATATATTGATAATACATAGATTAACTGCAATATTTATTTTTATTGATAAGCATTTGAATAGTCGAACATACTGTCTTACAAACAGCTCTTGTTTCCCTAGGGTGTGATATTGCAGAAGCAACACTATAATTGTCTCATGTAGGAAGTCAGTAGAATCCAGTAGAATGTTTGTGTGTGCTATACCTTTTACAATTCGGATACAAAAGTTCAGCCCAAAGTAAATTTTGCTCAAAACTATCAGTAAGCCAGACATGCTTAATAATGGCAGAGGTGTATGGCTGCCAATACTTGAGTGTGTGGTTGAATCACATGATTCTGACGAATAATAAAAACCTCCTTTATTCCTATTACCCCTAATTTAATAGCCCCCTTCTTTTAGACATTATGATCACTAAAAATATAATTCGGGCTTGTATTTGTTTTATATTTTGGCTTTATCTAGGTTAATTTAGGTTTTATTTTTGATACTGTACAAATAAAGCACCTCAGAATGAACAAGGTTGCACAATTGTTTTCATTTTTTCCTGGGTATGCCCCTGCACCTTCTAGCACAATTATAAATCCACATGAATAGTTGGACTTTAACCCACAGGTCAGGTAGAATATTGCTGGTATCCGGGTACAAAATTATTACCCTTTACCCGATGACAGCATTTGCTATTATAATTCCTGATGTACATTTTTTCTTTATAACATGATATTCTTTAACATAATTTATGTTAAAGAATATCATGTTATAAACTTGTTTTGTAGATAAATACCAATCAGTCATTTTTTCATGCAATGACTATGTTTGCACGGGTACCTGGGTTCCCTAGGGTAATAGAATGACGGGTAGCCAGGTAAAAATAATGCACTCCTTTCAGCTCTAATGATAGAGGGCTTTAGCTACATTGCTGTCCATTTATGTCATTTAACCCTTTCCCTCATAGAGGAAACCATGAAAAGACCTATGCGAACAGCATAAAACCAGATCAGCCTGCGAGTAATTCGCAGGCTGATCAGGTTTTATGCTGTTCGCTGCTCCTCAGTGGTCTGGTAATGAGGATTTTACAATTAAATTTGGTAAGGTTTGAGTTTGGCTTTCTGCAGATCAGGCTTTATGTGGTACCTATTGAGGGCGTCAAAAGGGGTATATATGAGGGAAAGGGTTAAGCAATATTTGGCATGGTGAGAGATTTTGTAAGTAAGTATATAAGAAGAGCAGTTTGCAAGGTGAGACTGAGAGAGTCCTGAACTGGGGACTTGGGGTTTTCCATAATTATAACTGATTACAGGACTGAAACCCTGATATGTACCTGCAGGTCAAGTAGAAAATTGTCGGTTCCTCATGGTACAGAATTACCCATTACGGTTTTACCTGATGTCTGCCTTTTCAATTACAATACCTCATATATACATCAATAGCCAATCTGTAATGATATCCTATGAAAGAATTCTTTTGAAATATGCTCAAATCAAGTACTTCTATAGTTAGTTATTAGATGTGGTAAAGTGTTTATTTTATGCAATGACTACATCTGCAAGAGTATAATGGGTCCCGGGTAAAAAAATGGATATATTACAGCCCTATAAACTTCAGCTATATAACATATATGTGTACATTGCATCCATTATATATCCTAGCCATTGTTTTCAGACTTAGCAGGGGTATGAATTTATCAATATCAGTGATCAGGCCATCACAACTTGTGATGGTTCATTTAGTACTTTGATTATAATGAGGTCCTTTTTTTTTTCTTTTTTTTTTTTTACTCTTTTTTTTTTCACAATTTTTTTTTAATCAGGAACGTAAAAATCAGCTTCACTAAGCTAAATATGAGGATGGAAAACATTTAAGTTTATTAAGAAAGGTGTAAATTATTTTTGTGCAAATTGAAGCTTACTTAGGTGTAAAATTTAAACTTGGTGCAGTGTATCCCTAGAGGTATTGACACGGTTATCTCCCTTGATTGATACTCGACAAAACGGAAGTGAGAATCTCAAAACTGTAAGAAGGTAAAAAAACAAAACAGGTACGCATTCCTTTTAATTAGTCTAAGTTTATTTATTCTCTGAAGTTTATCATATAAAGAAGCATACAATGAATTTTCTTTTCTCCCATTTACTATTTATTTGCAAGCAATTTTTAAATAGTGTAAACATATTTGTGCAGTGGTAGAGCTACGAGTAGTGACAACGTTACCGCCCAGATTATTAAACCAACATGTTACACATCTTATGAATTTAGGATTGTCAAGATTTTTACCTGAAGCAATAAAATTGAAAATTCAACTGATATTTTGCAATATCAAGGAGAAACTATTTCAGCATTATAATTGCTACCCATTTACAATATACAGTATATATACTGAAGTACAGTATGCTAGGAATGAAAAGCAGTTTTCAAACATTTTCCCAACAGCCACATATTATCACCCCTCACAGCAATTTTGTTATCCCAATAAAGTCATGCAAATCAGTTTCATCTCATTGCAAGCAGTTCAAATGATTTCCAAGTTCTATCAACTGTCCAGTGAGCCAAACTCACAGCTGTCAAATTAAGCTTACATTGAAAGCTCCCTCCACTCCCTCCCCACCCCACACTGTCATGACTTGGACTAACTTAAATGATTGGGGAAAGTATTTTTTTCTTGTTTGTTTACTGTTCCCCTGGATTTGTAAATATCATATGTCACTAGCTTCTTGTTATTTTCATTTAAATGTATGTTAAAAATATGAGTTATCTGAATGACATTGCATATTTTCATGTCTATACGAATTGACATATAGACATGAAAATAGGGGAAAGAACTTTTTTGTTATGTGTTGTCAATGTTATTTGGCTTAATTTTGAGTTTAGGAAATATATCTCAATATTTGAAAGTTGGTTTCAGCAGGATGAAAGCAGGGTTTTCCCTTGATATTCCCAAATAGGGGACAAATAACCCCTCAATATATTGAAAAAGAGACAAATTTTGAAATATTTTCAGGTTAATTACACAATTTGAGGGTCAAAATGAGCATTTTCAGGGGTTTACTTAAGGATTTGACTTTCACTTGTCCAGGGGGCAAGTTACTTTGAACATCTACTAGCCCCCAGTGAAAACAGGTTGCCCGATCTTGAAGTTAGTTGGTGTTTGTTAATGTTTAAATATGTGCAATATTAAGGTGAATTGTAGTTAATATGTATCAAGCACATTTTTCAAGCATTTTACCCCTGATATACTATAGAAAATAAAAAAACAACAAAAGATTTCATTAACATAAATAAACTTGCCCGCCGGGCTATCTTCTTAGAAAAATCACTTGCCCGCAGTGATTTTTAACCTGGCACGGGCAAGTGGGCATCCACTTAAGAAAACCCCTGATTTTGTGTACCAGGTAAACCCCTGAATTTAAAGTATTAGACTATTATCGATATAATAATGAAATGTTTGTATTAAATTTATAATGTAAAAAGTAAAAACAATGAAGGTCTGTAAATAATTTATTCTATGCATGCAGTGAAGGAAAAAAATGCCTAATATGTGTTCATTTTCCAGTTGTTAAAGCCCATATTAGGTAATATTTGCAATGTCAGTGTTTGACTTAATTTACATTATAAAAATTCCAATGATTCTTCAGAGAAAAAAAGAGATCAATTTTGCAAAAAATGGATAAGTATGAGACAGCTCATAAATAGTGATAATTGTGATCCCTTACTTTCATTCCTGTGATTTTACTTGACTATTTTTCCCAATTCATAATATTGCATGAAAATTCTCGGGTCAGAAGGTATAAGTCATAATTATATAACAATCCCTGCCTAATCAGATGTCAGATTCCTGCTCCCGCCTTTTGTCCTAAAGGATGTAATTTTATTTGGATTAGTTTCATGATAACAGGTTGCTTTCCAAGTTTAATGCCAGGCTATGACGTGTGAGAGGATTTGGTGGTCGCCTGTCTAGACAAGTTTTTTTTTTCTTCTAGTTTATTACACTCTGGTTTCTTTCTAAAATAATGACCACATAACCACCATATTTACCATTGATTTATGTTAGAATGATGGCCTGTGTAAAATACATTATACTGACGGTGTGTTCATTTACTCAAAACTCAGTGGGAATCACTATAAAAAGACATTATTGGGCATGCAATTTCTTTTGCCTAATGGGGTACACACACTTACCAAAAAGGTTAAAAAAGCAATGTTCAATTTGGTATAGAAGTTTTATTATAAAATGATAATGTTTTGTTTTGGCACATTCTGAAGAGCTGAGTCACAGCAATAAAAACATTTGAGAAACAAATGCCTCACCCTTTAAAAGTGAAGTCTCAAGAAACCAAAGGGAGAACATTAATGAGCCATAGACACATTTTGAACATATAGAGTGAGGGTTGAAGATTAAAAATCACAAAAACCATAATTACCATTCATTATTAAACTTAAAACTAATGAGAGAAGCACTTTTCAAAGTTTTCTATTTTCCATCAAGCAATAATAATTGTGCAAAGTGTGATGTATAGGTAGTAATGCCATTGTTAAATTACTGCATGTTGTATTCATGAATACACCTTATTATGAAAACAAATATTAGTGCAGAAGAAAATATTTTAGATATTGTTATGGGGTTATCCATATATTTTGAGAGATTTGCTTGATACCTTGAAGTCTACTATCTTTACTTGTAAACATGCATGTAAATTAGCCATAAATCTAGACGCAGACAAGTTCTCACATACTTTAGCCAACTCATCATTGTTTTTTTTTGTTTTTCAATCAGTTGACGTTCTCTACATCACAGGATAAAGCAGAGTATTAGGACAGGTGGTACTTGAGAAAGTCGAATCAAACCAGTAAATGTGAAATAGCATACTGCCCTCAGTAGTCTGACCATCATTTTGGTGGAGACTTGAAAATAATGGCTAATGGTAGCACAGGCTGCTGTCATAGAAAGTGTCATTGTACATGTGGTCATGGTCTGGAGTGGTGCTTATATAAAAAGGTGGCTGTTTGACTTTGAGCAGTTGGACAATAGAAATTTATCAGTTTAAACCATATCCAACTTTAGTTTATGACATCTCAGTAATAAGAAAGTTTGTTATGAAATAAACATCTTTTTTAATTAATCCCTTTCTTAAATATGCTCCATTTATTAACAATGACTGATTAAGTTTTTATGTATTACCAAAGATAGATATTTGACAGTTCTATGATTACCTACATTTGACCTTACCTTAATAACAAAATGAAATTGTTGAAATGATATCTATCAAAAGCTGTCATGTAAAACTTACAAAGGTGTCAAAATATTTTATCTCTGTCTAAAATTGCATTAATTTTGACAAGTCAAAATCACTCCATTGGACAAAAGAATTGTTTACATAGGATATTTGATACTTGAAGGAATGTTAGAACAACCTGCTGGTCAGGTCAGCAAGGGATAGTATTTCAGCCAGTGTCAATCTCTACCTAATTCCCAGTTACATTTATATTGATAAAGTCGCTGAAGTTTTTGGAACAAATACTGTTCAGTATTGATAAGGCAGCAGACCGGTGACAAAATAAATTCAGATAGTATAGACTAGAGTTTTAATAGATTTAAGAAAAATGTTTTGAAGGTTTCAGGTTGAGGTGCAAAATGAAGTGAATTCATAACGTGGTGAACCAAATTAGGAGTAAGAATCATTAATGACTTCCCCAGGCTTAATGTTCTGGTCCAAACAAACAACCAGCTAGAGGGATTTGTATAATGACGTTTCCCAGTTAATGTGAAGAGAAATAAGCGTAACAAGCGTTTCCATTGCTGTGATTGCAAGACTAAGTATAATTATACCTACAGTACTTAATAGCAGACTGGGAATTCTTCCTGGAAATTTAAGTAATGGAGTAAGCTGATTTAATTGCTGAATTTTATTACAGTCCAACAGCATCTCTGGTATTTCAGTGGATTCAAGAATTCATCTACATGAGACAAATATGGTTGTGGCTCCTTGTACTATTGTGGTGCCTCGTAGGTCACTAATCTACTTTTATATAGCCCCTTTCTGCTTTGGGTTTAGGTACCGGCTGGGTCACTGGGTCTTTTCATGTGAGTTTGCTATCTATCAAGCTTTCAATAGGTCATTAGCAGTGGTTCTATCTGCTGGGCCTCCTTGTGCATTCAGGGTCTTCCTCAAATTATGATTACCCAGGTTGCCAGACATCACTATTTGACTAGAATACCAGTGCTGTTGCAGAAATGTTAAATAACAGCACAATACTCTGACACTGTGTTATCATTACATGGGCCTAGGCTGAGTGTCAAACAAGGGAACTGACTGCCATTAGCCATTGCAATGTTACATGAGTTGGTATCATCCTATAGTGGTCAGGGATTGAGCCCACATCCTCCCACTGCATCATGCTTTGACTTAGCCTCCAGAATTGGTAGATTAAGTCTATTAATAAATTTAATGACTTTGTATTAATAAATTAAAAATGGGTTTTTGAATGGTTCTTTTGAAATTTGAAAGAGTTCAGGATATGCCAGGGCCTGTGATATAGTGTTGATACCAAAGTAAAATTGGAACACTATCATCTGAACTTCTTGGTTATACAGGAGACAGAATTTGGTCAGTCAATTGTATTAGCTCTTCCATTTGAAGCTATGACTGCCTAAATTAGACCTACCGTATATAGGACATGGCATATAAACATAGTAAGGTAGATTGTATCTACACACAGGATTAAATGAAGCATTCACAAGCTATCAGCTGGTACAGGACGAAGATGTTAAGATGGGATCTCAATGTTAATTCTGTCATTATAGATTGTTTAGATAACCTCCACATATCTCCATAGAATCATTATGTGCCCTTCCTTTGTGTCTATGAAGTAATATATTTATCTGTATACTGAAATATATTGGGCCATTTTCATTGATATATCAGCTGCTACTGTATAAAGCATAAGTCATGTTTACATACAATTATACATTTTGTCAGAGAGAGAGAAAAAAAAAGAGAAACACTGCATTATCACATTCAACCCCCCCCCCCTAAAAAAAAACCCCACCAAAAACAAAAAAACACACAAAAAAACCTGTTGCTGGTATTATAGGCTACATAGGACTTATACTAAATAAATGATCTCCATCTTATGGATTAATAAATTCTATTGAAAGAAACCTGTACAGATGAAGAAAAAATACCATGATTTGAATTTTTTAATGGCTTTTCATAGTGTTAATTCATTGGATATCCTATTTCACCACTCTTTCTTTTTCCTCTCTCTCTCTCTTTCTTCCCAGATCATCTCCGTTTCATTCATTTCTTACAACTTAAATGCAATCCAATAATTGGAGCAACTACAACTAAGCTGCACTGTTGTTTTGTACAACCTATCCTTTCTTGGTTAATTCCTGCTATTATAAATGCAGTTACAATTACTGCAAGGTAATTTGATATATCAGTCTTGTTGCAACTGAATATCCTTTGCAGTGATCTGATATTTGTTATCATCCCTTAATGAGAGGTGGGAATTAATGATTACAGTGGTAATGGTACTTCAGTTATTTATTTTTCTTCAGTTTAAATCTGAATTGTGACTAAGTTTGGCTAAAATTGGTGTTTGAGGACATTATAGATTTGATTGTAAATTATTATTAATTTTCATAGAAACAGGAAAAATCTCAATTAAAATCTGGGATTGCATTTCATGTTAAGCCTTCTGTTACTAGGAGGAAATAGGAATAATAAACCACACTCTTTCTTGAATATTGTAATCATTATTTTCTCCATGGTGATACAATGTATTAACCCTTTCCCTCATAGAGGACACCATGAAAAGACCTATGCGAACAGCATAAAACAAGATCAGCCTGCGAGTAACTCGCAGGCTGATCAGGTTTTATGCTGTTCGCTGCTCCTCAGTGGTCTGGAAATGAGGACTTTATAATAAAATTTGGTAAGGTTTAATTGTGGTTTTCTGCAAGTCAGGCTTTATGTGGTACCTATTGAGTGCGTCAAAATGAGTCTATATGAGGGAAAGGTTTAAACTCTTGAAGACACTCATTTTCTCCGTTGGTGTGTATTCTCTCTTCTTTTTTATTTACGATCTTGAAAGCCTCTGTCTGTCTGTCTGTCTGTCTCTCTGTCAAGATCATTTTTTTTAGAAATACAATGAAGAAAGAAATTAAGAGACAGATAGTGCAGAAAGTAAGTCAAAGTGCTGCTAAGAACAAAATATTAATTTGCTTTAGTCTGTATCTAGGAAAATGCATAATCATGTATAGTTACAGAATAATGAAAGGTAAATTAAGTCTGAATTCTAAGATGATCTATAAAGTTTCTTGTTAACATCCAGTTACAACACAGACTGGTAGATGACAATTAGTCCCCCGTGACCTTTCCATCAGAACCTAATATTGTCACTGCTACACCACAAAAGTGTGCCAGTTGGGGTATTTGATTTCTTGACATTGTATCCAGTACAAAGTAAGTACATAAGTATTCCTGAATAGATGAATGAAGAGGGTTTCAGGTGGAGGGGACAAAGCATTGGATCATTTTCTGTAGTCACAGCAGATCACAAGAGTTGTGTAGGTCGTTTGTCATGTCATTGTGTATCAAAGGAGGATATTCAAGCGATAAGTGTAGTACTGAAGTAATTATAACCAAAACTCACATAGTGGAGTAACGACTGTATAAGCTGTTACATGTCATGCCTGTCCTGCTTTACAAGAAGTTCTACATCTTGTGGAGTCTTCATTAGGAATTATAAGCCATGGAACTTGACACATATCCATGGACCAGGGTTCCATCATTAGTGAAAAGAATGTCTTTCTCTCTCCGGTTCCTTGGCTCATATGGCCCCTTTTACCTCTGAATTTGGCGATATACATATATGTCTAATATATAAAGGAAAGACAAAAAGGTCCCATGTATATGAGAGAGAAACTAACCCCAGAAAGAGATGCATGTAAATCGACAAAAAAAGACGACAACAAAAAACACAGAGACAAGACATTACTTAAAAATAAGAAATTCTGACAGTTACTGGTACAGCACTTTGGTACTGGTTCAAGACACATACTTGGGCTTACACGTGACATCATGATTAACCATCTTCATATAGCTAAGCTTACCTTAATCAAACAAATTAAATGTGCACATTTAGCTTTTTTACGCCCGTACCAAAAATGAGGGGGGATAGATTTGCCTTTATCTGTCCGTTTCAAAACTATGTGACCCGCATAACTCTGAAAGTATTTGTACTACAGACTTGAAACTTTGCAAAATATATTATTCAGAACATGAACTTGTGCACCTGGGTATTTTTATTGGATCACCATTAACATTGACAGAACTATGGACCTTTGTTAGGAAAAATATGGAATTGTTATTTTAGAGTCCACAACTCCAAAAGTATTTTTCTTGAAGCTTCATGGATATATTATTCATGGCATACACTTACTCATATGGGTATTTTAATTGGCCAGTTGTCACTTAGATAAGCTTTCACTTTTATCAGGGAACACTGATTCCACTGCTTGGGTAGCAGTGAAAAATAACAAATAAAGCCATGCGACATGACTTGCGCACCTGGGTGTTGGCCTTTATTTTGGAAAATGCATCAAATGGGGGCATTTAAGTCCTCTGGACAAAAAATTACCTGAGGTCAAAAAAAAAAAAAGTTCTGTTTGGTCTGTTTGGTAAAGATGGTCTTAATTAACTTCACCTATTTACACTTAAGTTCATGTATATTCAAATTTATGACTTGATAAATACTAATTTGCTTTCCTAAACTTTAAATCAGGCATATAAAATAATGGATTTTTCTTTGCCATACCAAGTCCTGTGAAGAATCTTAAGTGTAGTAGTATATGAGCAAACAGCGGAGCTGTCTGATCTGGGTCTCCTCTGTTGCCAAGACATCAGAATGCTGTACAACTATGAGGTGAAACGTCAGCAAATGAAATATTGAATTTACTAATAACTTAATTGCTTGAGAAAATTTCTTAATGAAGCATCATAGCATGTTGATCTAAGAATGATAATTACAGAGGCGTTTGTAAATTGTATTCCCACACAAATGACTGACACAATTTGGGTTAGAAAATGATGCATATAATCCTAACGTAATTAGCCAATAAAAACTGGAGACTCTTAGTCATTCTAAGGCATTCAAGATGATTATGAAATGATTATTTAAATGTACAATCAGCAATCGTTATCTCGATTTTCATCGGACCTGTAGAAAAAGTCAATAAGAACGTATAATAAAAAAGGTTTGACATAAAAGTAATACTATTATGCTATTTTCAGCCATTTGGGACATCTGGCTTACACTCATTAAATTGAATCATAGTCTTGGAGCATCAATAAAAAAATGGGAAAAGATGGATTTTTCTTAATCAACAGTATTTGTTTGTACATGTATTTACAAAATGATAAACAATCTATCAGTTTGACAATAATATCAATATGGCGTTCCTTGGTCCCTGCAAAGTCACATGAAGTTATGTAGTTGTTGTCTTCAGCATTAGGCATTTTGGAAATGATGTAATTGAAGAGATGACTTATTATATATATAAGTGGCACAGTTTCTCGTTAAGCATGTCAGAGGAAGCCTTCCAGCTGGCTTGCGGTAGATCGGTGGTTCTACCCGGATGCCTCTGTGCATTCGGGGTCTTCCTCCACCTGTAATTAGACTGGATGTCACTATATGATTGAAATACTGTCGAAGTGATGGTAAACTCAAATAGTCAAGTCTAGTCAAGTCAAAGTGAAAATCATCAAGTCAATAAGTTATGCAGCTAATTAACAACTATCAGAGGTCAGGCTGTATCACTGTGGATTATTGGTGTCAATGCAGCGATCATCAAAGGAACATTCATATCTCCGTAAACTGTTAGACAACTTCGAGACACAACTTAGGTTTTAGGCACTGAAAATGTTGACATAACAATAATATAGATACTTAATTTATATATGCAAAAAAGAAAACAAGTTTGGATTTTCTGAAATGCTTGACATAATTGGAAAATTGAGACTGGTTACCAGAGTTGAGATAATGAGTTAATGAGTTTTGACTGTTTGTTTTGTTAAAAGAATGCTGGCTTTAAAGGCAGCCTGTTCACAGATGGTTATTGACTAAAAGTTTTATTTTTAATAATCTGTGTGCATTACATCTTTCAGTACCCATCTACAAATGCATGGTCACCCAATGCAACATGCAGTCAGAGTAGAAAGAATAATTTTGGTTTCTCCATCACAGGCAATGACCTTATGAACGTCATTGAACCTCTGTTTAGAAATTATAAAACCTGTATTTAGAATTTCTTCACATTCACTCTTCAAACATGAGCTAACTCCACAGGCTGACACAAATTAGCTACCCGGAACTGATGAAGATGCCATGTTGTGGATCATGACAGTGTTATTTCGTAAGAACCTGGTTTGGGAATACTGTATTCTTTACTTAACCCTTTCCCTCATATAGACTCATTTTGACGCACTCAATAGGTACCAAATAAAGCCTGATCTGCAGAAAACCACAGTTAAACCTTACCAAATTTAATTAAATCCTCATTTTCAGACCACTGAGGAGCAGCGAACAGTTACTCGCAGGCTGATCTGGTTTTATGTTGATCGCATAGGTCTTTTCATGGTGTCCTCTATGAGGGAAAGGGTTAACCAATTTCCCTGAAGTGGGCATTTAGTGACCTACACTTTCCAAGTTTATTTGTCAGGAAACAACGACTTTTAAAATCCTTGAGTATGTTATTCAGTCCTTGTTTCGGCTTTTAGAAACATTTAACAGCTGAATCTGTTTTTATTAAATATGCACAGGCAAATATAAAAAGAAGAAATAAAGAAAATTTTATGTTTCAAGTAAATGTAAAAGCTTTTTATAATAGAGGGCATACAAATGAATGGGTTAAGTTTTATGATGAAGGAATTTTGAATCTCTTTATTACTGGCATATAAACAAATACCTGAGATCTTTTGATAGTTTATTATGTGAAGGCATATCTGTATATACACTCCTTTAAAGTTAAGGTGCTGATATTTTATTGTCTGACTTGTATTGTTAAGGGGAAGTCTTCTATTAGTGTTTGTATTCTATGGTTTCTGGTGCTACATTGGCCAAGGGTCTAAGAAGTGTTTTGTCATTGGTCAGCGTTCTATTTACTTATCTTCAAACAAAAACAGGTAGAATCAAACCTACAAAAATTGTTAATGATTTTGTCAGGCGGCCTCTATTATGATTTACAATGGAAGTGCGTTTCCTTTGATACTATAGCCAGCTCAGATACACAAGTTTATACCTTGTTGAACCATTGAAAAAAAAAACAACACAAGGAAACAACTGAATAGGTTTTAGTTTGCTTCTTTCTCATATTGTCTTTGGTATTAAACCTGATCTGCTGGCAAGTAACTGGTCAAAGGTAAGTATCTTATTGATACAAGCTTTTTTTAAGTAAGTCAGAGGAATAAGACTTACAATGCTCTGAGATTTAAATTTGATAAACTTTTTTATACTCCCAACTTTTTTTTTTGGGGGGGGGGGGGGGGGGGTAGGAGTTGGCTTGTCTTTTGGTCATTTTTTGGTGCACATGTTTATCAGAAGTTATCTCAATAAATTAAAGGCTAAGTTGGACTTTGGAGAAAATCTGTAAAATATAGACACAGTTATGGCCCCTTTTCAACTTAAAATTTGCCAAAAGTACCCCATCTGATCAATCATTTGTTAAAGGCTCAAAAGATTAAGATGATTTTGTATACATGTCTATGTCCATAAAATGAAGGCTAAGCTTGACTTTGTGCAAAATTAGTAGATGTTTCGATAAAGTTATGGCCCCTTTTGAACTTTATAACAAAACTACTTTGTAGGATCCATAACTTCTCATAGGCATATCTGATAAAAAAATTTTGGTACACATGTCTCAATAAAATAAAGGCCAGGTTTGACTTCAGGCAAAATCAGTAAATATTTGACACAGTTATGGCCCCTTTGACTTAGTATTTGTTAAAAATACCTTGTCTGATTAAAGCATCATATTCTGTGACAAGCGAAGGGCTACTTAGGGTTGTCTTCTGTGGTATTTTTATTTTTTAATTAATTTTCTTATTCAGTTCTCTGAATACAAGAATTTTTGTTTACAGTAAAGCTAGAAGTGGCAATTTCAAGCACCAGTAGTGTTAAAAATTGTTTGGAAGCTGAAAATGATTCATCTGAACTGTAACTGTGTGTGCAGTTTGAATAAGAAGCATGAGACTGGTCTTAGATTATTATTACTAGACGATATAACATAGCGGTATGGTTCAAGGACTATAGGTCCAAAACTTAGGAGTTTAAATCCCATAAGAAGGGGGACAGGGTAAGATTCTTTTAAACCAAATTTCAGGACCTCAAATAGGTCCATAGAGAAAGCTTAGAGTAAGGTGTAAAAACTTATTTTCAGATTAACATAAGATAAACAAGTTGCAGTTATTGAGATAATTGTCTGTACGTATTGGAGTTCATGGTTACCTGCTCACAATGTTCTGAAATTCCTAGAATTGCCAATCATCATAATCATTGAAATACCTAAGGTGGAGCCAAAAATTAGCTTTGCAGGCATATGTTTTTTTTTTTGTTTTTGTTTTTTCAAAAATAAGAAAAGAGTCTGTTTACAAAATCCTTGCTAAGATGCAAACTGTGATGAACTTAAATACCTGGCAGAGAAAAATGTTTTCAAATTCATCTTTACTGTTCTGCCCAATAAAAAATTTGTAGAATTATATTTTGAGTTTATCAAATAACCCAAGGCAGGAAAACCACAAGATATGTTTATGCGTTTGAATTATTGTGTAGTTATTATAAAGTTAGTAGAGATAGATTTTTAATAGAATTTTACTTTTGCATAAAATGATTTTAATTCACATTAATTTTGCAGTCTTAATCTATCAATGATTTTTTCCTTGCCATTGTATTTCTCCAGTAATTGATTTCACTGAAACTTAATCAGATTAAACTACTTGACATCTCATAGAAATCTCTGAAGTTTAGAAATCAGAAAGATTAAAGCAGATTTGGTTTCCATAGTAATGAAATGGGAAGAATCACTCACTGCTCAGACAAGAATTAAAGTAAGTAATTTAATAAACTGTGTTCTTAGAATACTAGGTTATTCCTGGTTAAATAATTGATTATCAAGACAACAGGTAGCATTGGTGCATCTCACTGAGAATCTGTGCATGCCTAGTGAGAGTGACCAGTCAATATTTTAACAAGGGACTTTTTATCTCATTTAGCTCACTCACTTGGATATCAGTGAGATTTTGAGCAAAGGATAGAAAAATATCTTAAAAATGTTGTCTCTGATATTCATTGTGATCTATAATAGTTCCTGCTTCAAAGCCGAGGTGGTTGTAGGTGTGAGTCCTGGATGTGATATTTGAAGTCATGTAGTTGGTGACAGCAACAAAAACTTCTCTGCCTTAAAGATACAAATATGTCTGTGTTGGCAGTCAAATTTTAGATTCCCAGAACAGCATTTTATTGGTATTGATTTTGTCAGTATTTACATTCCATCTTGGCTCCTGAAGCCACATTCTGTAAATCCCTTGACTGGTTTGACTGAAGTACTCAAATCCGTTGGACAATCAGTGGCAATTTATAAGTGAAGCTCAAGTAAACATGGTCTCCTGCTTTTGTTAGATTTGTCTCTTAACTTTTGTTGGTTATATCAAACAAGATTTTCTTGAGAAATGTACAAGTCACATACTTTCTTAAATCTAGATTTTATAATTATGTCACTTCAATTTGTATGCAAAGTCAATATACATTTTAAATTATTTATATATCAGCCATATATGTTTTTTATTTTATTTTATTTTCCTGTTCTGTATGTAACATCATTTATTTTTGAAAACATTTTGAAACTTGATGAAGGGTTAGATCATCATCATCATCATCATCATCATCATCATCATCATTTTATTTACTGGGTAGGACTTTTTCCTATTGCTTTCCTAATCATAGCATCTACTGTGTTAAGGTTAAAACAGTGGGGGGTCAGATCTTCTTTCACTGTTGCCATGACTTCTTTAGTACCAAACTAGTTCATGAAAGTGAAGTAACATTAGATCATTTTATTTATTGTTCATTTTATTTATTCAACCATAAATCAACATTAAGAAATTACATTGACTTTCTTAACCCTTTCCCTCATAGAGGACACTATGAAAAGACCTATGCGAACAGCATAAAACCAGATCAGCCTGCAAGTAACTCGCAGGCTGATCAGGTTTTATGCTGTTCGCTGCTCCTCAGTGGTCTGGAAATGAGGATTTTGTAATTAAATTTGGTAAGGTTTAACTGTGGTTTTCTGCAGATCAGGCTTTCTGTGGTACCTATTGAGTGCGTCAAAATGAGTCTATATGAGGGAAAGGGTTAAAGAACTGTTTATGCCCCTGAAGGTGGACATCTAGTAATCTCACTGTCCGTCCATCCATCACGATTTCATTTCCGCTCCTTTACTCTGACATTCCTCAATCACTTTTAAAATTATTGCCAGAAATGTTCATCATCATGAGATGATGTGTCTCATAAAATCCACAAGTCTGTAGCTCCAAGGTCAAGATCACACTATGAGTTTAACCCTTTCCCTCATATAGACTCATTTTGACGCACTCAATAGGTACCACATTAAGCCTGATCTGCAGAAAGCCAAACTCAAACCTTACCAAATTTAATTACAAAGTCCTCATTACCAGACCACTGAGGAGCAGCGAACAGCATAAAACCTGATAACTCGCAGGCTGATCTGGTTTTATGCTGTTCGCATAGGTCTTTTCATGGTATCCTCTATGAGGGAAAGGGTTAAAGGTCAAAAATGGAGTCTGTTTTTCGTTTCCACTCCATAACTCTGACATTCCTTGATGGATTTTAAAATTACTTGGAACAATGTGTCACATGCAATCCCCAGGTCTGTAAATCCAAGGTAAAGGTAACACTGAGAGTCAAAGCTAAAAAATAGAGTCTTATTTTTTGTTTTCGCTCCATAACTCTGACATTCCTCGATGGATTTTGAAATTACTAGGCAGAAATGTTCACTACCATAAGACAATGTGTTGCGCACATTCTGCAGATTTGTAGCTCCTAGATCAAGGTCACACTTAGAGTACAAAGGTCAAAAATGGGGTCTATTTTTAGTGTCTGCTCCATAACTCTGACATTCCTTTATGGCTTTTTGAATTGGAAATTTTGTCACACTTAGAGTTCAAAGGTTTGTTTTTTTGTTTCAGCTCCATAATTATCTTTGTCACTCCTCAGTGGATTTTGATTTTTTTGTGTGTAAAATTAATGTGCACCGTAATGATTCAATGTGTTGTGTACAATACCCAGGTTCATAGCTGAAAGGTCATGGTCACACTAAGAGGTCAAGTGTTATTAATTATAAGCCCTGATAGTGCATTGGTTTGCCCTCTGTCCGGCTGTGCAGAAATTGGGATGCTGTGATGATTTAAAAACCATATTATAAGCTAGCTCAGTGAAACTTGGTAGATGATGGCAATATGGAGATTATGCACCTCACTTTGATATGCACAACTGGTAGGACTCATGGATCATTATGATTCTTAGCTGTTGTGTATTTCATACATGCATAATGCTGTAGTGATTTCACTGTTAAAATGTCAGGGAAAAGTCAAATAAAATGTCAGGGAAATTTTCACAGAACCATGAATATGCATTTCAGGGACATTTGTCACATCCTGTGACATATCTTGTTTGTTATTATTGTAAATATGAATAAAATATGCTTAAACTTTAGTATTTTTCACAATATATTAAGTAATATTCCAAGACAGATTATCTCTAGTAAGAAATGGGTGAGTTTTACATACAATACTTACAGTATTTTCTTTTACAAGAAGATTAGAGATATTTAATCTAGTTACGATGACCATTATGCTTATTGTTACGCCTTGAAATTGAAACACACAGTCCATAAATAAATTACCTGCCGTCAGCCATATTTGATGTCTGAAATGATTATTTTTGCATAGCAAAAGATAGGTGTGTCCCTTTAACTAGGCTTTATGTGACAACACTTCATTAAGTTAGTGGGATAATGACAAGGTAATATGTGCAGTGTAATTCCTCCATTCCGCCCTGTTGTTAGAAAACCAATAGTCACTGGTAGTCCATGTATTGAATCGTTAGTGTCTGTGTGTGTGTAACATAGCAGAGATTCTTCAGTGGGCAGGTAATTTAATGTGCTCAAAGTGAATAACTTGAAGAAGGTTTTCTATTTTCTGCATGGATCTTAAATTTCTTCGTGTACATACTTGATTTTGGACAAGATGATCCAAATGATGAATATTTGTTATAATCAGGTATGTTAATATTTTCATTTGTATTTGTTGTTTTGTATTATGTATACTTATATTGTGAGAGGTGTTAAAGTTATGTAAATTAATGGTAGTTAGATTTGAATATATTTTTCTGAATTAATATATAAGAATAAGATTGAATTTTTCACATGGTACGGTTCTGAAATATTCTTGCCTTCTATGAGGGATTGAACATACAACCTGGAGGTCTGGAGTCAGTGGAAATTAACCACTTGAGTTCATTCTTCATCAGTCTTTGAGCACATATTCAAGGCTTCCTGAAGAATGGTCTTTTTTTAAATAATGTCCGTTTTGCTGATTTAAATACTTTAACAAGATTTGTTTACATGCAGATATTATGCAATATATTAACTGAAAGATTTTTGGATAACAAGTTGCAAATTGGTAAATCACTTGTAGATGAAATACTGCACAATCTTCTGAGTATGCCATTAATTTCTAACCTTGTTCAGGACAAGCCGTGACTTAATCTCTTGCCTTGTCTCAAAATGAAAGGCTGACCAAGGAAAAATCATATGAAAAATGATATATCCCATTTCTTGCTTTATATTAGATGATGTACCTGATACGTTTCTAATAGAGGAAAAGGACAGCTGAAAAAGAAATGTTTCAGATGGCTGATGTTGTGTTCTCTACAGTGCATATCGGTATCCGTTACAACACACTCCATTATAATGCGGTCCTACACTGAGAGGAAGAAAGTAATCTAAAATTTTGTGCAAATTGGAGGAATGTATTAAATTGTGTTTAAGTTATTAAGGAATATGAGGACAAGAGAAATGCTGAAGGAGAAAAAATCATTTTATGATGAGGTGGAGATAATTATGTGGTTAACAACGAAGTCAGTTGATAAGAGTCTTCAATCTGGCGACTAAACTTAAACTTATATTCTTGTCTTGTTTCTTTTTCCCTTCAGAACAAAAAACCACAGACCCCAAATTTGCAATTATCTTACTGTTGTCATTTAGTTAACATTGAGAGTACAATTAATAACACTGTATCTCAAAGGTTTGGACCCAAGATACAGCGTTAATATGGATTCAACAATGCACTCTACCGGTATATGGGGATGACTGTGTTATGTAATGAAAAGGTGGGGGACATAATATCCCTAGGGTACAAGGTGTGTGTTAGATGTACAAAACAAGTACAGCATTGGACATAATTTATGTCTAGCCACACTGTGAGCTCATGCTGTATTTATCATTTTGTACATGCTTAGTTATTGTTCAAGGACGGCCAGCAGTGAAGATAAGATCATGCCTGTGTAAAGGTATATAGTTACACAATCATATACTGTGTCAACTACTGTGTAATGTTTACAAATCTGTTCACATGTATGCATGTATGCATACCAGAATGTGAGTTATTATGTTAAATACAAAATGTTGTAAAATGAAATGTGTATATAAAGACTAGGTTTCTTTTATCAACATTTTGATTCAGTCAGGACTGAGGATTATATACTATTTTATAGGTAATAGGTGATCAGTCTCATGTGACTGCAATAAATCAGGGATTGTTATGGGCTAGTATTGGTGACCAATCATGGCGTGTACTTTAACCCTTTCCCTCATAGAGGATACCATGAAAAGACCTATGCGAACAGCATAAAACCAGATCAGCCTGCGAGTAACTCGCAGGCTGATCAGGTTTTATGCTGTTCGCTGCTCCTCAGTGGTCTGGAAATGAGGACTTTATAATTATATTTGATAAGGTTTAACTGTGGTTTTCTGCAGATCAGGCTTTATGTGATACCTATTGAGTGCGTCAAAATGAGTCTATGAGGGAAAGGGTTAATACTTTAGGGTTTATAGTTTTATGATCTATCAGCTTATGGATATGAATCAGAATGACATTAATTGATTGTTAATTGCTGTAAATAAAATATTGGATACCTTAAGCTGTGGCAGGATGAAGCTTTGATAAATCATCTCTGTGAAAATCAAGAGGGATGCACTGAGAATAAAGAGATTAGATTAAAGTGATGATGTTCATCATGACAGGTTTTATCTTGTTTGTGTACCACAATTGACAGTGAAAGACTGTGAACTGCACAATGTTTCACTGTGAAGACACTCTGAATCCTATACAGATATAATGGATTGTTGGAGGGGTTTCTCACATTTGAAAATCTTCTCCTTTTTGGGAAATTAATATGAGATTTATAGCTTAAGAAGCATGTGGATATTGGAAAATACACATGCTTTCTGTCATAAAAATAGTAGCCCAACATCCCTCAGGAAACTTGAGAATGTGGATCCTCACATGTTTGTTGTTTGTTTTGTGTGCAGTTAAATATTGGAGATTTAATCAGATAATTATTGGACTGTATCTTACATTGGAACTGAGAAAGATGATATAAATGTTGTCAGGCCTAATAGCTAGATCGGGTGTTGTGAATCTAATATATATCACATTAACGTGAAGACAGATGGTCCCAAATACCAAATAAATATTCATAATGATTAAACTGTTAAAAAACTGTACAAAGTGCACATGAACCTTGCTTTCAGCAGTTGCTGTTATTCAACAACCTTCCACAAACATTAGGAATGGGGATATGCCTATGTTGGTGACAGATATGCAGAAGTGCCCTGGCTTAGACAGCTGTTATCATTGTAGGACACTATGTCTTAACCCTTTCCCTCATATAGACTCATTTTGACGCACTCAATAGGTATCACATAAAGCCTGATCTGCAGAAAGCCAAACTGAAACCTTACCAAATTTAATTGTAAAATCCTCATTACCAGACCACTGAGGAGCAGCGAACAGCATAAAACCTGATCAGCCTGCGAGTTACTCACAGGCTGATCTGGTTTTATGCTGTTCGCATAGGTCTTTTCATGGTATCCTCTATGAGGGAAAGGGTTAAAGAAAGTATAGCTAGATATTCAATGGTTTGAATATACGGTAACAAACAATTTATATTTAAAATATTTAATGCAAGTTATTTGAGGTTAATACAGAACTTTATTCTGTATGATGCACTGAAATACAAAAGTAATGTTATAAAGTGATCATAACATTCATGAACAGGTGGGCAAAGATTTTTGGTCCATGTATGTAGTGGGAAGAGCCATATGTGTACATACATTTATGTATGTAAAAACTTATAACTTCTTTGGTAGGAAATAATTTTAGATTTTCACTGGTGGTATAATAACTCAACTTACGTGCCAGACCCCTTTGTGTTTAATGGGCCATGTTCAGTTTCTATTTGTTTGGATAGAAAACAGTATGTGGAAACATAATTATAGAGAAAAAAAAACACAGGGATCAAGTGATTTACTCACAAAATCCGCTGAAGTATATCATTCTGCTCTATTTAACAGGCTTTCCCAACCATTAATTTCATGAAAAAGTCTCTTGTGTATCAGTGTCTATATATCCATATTATAAATTCATATGAAAGAGCCTTACTCCTGCAAAGTCCTCTTGAAAATATTTACATATAAATGTTATATGCATGAAAGTGTTTGAACTGCTATTTATTTTCATTCCTTTTGGCATTACTTTCTATTTACGGGTTAACTTGGGTCAGATTTATGTAATATTGCATAAGTGTAGCCTATTGTAAATACAATAAATCTTTGTACAAACCCTTTACAGTTGCATTAGCTGACAATGTGGGGAGTGCATTTGTTTTACATAATCTGAGATTTACTTATTGCTACCGATAATGGTTTCTTTGTATACTATTGTCTCTTTGCATTGAGCATGTAAGGAATATATCAAATGGTATCCATTATGAAGGTTGATTGGTTGTGTAAATCAGTGCCTGTTAAGTCAGTACAATCAAAAGAAGGGGCAGCCAAGGCTGAGTGATCTTAATTGTTGATTTACTATCACTTAGCCCCATAGCCTCTCTCTGTCGTGGGTTCAAGTCCCAAGAGGGTCACTTGAATTTTTCATGTGAGGAAGCGTTCCAGCTGATCTCAGGTAGTTCTTCCAGAGTGCCCTAATGCATAGGGGTCTTCCATCCCCTCTAATTAACTGGACATTGCTGTATTACTGAAATACTTTGCAGTGACGGGGAAACCCAATAACAACTATCAAAAGATGTCTGATATCCCCCCCTCCTTCATAATTCACTGCAGTGATGACTGATAATAAGATTGCTATAGTGGCTGATATTTCATCATATAGCCTGGTTCTGTAACTTGGATGATTGGTTGGTCGTAGTTCAGTCCCAAGAGACAGCAAAACCAGTCTTGAAAATTTATCATACTCATAAACAACTTTTTATATACTTTTTGACTTTCTTATCATATTATATAGATATATCTAGGAACATTTAATTTCCTGGATAATTTGATAAGATACCATTGATATGGATTCAGCCAGGCTTTCAACCGTTCATATTTTTATACACCCGTCACATGACAAGACATATTTCTCGGCCAAGTTCTTTAACCAGCCAGAATGCCCCAGATACTCCCATGAATTGATGAAAAAGTATCTGTCCTCTAACTCCAAGAAACATGAACTGATCTTTACCAAAAGTTTGATAACCATCCAGAATGTCTCAGACATTCTGGGTCAAACACTACTGAACTTTGCCACAATGTATATTGGCACAATATCTAACCAAGTTTGATAACCAGCAATTTTTTCGATACTAGAGTTATGGCCCTTGTTTTTTTTACTTTTTTCACTTTTCTCTTACTTCTTCTCGTAATTCTCCTGTTTTTCCTGTTCCTTACATTTTTGTGAAAATATAATACCAATAATTCATTGATATTCAAAAGTGTTAACATGTAACTTGAACAACCATGTTTAACTATTTACAAACACTGGGGTACATTGCTAAGACAAAAGGTGTAACATAGTATATAATATTCTCTTTGTGGTCCATGCAATGATTGTAGTAAAAAAAAATGTTGTCAAGGTGATTTATATCATAACATTGCAACATATTCTACAAGATTTATTAGATAATCCATGCGTTTATCTGGCACATGGATACTAATTTCCATACATCCAAACAGAAACAACAAATAAAACATGTTGTTTTCCCACTTTAAATGAATATTTAAGAAATAATCATTTCATATTCCTAAACTGAAAATCATAACTCTTGTTGTCCATATTTGAAACTTTTTGTCCATGCAAGGCACAATCCTGAATACCTACTGATCTGCCCATACCTGCATCACAAGAACATGCTAAATATGCTATTTGCGCACACATTATAATCAGTTCATTTTGTAATATGATATAAGGATCTCGAAACAATATGAAGCTTTTTACCAACAACATCTTTATAGCCGTGATCCCATAGTAACTCAAAGTTAAAGGCATATTGGGTATTATGCCATTTGTTTCACCAGTGTACCTTGACGATAAGAACATCATTTAATAATTCATGGAAGCTGTTCGGAGTAAAAATTGCTTTTAATCTGATCTGGCTTTTGTTTTACATGTCATTGTGTGAGGCGGTTAAGTGGAGTGGTGAAGGCACACATATAAGACTAGTCTATGTTGCAGGTATGATGTTGGAGATGGGAACGCTGCCGGACCATCAGTGAAAGGGCCACAGTCATGTGAAGACCAATCAAAGTACTGCAACGACCCATCGTCTGGGATCCTAGTGGGGCATGACAGAGGCTAATATAAATGGACTAGAGGTACTGTACTGTTATTGTACTCTTGTTATTTAACCATTTGCTTCATGAATATTCATCCACAAATTTATGATTTGATGAATATTAATTTACTGAACTGTTAAAATGTTTATAAAACCAAACAGATCTTTATTTCCTCCGTTCTCACTTAACAATTGAATATGCACATTTATGACTGTGTTGCAGTATTTCACATTTTACTTAAATTAACCAGAATTTTTTCTAATGTTTTTCATCTTTTGGGAAAGATGGTATTTTGAAAAAGAATTTAAGAGAAGCTGTTTGGCAGTTATCAATAATTTTATACATGTTGGTATACTTTCTTATTTGTCCATCAGATTAACATGACTGTTTGTGATATTGTGAACTTTGTCAGTATGAAGTATTCTGTCTAAAGAAAATGTAGTATCAAAATGATTGAAATATTGTTGGTGGGGTATAAATTTCAGAAAGGCCTTACATAATCACAGTGTAACAAGAGCTTGTATTATGTTGTTTCCAGCTGATATTATTATTTTCATGATGTCATAGATTTTTCGGATCTCCAGGTTTTAATGTCTGTATAATGTTGGGGTTTTCAGCATTTTGGAAAATACTTGAGTTTTATATAAGTGTAGTTTCTCAGCCTTGCAATTTCCTGATACAGAAGAGTAACATTTAAGAAAGTTTGAGATTATTGACCGAATCAGATAGCATAGAGTTGCATATGTATCGTATAGGAAGGTAGAGCATGGAACTATTTTGGTTGATTTTGTGTGTGCACAATCATAACATTGTGTTAAGGGTTTAAACAGTTTTAATGTGATTTAATTCTCATGCTACAGATCCAAATACTTTAAGTGATTAAATCTCAGACAGGATTTGATACTTAATCTAATTTAAATTCCTTACCTACATTACTTATTCTGATTAACCTATAAATTAGATAAGATTAATGATATGTTTTCTGGACGGTATTCAGTACTGTATATATATTACTGTTATTAAGTCATGTGTATATATTAGTATGTCCAGTTAAAATGGGTTTTCACTTCCTTTGCGCATTTGCAAATAGGTATAGCAGTCGAATGTAAAGCCATGATTGAAATAATTTTCAATGACCAATTATTTTCTATGTGATTGGTTGGGGGTATCAAATATGTGTTTTGTGTTTGTTGTAAATAGTTTCGCATGTGACTGATAATGTTTAATATGTTATAAGTCAGTAGATGTTTGTATTTTAATGATGTTTATACATATAGGTCATGACCTACTTAACACTTCACTTGTCAGTCTAGGTACTGTATTGAGCTTGAAATGATACATGCTTGTTTGGTTTTTACATGATGTGTGAGATAAGTAATGCGTAATGTTTATCTTATTAATATGTAACAATATGTACCGTAATAAAGGAAAGACTGTTGTATAAATTACTATAAACTTATAACCACATCAGTGTACTGGCAATGGAATTAGCTCAATCGGGAAGAAAGCCGCATAGGAAATTTTACTGCAAGGGGACGTGAGTTTGATTCCAGATGAGACCTTTTTTTATATTTCGTTTTTAATTATATTTTTTTAATTCTTATTTTTATTATCAAATATTGTTTCAATTTCTTTATCAAAAGAAATAGTAAAATAATAATAGACTCAATAAAAATTACATAAATAAAAGAATGAAAGTATAATAGATTGTTTTAACCCTTTCCCTCATAGAGGACACCATGAAAAGACCTATGCGAACAGCATAAAACCAGATCAGCCTGCGAGTAACTCGCAGGCTGATCAGGTTTTATGCTGTTCGCTGCTCCTCAGTGGTCTGGTAATGAGGGTTTTACAATTAAATTTGGTAAGGTTTGAGTTTGGTTTTCTGCAGATCAGGCTTTATGTGGTACCTATTGAGTGCATCAAAATGAGTCTATATGAGGGAAAGGGTTAAACATGACACAAAGTTATGAAGTATTTTAAAATAATTTTTGGGCTTTATATGTATGGTGTGTTTTTAATAATAATTGTTACACATCCATTATTTTGCGTTTATTTGCATTTGCTTCCGTTTGATTTAAATCATAGACCAATTGAACAGGTTAGGTTAAAAGTTCAAAACAGTAGAAAAGAGAAAGAGAGGGGAACAGTATGCTTATCATCCTTATATGAAGCCGTCTGGGAGGGGATAAAAGACAGGAGTGTAGGACAACTGCCCTTACAAATATACGTTGTATAACAGGTAGGGGCAGTTGTTCTCTATTTCATTAAGAACTAGGGCAATAGTCCAAAGGGTAGTTGTCCATACCCCAAAATTATGAGGAGAGATTGAAAAGTAAAATATCCAGCCATCACATCAAGTACTTTTATTCAAAATAACTTTTTTCTCAACTTGCTATCTGGTGTGGTGTGAATGATTCCTGTATATGTATATATGTGAGCTGGTCATTTGTCTTTGTACCAGATGAATGCTGTGACTATAACGGGTCAAGTTGGTGACATATGTTCCCTGTTTTAAGATCATACAGTAAAGCCTGTCAAAAGAGCAGTAAATCCTGACAAAGGAGCAAGAAAAATGGCTACTGTTTTAAGGTTAAATGTGCAGTGAAGGAATTTTTTTGCAAGAATAGATAATTATGTCATTGTAAATAAAATGGTACCCAATAGTACCATTTTTAGCTCGACTTTTCGAAGAAAATGAGAGCTTATACTGTCACTCGGGCGTCAGCGTCGGCGTTGCAACACAAGGTTAAAGTTTTTTTCAAACATCAATAACTTAAATACTATCAAAGGTATTCCACCCAAACTTAAAATACTTATTCACCATCATCACTTCTACCTTACTTTTAAGGCCCACAACCCTGGCTACCCTATTTTTGGAGTTATGCCCCTTTCATACTTACAAAACAGCCAAAATCAAGGTTAAAGTTTTTACAAAGTTGTATATCTTCAATACTATCTACGGTATTCAACTGAAACTTCAAGTACATATTCATCATCATTACTTCTACCTTACTAACAAGGCCCATAACTCTTGCTGTACTACTTCTTAAGTTATGCCACTTTCATACCGTATACACCGGCAGATTAGGCACACCTTTTTTCCAGATAATTCAAGTTTATAGAGGGGGTGCGCCTAATATGATGATATACAGCTTTTCAGGTTTCTTTTTTCAATCACCGAGAAGTGAAAATTACCGGTATATGATCTCAGAAAATGGATATACTGAAAGCCAATGAATACGATAATATGACACAAAGTCTATACGAAACCATGATAAACAATACCAGATTATTGCTTTTGTTCTTATTAGTTATCCTACAGGTATATTTCATGATAAAATGATCGTGAGAAACTGAAACAACTTGATGGAAGCCATTTTCAATATAAACAAATAAGTTTATTTTACGGGACCTCATGATGTATAGGAGAAACTTGACAGGTGGCAATTGTTACGTAATGTTTGTTAGTTGGGAGAATTTTGACAGGTGACAATGGTCCCCAGTGTTAGAATGCGGGGACACGGTTGAGTAATGTCATGTTATGAAAATGTGTCACCTTTATCCTACCCGTCGTTAATGTAACGGTCTAACGCTAATCTTATGCCATGTGTAAATAAAACGGTTCACCGTATGATTAGCCCGGTGACGTACGGATAGCTTTCGGTCTGTCAAAATGTACGATGGCGCAAATTTCAAAACAAGATTTCGCCGAATACGATACGATAAGTGATTTTTATGCCCCCCTTCGAAGAAGAGGGGGTATATTGCTTTGCTCATGTCGGTCGGTCGGTCGGTCGGTCCGTCCGTCCGTCGGTCTGTCGGTAGACCAGACCTTGTCCGAGTGATAACTTAAGTTCTATTTGACCTTTAAGTCTCAAACTTCATGTGGTTGTTGCTCATGATTAGTAGATGACCCCTATTGATTTTGGTGTCATTACCTCAAAGGTCAAGGTCACAAGGTCACATGTTGTGTATGTATAATACCAGACCTTGTCCGAGTGATAACTTAAGTTCTATTTGACCTTTAAGTCTCAAACTTCTTGTGGTTGTTGCTCATGATCAGTAGATGACCCCTATTGATTTTGGTCCCAAAGGTCAAGGTCACAAGGTCACATGTTGTGTATGTATAATACCAGACCTTGTCCGAGTGATAACTTAAGTTCTATTTGATCTTTAAGTCACAAACTGCATGTGGTTGTTGCTCATGATTAGTAGATGACCCCTATTGATTTTGGTGTCATTACCTCAAAGGTCAAGGTCACATGTTGTGTATGTATAATACCAGACCTTGTCCGAGTGATAACTTAAGTTCTATTTGACCTTTAAGTCTCAAACTTCATGTGGTTGTTGCTCATGATTAGTAGATGACCCCCATTGATTTTGGTGTCATTACCTCAAAGGTCAAGGTCACAAGGTCACATGTTGTGTGTGTATAATACCAGACCTTGTCCGAGTGAAAACTTGAAGTTCTATTAGACCTTTAAGTCTCAAACTTCATGTGGTTGTTGCTTATGATTAGTAGATGACCCCTATCAATTTTGGTGTCAATACCTCAAAGGTCAAGGTCACAAGGTTGCATTTGTATATATGTTTGATGACTTGGCCTTGTCCAAATAAAATTTTAGTCCTATTTCAGACTATATGTTGTTGTTCCTTATAATGAGTAGATGACCTCTATTGATTTGGGTGTCAACATCCAAAGGTCAAGTTCACAATGTCACATGTTGATATATTTTCATTATATAAATGTCTTGCCCAAGTGATAACTTCTATTTTATTTTTACTCTTAAGGTCCTAACCTCATGTAGTTGTTGCTTATAAATGTAGAAAACCCTGTTTTCAAATTAATTATTTTTCATAAATGTTTAGTTCCACATTTTAGCACATTATGTTTTCTCTCAAATTTTTGAAGTTTGAGAATTTTTTGTGACAAGCCAACATTATGAAGGCAAACTCCTTGCATGTAATATAGCTATATACATATTATGGCATATGAGGGGGGCATATATGTTTCACAAACATTTCTTGTTTTTTTTTTCAAATAAGTTGCCCTGAAAGTTAGGATGCGCCTTATACGTAGCTGCGCCTAATCTGACCGTGTATACGGTACTTAGAAAACAACCAAAATCATGGTAATTTTTTTACATAGTTGTACTATCACATGTATTTGACTGAAACTTCAAGTACTTATTCACCATCACTACCTCTGCCTTACTAGCAAGGCCCATAACCCTGGCTGTACTACTTCTTGAATTATGCCCCTTTCATACTTAGAAAACAGCCGAAATCATGGTTAATTTTTTTACAAAGTTGTATATTTTCAATACTATCACAGGTATTCCACCATAACTTGGAATACTTATTTATTGTTTACCCACACTACCTCAACTTTACTGGCAGTGCCCATAATCCTATATGCAGTGTATTTTCAATTTTACCCTTTTATACTTAGATATTTTTTGGCTGTATTTACAAATAGCAAATAGGTTGGGCAACAACCTCTAATAACATCAAAGATTTGCCCTTTCTTTAATGGCAAACTGAGAAAAGTCGAGCGCGCTGTCTTATGGACAGCTCTTGTTTGATAGAGCCCAGAAATATAAATGTACTACTTCATTGCTGTATTGTGCCAAGGAAAAAATAACCTTATGAATTACTTTCATGTTCATATTTATATACGTTTTTTTTTTTCGTTTTTTTTTTTCTTTTTATTAGTAAATTGAAATGAGATTTAGTTTTACAAAAATAGTCCCCCAGCTGGATCAGAATTTGCAACATAGCCTTGCAACCAGTGCCATAAAATTTATATTATTGGCACTATGTATCATAAAGAAAAATATTTTCATGGATTCATATATTAGTTTAGTGAACTGTAGGTTCAAGCCCCGGCTACTGACCATGGTTCTGTATGTGAGAAATATTTTCAGAGGATGGGATTCTAGTACTGATACTTCTCAAGCGTGATGCTTAGGTTAACTGCCTGCCTGATACAATTTCCAGGATGAGTCTCGGCTCAATGACAAGAGGGTTCCGGGCCTGGCTAAGTACAGAACTCACATGGCCAAACCTGTCAAGAAAAATAACTGCTTTGTTATTACTTATTACAGATGGCCTGTTAACACAGGTTTATGTGTAGATACTCATTACATGGTCTGATGTTTTTTTTTTATGCTACATTTGGTAGAGGTGTAACGATACACTCATGTATTCGTTGCACTTAACATTGCCAGTATTAAAAATATGCACGTGCAACCTGAATTAAGATCGTCTTTTAATTCTGCATTATATCAAGGTGTATTCATATTCATAAATAAAACGTATTCGTGGCCCTGTATCGTGAAGTGTATTCGTATTCTTGCTACCTGGTGTATTTGTTACAGCTCTAACATTTGGTTTTATTTTATTAATTTTCAGACTGAAAAATATTAATCTGAATATATTTGTTTGGACTGGTAGGTATATGTTGGTGAAAATAAGGATATCACAAGAAAGAAAAAAGCAGTTACAATTGTATGAAATTACAAAGAAAGGATTCCTAATTAGATCTCATGAAATCTGAAGGAAAACATCAAGGGCATGTAGTGTAGCTTACCTTATGTTTCTAGATCATTAATGGATAGACAATGCAAGCTTTAAAGATTTTGTCCATGTTTTTAAAAACCATACAACCATACCAGTTTACTTTGTGTGCGTTTTTTTTGTTGTTGTTTTTTCATTTAAATGATTTCTATTTTTGCGTTGTGAAAATGTACATTTGACACATTCATGTGCAGTAACCATTTAAGCTGATTTTCTTATGTCAGACATTTTTAAGAGAAGAACAAAACCTTTCGGTGACTGGTTAATTCAAAGGATGGGGAATAACATAATTTTAATTTCAGACATTTTCATACCAGTATTTACCAACATTATACAGGCATTAAAACCTTGATGATATTAATCTCAAACTCCATCATTGTTAAATTTTCCCTTTGTTTCTTTTTAAAAAAAATTTTTTTATTTGGGAACAGGTATTGATATTGGTAACGGAGAGAAACTATGTATTTTAATGTTTGCTGATGATATTGTCTTCCTATCTATAAATGAGCAGGATCTGCAACTGCTCTTAGATACGTTGTCTCAGTGGAGTCAGGTGAATTGTATGATTATTAATTGTAAGAAAAGTAATGCTGAACATTTTAGACCACCCTCAGTGAGGTGAAATTCTTATGTATTTAGGTCTGGCAATGGAGGTAATAAATTAAGGACTTATAAACTTTTTAAACAAAACTTTGGAACTGAAAATTATGTCAAAACCATACTGCCAGCGAATTAGAAGGTCAGCTTTAAGTAAATTCCATTCAAGTGTCACTCCACTGTGCATAGGTTAGCAGAAGAGCACAGAATATGTCCATTTTGTAGAAACTGTGTTGAAAATGAATTCCATGTGATTATGAACTGTGATACTTATAATGATATTTACAGGAATATTATTTTTACTAAGGCTTCTGAAGTTGACCTCTTTTTACTCAAGGAATGATAATGATAAGTTTGTTTTTGTATTTTCAAATGAAAACTTAATATGCACTATTGCCTAATCCTGCCATCTTATTTTAAATGTTTATATTCATTAATATTTATGTTATTACATAGTCTTGTATTTGTTTTTTATGTTTTAACCATGATTAAACTTTAATAAAGATTTATATACATGTATATTCAAGCTGCTTATTTTATGGAATGCATCTAAGTGAAGATCTTCTGTAGTCAGCAGGTGCCCTCCCTGATTGTGTTACAACCAACACCACACTTACATTGATCACCTCTCACAGTTACTTTTGACAGTTGTACAAGATGATTGTCTGATATCGTTTCTGTATTCTCTCCAGTTCTTTGTCCAAGCACCCTGGCTGAGAGGCTAATTTGCCCCTGGGGTGGGAGAACATGCCTGCAGTCTGCATATGACCACACCCCATAGATTGGTCATGATGATACAATAATACAGGCATTAGGTTTTTGTGATGGAGGAGAACCTCTCTCTTTTGGGGGTCAGACAACAAAGGTAATAATGGGGTCAAAGGTTAAGGCCTCTGGCAAACCCCAGCTGGACACAGGTCACTCCAGGTGTCCTGTCCAGTCTTTTATGACCAATACTATAATTTGGTAGTACTGACAGTTTATAGCCAGGTGATGTAAAGAAAACACCCATATTCTAAATTCCTACTCCATTTTAATAAAACATATGTAATAGTAAAATATACACTGTGACATAATAATCTAATTAAAATGATTATTTGGATCCCCTTGACTTTCTTTTGTTGTATACTGCAGTAATACATGTGGTTTTGTAAAACATATTGCTTATAAGGTGATAAGTAGGCATTGTTCCTTATGAAAACATATCAGATGAAATAATAAAAAAGAGATAGAAATAAGGTCATAAAAAGTTCCAGAGTATTTCAACCAGTTTCTCAAAGCATTTGTGTTCATAAATGACTAGGCATTCATGGAGTGATGGACAATTATTACATCAGAGTGTTGACTTTGTGCAAATACTAAGGGTCACTTTTGACCATATTTGATGCAGAGTTTAGTTTGTTGATGGCTGATAAGACATTTTAAGTGGATTTGTTATATAAACTGTTTGATCACTTCTGAACCAGGGTGAAGTGGATTTAGAGGGTCACAGTAATCTGATGTTATCTTGGAATGCCAGCAAAGCATGTGGTCATTTCATCCAAAGTCATTTTGTGTAGCTCTTAAAGACTCCTTTGCAGCCACATATAACACTGTATCAAATGAGTGGACATTTTGTGGGGATTACATTGCAGTGTTAAGGAGGATATAATATGGGTGTGGTATGATCCCCTGGTGCAAGGATTGACTGGTCCTGCTGGAGTTATCCTGAGCCACTCTTACTTGTTATAAAACAGGCGGTGAATGCAGTTAGTCATTTTCTTAAAAGGAATATTTCTGCATGTGTCATATTGAGAAGAAGTGGTAACATTGAAGTATTTATAGATATAGACTTTAGGACTTATGTTAAATCAAACAGATTTATGTACCATCACTGGATTTATGTTTTCAGTTTCATAAATATGGATTGAATATACAAATAACATTTTATTCTTAGAGACATAAATAACTATTTTAAGTGATATAAGTCATACACACCTTTTTACTCTATTGTATTATGTATGAGTTTGGGTGAATGGCATTGTTATTTGCCGATATGCCAAATAAATTGAGTTTGAGAGTTTGAGTTCTATTTTTAGATATTAATGACAATTAAAAGTGAAAGTCTGTGGGAAAACTGGATAAAGAAAATCTTGTGAAAAACTTGCCTTATTAAGTGATACCTGTGACACAATTAGGTGCTGTTTTCCATTGGTCACTACCTTTTGATCAGCAACACTTGTGTCCAAACATTTGAGCCTGTTTGTTACAGGGACAGTAGGTGTGTCAGACATCAAAGATAGACAGTGAATATCTAGTAATGATGGTCACCCACTGATCTTTTGATTAGGTTAATGACTGACCTCAATTGCTCTTAATGATTGCTAATTGTCTGCTAATCTCTCTACCTTTAATGAGATGTGTGAAAATGTGATTGACAACTAATTGGGACAGGACATTGAAACAATAGGCTGATTGAAGAAGTGTTGGGGCAAACTGAAGTCCTTGTGGAGTCACACCTGAGTGTCATGGTCACTGAGATTTGGATCTCAATATTTGATATCTCAAGAAAGATCAGTTTTCATTTTGCATCCGTGCTGAAAGGTTGACATTCAGCTGAATTCTTCAGGGGACTTGTGTTAATGTTAGGTATTATGAGATAAACTGTGCAAGTAAGATTATCATAGGAATCAGAATATACTGGTAGCTGAGGCTTTGACAGTTGAAATAGAGTGGTGAAACATAAATACTGAAAAATAGATTTCTCTGAAAAGTTTAGACTGACCTTTGAATCTTGTTAGCGAAACTTATATATTTAATCATGATATCGGATCGGTACTGTCTGACCAGTGACATGTTTGGCAACATGAAGGTCATTGCCAAGAGGTCAGGGGTGAAGGACTTGAAGGTGGTGGTGCTGGCCACATCGGGCGTGAGACTCGTGTCGGGACTTCTCTCGTTCATGTTTAATGCAACATGTGTGTCTATTCTAGTTGGAATATCTGTAGTGAACATGGTCAAGAAGCTCCAGAAGAAGGTATTTATTTCTTTATAATTTATAACTAAGCAGATAGGATGCTGGTAACTCTAATAGGGTATCATTTTACTAAAGTATATAGACATCACCTTATCTAAATTTATTGCAAAATCTTCATTATATTTATATTTTATCTATTTATATATTATATTAATTTATATATCTATTTTAGGATACTGATTGTTCATCATTTTCTCATTAATTAATCATCATTTTCTCGTTTATCAACTATGTGTATATACATTTGCATATGTATATGCTACATGATTATCTTGCATATTTAAACATGTATGTGATAATGTCATTTGTAAGGAATGAATACCAGCATTATAATGTACAA
The DNA here is from genome assembly GCA_021229015.1 of Solen grandis. Lineage (NCBI taxonomy): Eukaryota > Metazoa > Mollusca > Bivalvia > Adapedonta > Solenidae > Solen > Solen grandis. The sequence continues at coordinate 11,983,171 of CM037777.1, read as the reverse complement.
ATTGGCACTGACATTTGATTAATTCTATATAACATGTAGATTTGTATAATACTTGAAATGGTGAAGAAATGGTCTCTTTAATATATAATATAGAACAGTATAAACAAGCCATTGAAACCTACCCCTTATTTGTAATTTGTTTTTAGGATTAAATGGAGTAGGATTAATTAGGTGTTATCTAATGCTGTTACAAGACACACAACAAATAGATAATCCTTTTTAATGTTCAGTTGACACAAGTAAAGCTAGGAAGTTCAGTATTTAGTTCAGCTGGTATAACAACATTGGATTAGCAGAAGTGAAAACCAACGACACATCAGATATCTATCTTCCCCCAGGAAATTTGTTTCATTTCCTTGATAATTGAGGAAGTCATTGGCACTTGGTCTATAATTGGTCAAAGTAGATAAGGTGTTGGAATGTTGATGTATTGTTGGGGTGTGTTAAAATATCTTTTTCTGAAAATGAGCTTATAACAACTTTTAAATAGGAAAACCCTTTCTCTAAAAAAATAGATTACTGGCATGAAGTTAAAATAATTTAAAAAGAAAAAAAAGGAATTATTATCTAGATAAGTCAGAAAACATTCCACATTTCTCTGTAATTCACACTCTTGTGCAGCCATTAATGAGAAGTTAAAACCCTGACTAGCATGTTACTTATTTGACCATTAATTGTTTAATAAACTAAAAAATCCAACCACACAATTTTCAAGATTCTATTTTTATATTGTCTTAAAGGTTATTGTGAGGATATGTACATTGCAGTAAGAGATGGTATGTAGTCAATGAAATTTATCAAGCACTTAATGAAAATATTGTAAAAGTGAACTTTTTTTAAAGCTTGCAATAAATTAAGGAAGTTTTTATGATTTTGTTTATGTATATCTATTTTGACATATTATGAAATAATAGGAAATACATTTTCTTTGGATATACAAAATTACATGAAATAAAAAGTGCAATGTTGTCTGAGGTTTCTGTTGAGATCTTTTTGCTTTATATTTGGGGAAAAGTCAGGGTTTTTTTTTTTAAAAATCTGGAATGTTCCTTTTAAAAGGAAAATGGACTGATCATTATCCCACAAGTTTGGGGATCTTTAGACACAGTATGGTTGACACACCAGGAAGCTGTCTCTATTGACACAGCCACTCTTTACTGTCCAGACCTTCTCAACACCTTGTTTAAATATCTCATTTTTCAGACTCATGTTTTGCCTGGCTGCATGCCTTCCATGTTTGAGGAAGTTGTCAGTCAGGGTGTGAAAACCCATCAGTGCCATGGTGGAACTAGACAGATAGTCCTGATCCTGTATCTGTCTGATGATGCTTAGCAATAAATGATTGTTAACCCTTTCCCTCATATAGACTCATTTTGACGCACTCAGTACGTACCACATAAAGCCTGATCTGCAGAAAACCACAGTTAAACCTTACCAAATTTAATTGTAAAATCCTCATTACCAGACCACTGAGGAGCAGCAAACAGCATAAAACCTGATCAGCTTGCGAGTTTTATGCTGTTCGCATAGGTCTTTTCATGGTATCCTCTATGGGGGAAAGGGTTAAGACTCACAATGTGTGGGATATATATGGTGTTGAACTATGTTGTTTTGTCCAGCATGCTGGATGGGGTTGGGATGTTGTTGTGTAGCAAAAGGAGACAAGCTTGCAATGATGGCAGCAATGGGTTTGTAAGTTGTTGAAATTTCCTGTCATACAAAATATGCATAATAACATGTTGATTGATGGGGATCAAAGAAAAATATAAGATAAATACTTCATTAAAGAAACTTCTATATCAAAATACTGAGAACAGCAAGAATAATACTGTATGTAACATTTCTACATGAAAAATAGAAATATGATGTGTTTGTAAACTACAATGATTCTGTCTGAGCCTAACCTCTTTAGTTGTAAAAAGAAATAAAGGGAGAACATTAAAAAATAGGACGGTAGAATTATGGCTCTTAGTCACTGCACTTCTCATAGACACCAGCTATGTATATTTTGAGTCAATACCTTGAACAAGTTATGGCTTAAAGGTCAAAAGTCGTCCATAGGCAGACAAAACCTATCAATTCAGGGTTATAAACATTCCAAATAGAAAACATATGAATACTGGTTGAAATACAAGTCTGCGACTGAAATGTTCCTCAGGCTTCTACAAATTTGTCGTTTTATGATATATATATATTGATAGATTTTATAACACAAAACAGATACACAGATACAGATATGTAAGGATTTTGGCTTATAGTTATACATACAAAGTTTCTAAATTTAGTGGCTGAAAGAACTTGAAATAAAAGTGATTGAAAACACTCAGACAAAAATGTAATTTGATATGATTAGCATTTGTAATGAAATAGACTGTGCATTGGAGTGTTTAATCTATGTGAACTTGAACAAACCTTTTGATGTTAAAACAATGTCTGAGATTGTCCAGTATAAGTGTCATGTTTTCTACTGTTTGAACTTGTATTTTTTTCTGAGAGTAAAGACATTTATTTGGCTTAACAAATAAGTGTTTTCAAGATTTAGTGTTATGTTTGTTGGGGTAAATTGATTTTTTTCACACTGATTTTAGACCCCAGGGAGAAAACCAGTACCTCATTTGTGATGGTGAAGCTACTGTGAAATTATTTTTCAGTTGGACAAATGTTAAGGAACGTGAACTAATTAGAAAATTTAATTCTGACACCAAAGTGAGTTAGGTCTTCTAATGGTAGATGCAGTGAGTTATGTTGACATTTTATAAGAGGATGTGTAGTATACTTGTGAAGGACTTGCTGAAGGAAAATAATAAGGAAAGATTTAAGGACTTGAAACTTTAAAATCAGCAGTACATGTATGTCATGTTTACGACTATGTGAAGAATGCTTAATGAAATTTCTCGACTTGAATCACGGGGGTTATTAGTACTGAGCCTAGAGACACAGTTCATCATTGCTATTGTGGTCTGCTTTATTTTGAAGTCATACTGGTTCCACACAATAATTAAGGGTAACGAAAAGAAGTTTTGGTATGGTAGAAAATGAATGTATCACTGTTGGTAAATGACCGGGAAGAGATGGAGAACTTACCCAAGACTATGATAGATGTGTTGAACAGTATGTTAAAGGATCAGCGCCATATGTCGTGGCGTGTTCATGGGATGCATGATAAAGTCGTGATGAATATAATGTGGGCTAATACTCAGGGTGCCAACCCTGACTTCCCACAGAAGAGCTTTACTCTCTCATCCATGGTGAGTGTTTTTAAATCAAAGTACTGAAGGTACTTTGATGTTGACCATGTTTTGTTGTGTATATATTGTGTACATATGATATGAGTATTGTATATTCATGATATATTCAAAATAAACAAAGATCATGCAACTTCTACCAGCTATCTAAACATCTCATCTGGTGAATAGTTTCATTCATTTTTAAAACTGCAGAATAAAGTAACGAAGTAAACTGAACTATCTAATACTATAGATCATGGAATGTGTGTTGTATGAAAATATTAGGATAGTTTAAATTTCTTTTTGCCATGTTTTTTTGTTTGGAGACAATGACCAAAGAGCCAGTTCTCAGGCTGTTTGGAGAACATTTGGTAACCAGGTCTAATCTTAGACTACCTATATATGTAAATAACAATGTAATGCAAGCATAATCAGTAATGTTATTATAAAGGCTGTACAGCTGAATTATCTAGATCATTTTCAGACCTCTGGGCCAATAAAGATTCAATTACAAACCACTGTCAAAGAGTTTTAATCTTAATATAAATAGGGACAAATGAAATGATACCTGCTGATAAGTATAGATATTAATTTAAATATATTTATTCAGGGTATAACATTTTTCTTTTATGAATGAGATAAATTTCTTAGTGTCTACCATCATAACCCAAATCTTAATTCAGTTGAAGATTTAAAAACCAGATAAAACAAAACACTTTACAATCAATACATTGCTTTAATGCTTTCCAATCAATATAATACCCTACAGCAAAATAAGAGGCATTTATGGCGTATAAATTCATTATTCCATTGTAAGATATTGACATTTTCTTAAACAATCTGATAAATAAACAATGGATAGGAATTAAATGACATCCCTGTCTAGATGGTCAGTAATTAAACAGAGATTCTCTAATTGATAGGCAAAGGAATTGCAGCATTCTCTCAACCTTTCATTTGGAATGAATAGAGAGTGTACATATATATATAAAGCTGTCATTTCTGGTATTGATTGTAATGAAAGGTTTGTAGATACGGGGATTAGATGGTACATTTATGCTGGTTAGTTTTCAATGAAAGTTAATTAAATCTCACGGCTGTAAGTAATCTTGTTAGTTATTAAAGGGTAGTTTTAGGTAATTGGGGAAACTTTTGTGAAATATCTCTGTATTGAAATTCTTGTATCCCCTGCAGTCTTCTTTTTGTAACTAAACCAAACCATGGATTGTTGTGGTATTACTTGATGTGGTTTGAGTCTATGTATACAATGTGGTTTCTTTTCTATTTCCTTTTGTTTTAGGGAAGTATTTATCTGTTGCCATGA
>CM037777.1:11928520-11978520 GCA_021229015.1 Solen grandis | reverse complement strand
AGTGGTGGCCTAGTTGACCGCTTAAGAGTGGTGGCCACTTATACAGGTTGACCGCTTAAGAGTGGTGGCCACTTATACAGGTTGACCGCTTAAGAGTGGTGGCCACTTATTCAGGTTGACCGCTTAAGAGGTGGTGGCCACTTATTCAGGTTGACCGCTTAAGAGTGGTGGGGCCACTTATTCAGGTTGACCGCTTAAGAGTGGTGGCCACTTATTCAGGTTGACGCTTAAGAGTGGTGGCCACTTATTCAGGTTGACCGCTTAAGAGTGGTGGCCACTTATTCAGGTTGACCACTTAAGAGTGGTGGCCACTTATACAGGTTGACCGCTTAAGAGTGGTGGCCACTTATTCAGGTTGTCCGCTTAAGAGTGGTGGCCACTTATTCAGGTTGACCGCTTAAGAGTGGTGGCCACTTATTCAGGTTGACCGCTTAAGAGTGGTTGCCACTTATTCAGGTTGACCGCTTAAGAGTGGTGGCCACTTATACAGGTTGACCGCTTAAGAGTGGTGGCCACTTATTCAGGTTGACCGCTTAAGAGTGGTGGCCACTTATTCAGGTTGACCGCTTAAGAGTGGTGGCCACTTATTCAGGTTGACCGCTTAAGAGTGGTGGCCACTTATTCAGGTTGACCGCTTAAGAGTGGTGGCCACTTATTCAGGTTGACCGCTTAAGAGTGGTGGCCACTTATTCAGGTTGACCGCTTAAGAGTGGTTGCCACTTATTCAGGTTGACCGCTTAAGAGTGGTGGCCACTTATACAGGTTGACCGCTTAAGAGTGGTGGCCACTTATTCAGGTTGACCGCTTAAGAGTGGTTGCCACTTATTCAGGTTGACCACTTAAGAGTGGTGGCCACTTATTCAGGTTGACCGCTTAAGAGTGGTGGCCACTTATTCAGGTTGACCACTTAAGATTGGTGGCCACTTATACAGGTTGACCGCTTAAGAGTGGTGGCCACTTATTCAGGTTGACCGCTTAAGAGTGGTGACCACTTATTCAGGTTGACCGCTTAAGAGTGGTGGCCACTTATTCAGGTTGACCGCTTAAGAGTGGTGGCCACTTATTCAGGTTGACCGCTTAAGAGTGGTGGCCACTTATTCAGGTTGACCGCTTAAGAGTGGTGGCCACTTATTCAGGTTGACCGCTTAAGAGTGGTGGCCACTTATTCAGGTTGACCGCTTAAGAGTGGTGGCCACTTATTCAGGTTGACCGCTTAAGAGTGGTGGCCACTTATTCAGGTTGACCACTTAAGAGTGGTGGCCACTTATTCAGGTTGACCGCTTAAGAGTGGTGACCACTTATTCAGGTTGACCGCTTAAGAGTGGTGGCCACTTATTCAGGTTGACCGCTTAAGAGTGGTGGCCACTTATTCAGGTTGACCGCTTAAGAGTGGTGGCCACTTATTCAGGTTGACCGCTTAAGAGTGGTGGCCACTTATACAGGTTGACCGCTTAAGAGTGGTGGCCACTTATTCAGGTTCAGCTGTTTTTCTAAATAAGATACCCGGATAAGCTCAAATTCAGTGAGCAATAATTATTGTAAAAAAATGTTATTATGATTTGAACAGACAGAATGAATTCCTGGCTTATGTGATTTGCAGAACCTCATACTTATTTGTTCCATCATATAGTTGTTATGATTACATTGAAGAGTATGCAAAATAATAAACGTGGTGTTTGTTTGTTGGGTTTAACGTTCTACCGACAGTGTTTCAGTCACTTGAGGACGATGTCTACTTGAGACAGATATAGTGCTGACACACTGCAGTATCACGCCGTAGACATGTGGCATGATACCACACCCAGTCACATTATCCCGACACCGGGCCAACCAGTCCTGAAATTACCCTTAATATTCCGTAGTAATCCGTTTGGGCGTGAATAATTCAAACTCGCCGTAAGCATATGGACCGGCATAGCTCCTGCATACACCAGTAAAGCCCCATATTGCACCATTGGAGTTGACTTGACTTGATTTAACTTGACTATTTGAGTTTACCGTCGCTTCAACAGTATGTCAGTAATTTAGCGACGTCAAGCTAATTACTGGTGGAGGATGACCCCGAATGCAGGAAGGCATCCGGGTAGAACCACGACCTACCACAAGCTGGAAAGATTCCTCACATGAAAATCTGAATGACCCTGCAGGGATTCGAACCCTCGCGGTGAGAGACTGAGTGAGTGTTAAAGTCAGCGACTTTACCCGCTCGACCACGGAGGCCCCTACCAGTGGAGTTAATGACTAAGACTTTCTGTGTCTAATTAACTGATGACATTCCACAGGAATAAGACCGTGCAGTAGACTCCCTTTTTTCATTATGGACTGATCCGGTTTATACCGGATTATCCTGTTTCCATGATAGCAACTTACAGTGAACTTATGGTTAGTTACGTGTCACCATGGCACGACTGGGGTTCGACCTGGATTCTACTACTACATTGCAGTATTCATGGTGTAATAAATGGATTAGACATTTCAGCAATTAGAATTTTTTAATCCTTCATCTTTTATTATCACCATGAAAGCAACAGTGATATCAGTCTTATAAATGTCTTTTCTAAGTTAATAGTTGATCTGTTATTGAAATACTCTAAATGCAGAAAACTTAACCAAGGATTTTTTTTCCCTGCATCTCTGTGGTATCATACCGTTGGATTAGTAAATGCAATGCCCAGATATATTCTGACATTTGGTTAATTAGGTACTAAGGAAGAGGACCTTTATAAGTTTCCCATTTTGATACATATTTGGTATCCCATTTAGATACATATTTGGTATCCACATTTTTAAAAGTAAACGTGCATTTAAAATGATTTTCATAGCTTTAATCCATCATGAAATGATATTCTTTTAAAGACACATCATTCTGCTAAAAGCATTGTATATCATTGGACCGAAAAAAAATATGAAGAGATACAATATATACATGCGTGTTAGTGACAACAACATTTGTACAAGGCAAAGATAAGAAAAAATCTTATACTCATTCAACTGTTTACAAAAATTATGTGATTTACATATTCTGCATATTCATCTTTGTTAATTTTCTAACGATTTCCATACACCTTTTGTCTGTTTTCATTAACCATTCAGGAGTACGTGTACATAAAATGATGACGTAGCAGGTTTGTTTGTTTGTTGGATTTAAAGTCCCACCGACAGTATTTCAGTCATTTGTAGATGGTGTCTACTTGAGACAGATATAATGTTGCCACACTACAGTATCACACCCAAGACATGTGGTATGTTACCACACCCAGTCACATTATCCTGACACCGGGCCAACCAGTCCCGAAACTACCCTTATATACCGAGCGCCAAGCAAAGGATCTATACTAGTACCATTTTTTTTAAAATTTGGTAAGTCGCAGCCAAGAATTGAACCCACAACCTTTCGCTCCCTAGGCTTACGCTCATATCACTTGGCCACCGGGGACGGCACGTAGCAGATAAACAATATGTGATTCGTCAACGGTTTTTTAGAATCAAATTATTTCTGATAATGGACCGTCTTCTGGTTTACCTTCCCATGCAAAAATAAACAGAGAGGGTATTAAATTGTATCAACATTTTCAATGTTTATAACTTTAATATCACCATTATGTACAATTTGTAGTTGTCTACAATATAGCATTGTCATTTTATACTTTATTTTTCATGAAATGTGTATCATTATGAGGTATAATGGACCTTTAATAATCCTACAAACATTATTTTGACGAAATTGTTATACATGTAATCCTACAAATAATTTTAAATAACAAAGACTTTTTCATAGAAAATTTTAGAGAAACAGTTGTTTGATTGTTTTAAAAGTCCCTTCAACAATATTTCAGTTTTTTCATTGAGCTTCAACATGATGTGTCAGATAATTCAGCTACCTCACAGTAATATCACACCAAATGGTCAAGTGGCATTACAAAATCACATTATTCTGAGTGTTGGGCAAGGATGTGACACAGGTTCCATTTTAAAGCACTCTAGTGTGTCATGGCCAGGAATTGAACCTACATCCTCTGGGTTAAGGGGAAATGCCACAGACATATGATCAGCAAGACCAACAGATATTTACAATACCAGCAGTAGATATTTATAGCATTAACGTCAGCAATAATCATATATTCCAACAGTTGTCAATTCAATCCTCATAAGAAAGATATTGTTAAACAAATAATATCTCTAGCCTTCAAACAGATTCCCCTTATTTAGTTATTTCAAGTTTATCTATTATCAGGTTTACCATCACATTGACAGTATTTCAGTCATTTGGTGACAATGTCTTTTAGTCAGATATAATGCTGCCATACTAGTACGCTCGTATCACACCGTAGACATGTGGCATGATACCACACCCAGTCACATTATCCTGTTTCTGGGTAAATCAGTCCTGGATCTACCTTTATATACTTAGCACCAAGCAAGGGCGCTATACTAGTACTATTGCTAGTCTCGGGGCCATCTTTGCCCTCTTGTTTAAAGTTAGATATATAGTTTATATATTGAAACCTAAGCTTTGAGCTAAACAGTTTTTTTTGATTGAGGTCGAAAGTTTTACATCAAGGTATTTTTTACTTCATGTTTATGCTTTTTGTCCCTAAACTCAACTGCAATATACATTATTTTCTCCTGTTTTGACAAGATTCTTGACCCACGACCCTCTTGTAATTGGGCCGAGATGCTTTAATTAGGGACAAATGACAGATCTGCTTGGAGATTGTTGTATCGGGCGTGCAGTTGACCTAACCATGCGTCTAAGGAAGGACCAGAACTAGACTCACATCATCCGTTAAAATTTCAAGAATACAAAGCCATAGTCGGTAGCCGGGATAGAAATTTACTTTATCGTGTCATTAATACAAATTTTATGGCACTGGCTGCAAAGCTTGGTTGCAAGTTCTGATGCAGCTGGAGAAGTTTTTATGTCAAAACTTCTTAGCACATTGCAGTACTGGAATATAACCTTTTGATGAATTTACTATGTATATGAATAATAATAATGAAAATAACAGCAGTGAAAAATTGGTGTTGTTATTCCAGTGCAGTGATAATAACAAAAACAAAACAACAAAAATACGGAACTCCTTTTTTGTGCTGTTTTTTACGCTAGAAATGACGTCATAAAAAGACGTCACGCACGCGAGGTAATTCCGCCAATATTGCCGGCTTTTGTGAATATAACAGCTTAATTTCTGGCCTTAAAGGCACTATATAAAAAGAAAAATGTTTATTTTTGGTGTGAGATCGATTTATAAGTTCACTGAGTGAACATAAAACGTGACATTTTCACGAGTGGCGAGTTAATCAGGGGAATGAACAAAATACACATTTACAGCAACACCTAGATGACTACTCTGCCATGCCATATTTATATACATGTATTCCTGAGTTAAATTTCATTTTCTGGTTTTATGTAACTGTTAAAGTTTATTACTGTGTTGCAATTAAATTTATCTTTTATTGTGAAGCAAATTGATTTGCTGTTTAAATATTGGCAAATATTGTAAAAATATACAAGTAAGTGTTGGGACTATTTCTTGTCTTCGTCCGTTATTTGGTTGGTCACCAACGGACTACGGAAAGGGGCTCCGCACGGGGAACGTAATTATTGGAAATCGTAAATAAAAATAAATTTACGCTAAAACAAGCATGAAAGAAACAGGATATTTGTTATTTTCGGTTTAAGATCGCATTTTATTTCTCCGAGTGAGCCTAGAAAGTAATATTTTCACGAGTGGCGAAGCCCCGAGTGAAAATATAACTTTTTAGCTCACGAGTAGAAGAAAATGCGATCTTACACCGAAATCAACAAATATTTTCTATATATTTTATTTAAAAAACATTATTGGGCCAAGTTATATTTTATAAAAAAATATTTACATTGCCATATCTATTTTGCCAATGAGGTTCTAAATATAATTTCTTAAGATTTAAATACATATATTTATGTTTTAGTTTATCTTATAATCTGCAAGAAATACGGATATATATATCTTTTGTTAATACCGTGTTTACGCAGTTTAAACCACGTTTAAAACATTTGGTTGAATTTGATCCTCGTTTATTAATTTTACTTAATATGCGCATCGGTGCATTAATTGAATCTGTGCATGCCAAGTTTACAGCAAAGATAAGTGACAGCGGATGCTCAGCCTGGGTGACTGGTCATTTGGCTAACTTTATTTAAGTAAGGGGCTCATAATGGGGATTTCTACAACTGATCCCAAACATTAATCAAGTCAATTCCAGTCACCTGGAAAATTGTATGATTAGGTCGGAGGGGGGGGGGGGGGGGCGCTTGAGCCTCATAATCCCCCATCCCACCCAATGAATCCGAAACTGCTGTAAGTAAGAGGTCTCAGGTCCGAGTCCCCTGCTTATTTCTCACATGGGCACACTCATAATAAGAAGTAATATCAGGAAAAAGTTAGAGATGTGTAAAAGGATTAACTTGACTGGGTAAAGGTACTTGATGGATGGTTAAGTTACTTGAGAGTGTTAATATTATGTAATATGGTAAGTAGGGTATAGGTATCATCGTTAAAAGCTTTAAAGGGCGCCATAGTCCAGTGTAAACACACCCGACAGGGGGTCCGAATGTTGTGGATTCGAACCCATTGGTGGGCAATAATTTTTCATGACCTTCCAAGTATTATTTCAACCCAGGAACCGTCGAGGGGGATTAGTATAAGATGTAAACACTTGTTTCCCAATCGACGTAAAATGAAGAAGTTTAAAGAGTTTTTTTTTGATTTTTTATTTTTTTTGTTGACATTTTGCAATAAGACAACTGGATTATGGAATATATTTTTTTAATAAATATATCTTCTTGCTTATCTCAATTTTATGCTAAATAAAAAAATGAAAGTTGTTTTTTTATTTGAAATGAAAAAATGAAAACCTTCTTCCCTTTCTTTGATTAGTATAGAAACCAATAGTCACACAGTATATACACGGACTCAGAATATGATGTCATATTTAAATTTTTGGGCTGAGGAACAATTTGACCAAACTGTAAATGATATATGTGCCAAATGATGTTAAGCATTCAATGTTTCGTATATTTTAGGTAAAAATGGCTTTTGGAATTATGCTGACTCTGGTGTGCGTGTACATGTTTACATGCTTTGGGATAGCATCATCATGTAAGTCATTCTATACGTAAATACTGAAAAAAAGTTCTCCTTGATTTTTAGAGGAGTTTTCGATGTATTGAACATGTTAAACGGTACCTTGTTTATTTAAGAATGTCATTTAAAAGAAAAGTATTAGTATATATTTTCTATAAAGTTTATTTTTAATCTATTCTTTATATTAGCGTATAGATTATTCAAAATAACTAAATTTCACATTTACTATTCATTTCATAGTGTATTTTTATTGATACGTTATTTTAAAATGTATTATTCTTATATTTTTTTGTATAAGTAGTACAAATTAATTCCTAGCGGTCAATTTGGCTGTCTGGAGGCCAATACGTCGGAGCGGTGCGTTATGTTCAGCTGCATTCGCTGTCGACGGAAATGTCCAGACAGACCTTAATTCCTGCCATTGTTGCTTTGTATCAGAATATGGATACTCCTGGTTGAGGGTAGACCTAGGCCAGGAGTACAGGATTGCTGCTGTAAAAATATATGGCAGAACTGACAACCTGAATTATATGTATGGTAAATAATTATTTTATGTAGTTTGATATAATGTCCTAGCCAGTGACTCTAGATAACCGGTTTTTTTAGGCTAATTGTAAGGGAGTCAAACCATTTATAGTTGCCTGTTCGATATTGTAATTTAAATGCAGATTTACATTTTAAACAGACTCAAATATGTTAAATCATGGTTGGATATCAACAGATACTATTTGACATTTACACTTTAATGTTACTGCCCGCTTTATATTAAATTTGTTTTGAAATTCATATGTCATAAATCTCCCACCAAAAGTTGGAATATATATTCGCCACCTAGTCCAATCAAGGAGCTGCTCGGCGCGCCATGATATTTTTATACTGGTTGTCAGGCCTCTGCGTAGGGGATATAGCAAAATCGAAAGTAGAACGATATCACAAATTACGGGGTTCACAAATGTAGACTAATTCGTCACCATCACTTCTAAACTGAATTTTATAACAAATTATTTTACCAAGCCCATTTTTTCCGTTTTAAATTATCATTTGAATATTTCTACAGCTGATCTAAACAATGTCACTATCTACCTTCACACGGAGGAACACAATAAAGGTACACCCCTGTACCGGATACCAGCAACCCCCCAGATCCGTTACCACAATTACACAGTGGAGCCTAGTAAGAAAGCTCGGTATGTCACACTGGAGCATGAGATCCGTCTGGTCGTTTGTGAGCTGAAAGTTCACAAGGAAGGTAATTTCTGCAAATCACGTAAAGTTTCTCGCTTAAACCTTTCACAAAGACATACTGTTGATCGAAACAATATAAGAGCAAACAAACTTATTTCTTAAAAACGATACTCGACGATGATAAGGATTAATGTATTACAGATTATAGGATGGTCATATGATGTAAATAAAGCTTCCTCTTCATCGCAATTAGCAGAGTAAACATTACTGTAATGAAGCGCACTATAACCGTCTATCAGTCATACGGAGACAGTGAAACATACTGCAGATTTTTATAACATTCAGCCCGTAACAGGTCTCATTGTGTATCTAAGAGAAGCATTTTGTTAAGATTCAAGATTTTATTCATATATTCCAGAGAGTCATTATACCAAAAAGATATACATTTTTTGTTGACAGGTCAATTTCATATACTTTATTGTTATCTCAATACTTCAGTTTTCAAATGAATTTAAATAGATTTCCATAAATTTAGCTTTGTGCCTAAATAATAGTAATAATGGTAGTCATCATGATAAATCAAAATTTGAAAGTGACAGCAATGCAGCTATTTTCTATTTTGTAGTGAATATAGAAAGACTGAATATCGATGAAAACAATTTGTCTAAAACCTTCTCCAGAATCAAACTAACTCAAACTTAACCTTGAAGCAACAACAACAACTAGTAGGCCTATATGATTTAGACACATGCACTCACTCAAAGTCCTAGCGCATCACTTATAGTTTTTTTTAATTTCTAATACAAAAAGGGGGAGGTTGTGAATTTAACAAGAAAACAAAATCGAAATTCAATATTGTACTGAATAAAGTAATAATAATCAAAAGATTATGGTAAACCCTAGAAACGAAAATCACAAAAGAATACTTCGATATGTTAGCAGTTCGATTTGTAAAAAATGTACGTCCTTCTTATAAAAAAATAAATTATTAACGTGTGGGACCACATCTTACTGTGATTTATGACAGGCAGCGGCTTTGCATAAACGTTACTCAGTTGCGTTATTGTTACCCATTGTTATCGCAAGTCTCATTCCAGTCACCTCATATTGTTCTCCTCTGTTTTGAACATGGCGCAGGTGTATTCACCTATCAATTAGATCGCGGATGTTCTCTCGGGTTAAGGACGGAACAATAAAGTGTTCATGGCATTACCTATACCCTATTTTCATGTGGTGCTTTACTATATCTGTCTCAAGTAAACATCGTCTCCAAATGACTGAAAAACTGTCGGTAGGACGTTAAACCCAACAAACAAACAACATGTGGTGCTTTAGATGATTTCCTACCATATACCCCTGTCTTTGTGTCTGGGAACACGACGGAGGTCGCGGGGACGACAGGCAGTTCCTGCCGTCAGTATACCGACTGCATGTGAACGCTCTTCTAACGAGGTTCGTGGTATTTTAAATTAAATATTGGTGTTTGTGTGCGTGTACAACTGAGAGGAAAAACACATCGTACACAATAAGCACAAACTGCACGAGGAATATAGCAAAAATCGAGAGTTCGTTCTGCATTAGTGCATTTATTATCCGATTTGAAAATAAACGGATTTATTTAAAGAGAGAGAGGTCTTCATTAGACATACTTAGAAAATATAGTTTTTATTTTATTTTTATAAAGCATATGGAGAAATCGGCTATTTAAAAAACTTAAAACTAAAACGTTAGAAATTTGGGTAAATTTAAATATAAGACGAAATTTGGGATAACAGATGGATTCTTGCAATTTTTCATTATAATAATATAGTACATCTAGAAACCGAATTCCCTCTACACGTGAGAAGGGCTATATAATAATCGTACTTAACACGTCTCGTCACGCTCCTCCCCGTCCTACACTCACGGGACATGCGGACAATGATGAATACCAGGGAATTAATAGCCTTAAGAGATAGATCTAGATGCTACATATTTTTTTTTTTATATAACTAAGGGAGTTTTGCAGCTCGGACCTGCTGCCCATCCACGTCTGTTGTATTTTTTTCTACTACAATTTATTACAAACCCAATTTTTGACGCTGAGTATTTATTATACATGTTTTATACAGCACAGTCTATTCATATGTTGTACCTGATCTGACACCTTTATTTGAGTTCAAAGGGCTTTTTATTTCCATTATCATATATAATTTTATTTCATTTCCGCTTATTTCTGAAAATGGCAAATTAAAATTGTGAAATCAATTATTTTCGTGGGAAACCAGATTTCGTTGATTTCGTGGAGGTTTTAATCCACGAATATTAATCCCACGAAAACTTGTCTCTTATATAGACCTCAGGTTTTCTTGAACAAAGATCCACGAATAAATGAGCCAATGAAAATATCTAAGTTATATAATCAACGAAATTTAATGTCAACGAAAATTAATGATTTTAAAGTATAGACACAAACTACACTTAATGCTGTTCATCTTGATGTTGATGACATTTGAAGGTTATATATTTAGGGAGCATAAAATAATACTGGTGTCGGGAGTCG
This sequence comes from Solen grandis, assembly GCA_021229015.1. NCBI lineage: Eukaryota > Metazoa > Mollusca > Bivalvia > Adapedonta > Solenidae > Solen > Solen grandis. The sequence continues at coordinate 11,967,666 of CM037777.1, read as the reverse complement.
CGTAGGTAGAGCATCAGACCAGTAACTTTGAGGCTGTGATTTTTACAATCCGGTCGAGCATAATAAATCGTAAAAATAGTATTGGTATGTCTAAGGGTCAAACTGACTGATCTACTTTAAGAGTTATTATTAGTTTACTTAACATTGTTCTGAACAGTACAGATTTGCATATATATATATATATATATATATATATATATATATATATATATATATATATATATATATATATATATATATATATATATACGAGTACCGTGTATTATACAAATAACGTTGAATGATCTTTTTACCTATGTCTAATTTCTTTGTTCAATGACAACGATATTTATTTCAGCATCTGACAACATTTCTACTTTTATTTATATAAACGACACCTTTGGTCTTGTGAAAACAGAAGCTTTATAGTAACGTAACGATTTATCTAGAGCGCTTGTCGATTTAGATTTTCTTAAGGAACCTTTCTCACACGTTACTGTATATATCTTTGGTTAAGCATGAAACCTTTGTGCAAAACAAAAAATATATATATACAACATGTATATGATTTTTGTACACACTTGCGACCAGATACAGAAATATATTTTACGGTCACGTGATTTATATCAGCAAGTTCATAGATGGACATTCAGAGAGAATTTAACTTTAAATTCTAACTATATGTGTATAAACGTCTATCATTACCCATCTACAAGCGCATAGTCAATCAATGCAACCATCCGTGATTGTGAAAAAATAGGTGGTTTCTCCATCACTGGCAATAGCGTTAAGAACGGTATTGAAATTATTTTTAGAAGTACAAAACCTATATAAAGATTTTCTATTTTTATTTCCCGTCAAATGACTGAACACTCTTTGCGCATGCGCTGTCTCCATAGGCTAAACTTTCGAATTCGCTACCCGGAACTGATGAAGACGCCATATTACGGAAGTATCACATGTCACCGCAAGCACCAGCTTCGCGGATACCGTATTCTCTATTTAACCGATTTCGCCGAAGTGACGTTTAGGGAAATAGCATTTTCCATGCAATTACATGTATAACTCCCACTTGCCGATTTTTAATCAGGAAACAAAGACTTCACCATCATTTACGATAGATGGTAGAACTTCTTATTTCTACCGATCTTCTGTGAGCAAACTGCTTTAAAATTTGAACGTTTAAATAGTAATAAAATAAAAATATTGATATCATTGATACCACTTTCTACGGTTTGTTATCGCAGCGATGCAGTAACATATATGTCGACAAATAATCTAACAAGACTAATTGTTAAGTATGAGCCAATACCTGTTTGACTCACAAATCAATATTTCTTTACAGTGCAGATACTATTATTTTACAATGAATTACTTAACCGTTTCTTTTCGTATTCTAGTCTCAAATGTTTGCGAAGCTGGCAAGTTCGGTGCAAATTGCCAGCTTCCCTGCGGCCATTTTGACATGACTCCTTGTGACCCTGACAGTGGCCAGTGTGATGCTTGCGAACCGGGTTATACCGGGAAAACATGCCAACAAGGTATAAATTACAACATTCTAGTTTTTAAATCAATTTTTATGGAATGGTATTTAAGCAAAAATTGCATCATAATTGGTGACTATTTCATTATGTTTGATGATAATGTCATTTGCTTGGTGTTGTACTTGTGCGCTTGTTGATATCGATGCATGCATTTTGACAAGTGCATTATGTGTAGTGACATTAGCATTTTGCTTAATGGCATTGTGCTTCGTTTGTTCCTTTCCATTGTTCGTGGTTACGATTAAATCATGTTTTGCGAAATTCAGGCACCACCATGATTGCTAATGTCACTCACTGCTTCTGACAATTGCATCGTGCTCGGTGAGGATGGCAAACAGTTACACTGACTGAATTGATCACAGAACCTTTTTAGCTGAGCTTGTAGAGTAACCCGTTAATATTGAAATGGTATGTGGTTCGAATACCGATGGAAGCTCACTATTTTCGCTTCTGTTATACATGTTTAATGATGAAAAATCCCACTGTAGTTGATACTATTTACATGTAATTAGATATTTATCGGTTCCGGTGGGCGAGTGATAAGAGTATCCGCCACGGAGTCGGGCGTGGGTTCAATTACCGCCATAGATATGCCAAAGTTGTAAAAATGTACTGGTAGAGTTCCCTGCTTGGTGCCCAGTGTATAAGGATAGTTCCAGGAATGGTTGGTAATATGACTGAATACTGCAGAGCGGCAGCCCTATATCTGTCTCAAATAGACATAGTCTCTAAATGACTGACATTCTGTCAGGGGGATAACAAACGCTATAAATAAACAAACACACTCTCATATTGAATTATAAAAAGGGGTAAAATATATACCGGTTTATAAAATATAAGGTTTGTGTTAAATATAACCACTTACATTTCCGTAGCTCCAATTTTTAGATTTATGAGCAAGGCTGCTTGCAATTCTTTTCTGTGGTAGCACACAATTTTGCATTCGAGGCTACTTTCAAACTCTTAAATTCCACTCCTTTGAAATATATTTCCATATTGAGTTTTCTGTTTCATCTCTTAGTGCTGTTGATTTTTATGCTTATTTAAAAAGGACTTTATTTTAAAGGTTGAAACTGAATTGAAATGAGTTAATAATTGATGTTGCAGATAACGCTTTAATAAACGGAAAAGGGGGGCGGGGGCGCAAGAAGTGAGTAAATTAATTCGGAGATATATGAACCTTCATTGGCTAGATTTCATCTTTTGCAATTACTTTTAAAAAGATGTATACACGTTCGTGTCACTGAAGAAACTGCCTATATAGATCAATAACTAGACTTTCTAAGATAACTTTTATTAAGCAGCCTCTGTAAGGGAAGGTCACGGGTTGGAATCATTTTTAATATTAGATATTATTTTAATTAGCATATATTAAATAAATAAAATTAAATTAAAATATACCAGACATAGATAAAAGACGGAGGGTGTGTTGTTTTATAGTTGCTTCCTTTTGATTAAAATACACAAACTTATGTATATCTTGTAAACTGTAGGAAATACAGAGAGAGAGAGAGAGAGAGAGAGAGAGAGAGAGAGAGCGAGCGAGGACAAGGTGGTTATCGTAAGCAGTCCATTCTGATATCCGTTTATTAAATTTACTATAATATACGAAATAAATGCGATATCATTAATAATAACAATAATAATAAATGCCCCGGAATCGGAATGTCGTGGGTACAACATACCATAGTCTTAGATTCGTAGATAATGTTACTAGTATTGCGTCTTGCTTCGAGCTCAGCATATAAAGGTAGTTCCAGGACTGATTGGCCCGGTGTCAGAATAATGTATGCTTGCTTGTCTATTTGTTAGGTTTAACAGTATTTCAGTCATTTGGAGACGATGTATACTTGAGACAGATATAGACATGTGGCATGATACCAGTCATGCAACAACCCTTATATGCTAAGCGCTAAGCAAAGGAGCTATAACAGTACCGTTTTTACGACTTTGGTATGTCGCGGCCGGGAATCGAACCCATGACCTCCCGCAACCGAAGCGGATGCTCTAACCACTTGGCCACGGGGTCGGTCACAGAATAATGTAACTGGGTGTGGTATCATGCCACATGTCTACACATGATACTGCTGTGTGGCACCACTATATCTGTCTCAAGCAGACATAGTCTTCAAATGTTTGATATGCTGTCGCTGGCCGTTAAACCCAATAAATAAACAATATTAATTTCGATGCAAAGCATCAAAGACGCCGCGCATGTTTTCGAAGCACGACTTAAATAAAGTAAAGGCATTTCGGAATATTTTAATTACATACGCATGCATCATTTACAAACAGCAGGTCTAATATTTCCACAAGGCAGTGATACATGTCATTTTCACAAATCATCTCAGCTGAAATACCCGTTTGATTCAGATATTTCTAAAATGTATTCTAAATAGTCCATGAAAATCAAGAGTGTCTTCGGCCTTTTTTTCAAACATTTTTGTCTATTTAATCTGAAACAAACAAACTAACAAATTAAATTATTGAGAATATGGCCGATGAAAAACTCATTATCAAATTATTCAGAAATATAGAACACAAAAGTACAAAAAAATACTTTTATTATAGTGGCATAGTCTATGATGATGATCAATTTGATGTGCCATAAATTAACTAATCTATATATCAAATGGGATTCATTTTACAAAAGGTAATTCCTTTTCTTATATAATTATTGAAAGAGTAAGGGTCTGCAAAATGCATGGCATTTCCAAAAAGTAAGCTACCAGGGCGGTGTTAATGTCAATTAAAAAAATCATCACCATCAACAACACAAAGGACGATGATAACGAAACAAATTAGTACAGTTTAGTTTTCTTTTGGTATGGGATTTAGGTACAGTTCCCGGAATTAAAATCTGCCTGATAGTAGGAGTATGGATTTCTTCTTGTATTGATGATATGTATAAAATTAAATATATATTTACAAGGCTTTACAACATATGCTACAATATTCAGTTAAATTCACCCATTTCAAGCACTATATCATACTGGAACCGCTGATTTGGCCTGGAGCCGTCACTTAAACATGTCCGATATGGCCATGTGTATAGTGTTTGTGTTTTCTACACTTTCTACATTCTGCTGTATTGTGTATCATTAAACTACGGTTGTATTGATTTTTCAAGTTGACATTATTTATCTAAAAAGCTGGATATTTTAAGGTTACAAAATATCTTCCATATTCTTTTTTCTAATCTTTAATGAATCAGGTTGCCAGCAAAGTTCGTTAACCAAGTTTTAAGACCCGTTTCCTATGAATTTAGGGTGAAGTTTATAGATTCCAATTAAATGTGTCGAATTTTCTTTAAATAACGACAGAAGACTTGCGTATTTTGAATCTTGATTTTTTTTATATCAGTTAATAAAACATGGTTTTATTTTACAATTATAACGTGCTTGCTTGCTCCTTTTTTTTTTTTTTTTTTTATTATGCGGCTCAAAAAAAAATCATACTGACGCCGTGTTTCAACGTGGCGTCAACAAACATTAAAATCACTGTTCTCTCAGCACTATCGGCGCTTTGATTTGAAAGCGACATCAGTTGATAGAATGAAGTGTAACACACAATGTTGTTTACATCATGCGTCGTTGCATTGTGCTTGGTGATATCCTTTAGATCGATTTGTATTTCAAGTTCTGCAATTAACACAAAGCATTATTTACTTTAGATTGTCACGAAGCACAATAACACTGTCATCATATACAATGCCGTTTTCACAAAGCACAATGTATTGCCACTAAGCATAATAACATGGTCATCAAGCACAATGTATTGTCACAAAGCATTATGTCATTATCACCAAGCACAATGTAATTTTTGCTTAAATACCATTCCATAAATTTCAATATTGCATTTTCCTTATCTGATAAAGCTTTGGTACACTACATTTCCTTGTCATTATTTGCCATTTTATAATTATAATGTAGAAAGATGGATAATTATGTAAATGAATGATACACAATTTCTACATCTGTAATATTTATTTTTAAGTTAAAGTATGTAAAGTAATATTTTGGATATTCCGAAGAGCCTTTATCCGAACACCATGCATGATCCGAGGTACATATAAGATATACATTGAAATTACAAAGAACATAAATGATAAACTATTAAAATTTGGAGGTTAAATTGATTAAAATAAATAAAATTTAGAATATATATATCATATCAATAAAAACGCCAGTGCTTTATTATGTTTCCTTTTGGTTTTCTTCAGAACAATACTATACAATACAGTCGCGGCTATATATACTGTAAAATCATTAATTTTCATTGACATTAAAGTTCGTTTATTACGTTCCCTAGGGAAATTCGTGGGTACATTTTATCGTGGATCTATGTTCTAGAAAACGTAAGGTCTATATATGAGACAAGATTAATATTCGTGGATATTACCCACCATGAAATCGACGAAAATTAGTGTCCCACGAAAATAAATGATTTTCACAGTAATACGCGGAAATAAAATACACAAATTACTACAAATTTAGTCGCTAATCCATTCAATAGCATATACATAATTATTCACTTTATAGATATTTGATTTTGGAGAAAAAAAAAAAAAAAAAAAAACCCGAAAATTATCTTTCTATGTACACATTTCAGACAAAGAGCGCACGCGGAAGTCCGGAAACCAGCGTGAAGGCTGCTCGCTGTAACATTCCGAAGTATTTACACCGGGATTCGAACCGGCGTTGACCGCTCGGCATCGAGGTCGTCTATAAATGAGTGACTGTGTGGCAAAATACAGCTTTTTTCAGTACAACCCATTTTTATATGCATATCTTAATATAGTTGTGGTTGATTTCCTGTGAAAGAGAGAATAAATCAAACATATTCTTTAAGAAAGAGAGAATTATATTTTCAGCCATGGGTACGCATATTTAACTTTTTTTTCTTCTAGAATGTAATAACGGTCATTTCGGTCGATTCTGTACTGGAATTTGTCGTTGTAAGGACAATGCGACATGTCATCACGTGACTGGCGCGTGCCCGGGGAGTCGCTGTGCATTCGGTTGGGCGGGTGACAACTGTACTACCAGTAAGTTGGTTCTATTTTAAAAGCTGTTGGTTACAGAAATAACTTGTGTTTATTTAAATAATGTTATTTATTGAAGGTCAAGAATAAAAATAAAAAATACATGTAATTGTAGAATACTGGTTATAGAACATGATTCTGAATTGTGCTAATTTCAAAACCAAACTCTCTCACATTGATATTTTACGTTATCTGAGTCATATAATTATGCATTGTTGTACGGATAACGTGATATCTAAATAGGTTTGCCGTAAAGCAACTTCTGAAAGCGAAACTTTTGCCGCGCGATACATAACACATACATTATGTATTCCCATTTCTGTATTCGATATTTATTTTAAAAAGGCCGCCAAACCTATAAAATCCTGGTCGAGCAACCGTTATCCCTAGTTTGTTAGTTTTATGTTTTCTATACCAGAAAACAGTCCCTTGAGTTTGCGATAGTTATTTCTGTTCCTGTGTATTAGTTAAACGTACAATGTATGCCCTTTGTTTTCCCATTTTCCTTGTTTATGGAAACCCTTTGACTAGTATTTTTGATATGAAAGTGCAATTTTCATTTATCTATTAACAGTTCAAAGAATTATGAAAATTCAATAGCAAAATAATGTAAACTGTCCTCTTTCAGATTTGAATAGAGCACTGGGTAAGGATGTAACTGTGGATCGTACAATTGATGGTTGGCCAGCTGAACGTGCGGTAGACGGACTGTACTCTAGTTACACGAGTGATTATTGTACATTGTTGCATGACTGGCTACGTGTGGACCTAGGCACGGTGTATGCAGTGTCAACCGTCACTGTGTACGGCGGTATGATAGGTGGACGTGAGTATCTTACCACCATCAACCACTATCTATCTATCTATCTGTCTGTCTGTCTGTCTGTCTGTCTGTCTGAAGTTGTACAAACAATAATGAATAGTTAATACTTTTATAAAGACATGATTATGTTGCTATACCTGTAATTTTAAAGTGATATTCTAGGAAGCACGTCTAACACTGATATTTAGATGATTGCTTTAACTTTATGGTTGCATATGTCGCAAATCTAAAGGCAAAATGAATATACATGGTCACCATGCTAGATTACTTTTTGCTAAAACATTAAAAATAATCATACTTGCTAAAGAATCGATTCATTGACTATAAAAATATGTGATTGGACAATGCGCAATAATCAAAGTAAAGTTATATAAATCATCAAAATATTTATTTATAAATTACCAACTTGCACATAAGATATGGATCTTTTCTTTTCTATTTTCTCACACTTCATCATGCTGAAACTTTATGTATGATACAGTGTCGTACATCTAGTTTTTCAGCATCATGCTAAAATATATAGGATGATGCAGCATGAGGCAGAAACATGATTTATTTTTACCATTTAGTACGTCCATGCATCACCCTGTAAGATGCTAATATTTCCAGTATGTTTTCAGCATGATGCAGGGTCGTGCATGCTTTTAGCATCATGCTGAAAATATTCAGCATCATGTTGATTTTTAGCATCATGCTTTAAATATTTTTGAAAACTTCAGCATGATGCTGTATTTTTTTAACATATCTAACATATGCATTACTGCATAGGCCAAATGAAGTTGTTTAATTTTCATGATTAGTATATATTTTAACGTAACCACTACAGGGCCTTTTTTCTAGTTTTCGGGAAGGCGCTCTAGCCCTTTTTGTCGGTGAAAAACGCAAATTTCTTATTGTGGGGATAAAAACAATTTTTTTTTAACATATCTAACATATGCATTACTGCATAGGCCAAAAATATATATATATATATATATATATATATATATATATATATATATATATATATTGTTAGCAGTTGGAAATGAAATAAGTAATATATAATCATAAATGCAGATGTTACAGAACATTGCTCTAGATAGTCTGTATGTGTAACTTAATGTTCCATTCTCCCTTAATATGGAGTTAACATCACCGACTTTAATTGAGGGGTTGGCGTATTGACTGAATCTTTTTAGCTCACCTGAGCACATGTGATCAGGATGAGCTATTAGGATCGATGAATGTCCGTCGCCCGTCCGTCCGTCGTCCACAATTATTTGTTTGCACTCTAGCATCTTCGTTTCTTATTTCTTAAACTTTATGACAATGTTTATTACCATAATATCTCGGCCAAGTTCGATTATGGCTGATACTGGCCAATTAGGTCAGGAGTTATGCTCCTTTTAATGTTAAAAATTTCAGTCAAGTTCAAGTTTGACTTCCAATTTCGCCACAAGCACTGTTTAGGGAATTAAAATATTCATGGATTATGTATTAAGTACAACGATTCTATAGTTTAGTAATTTGTACATGCACTGAAGGCAGTTTTTCTCAGGTGAGCGTCTTTAGGGCCATCTTGGTCCTTTTGTTTTAATTACTCTTAAAACACTTAAATGAGATTGGGAAAGACGGCTTGATAAAAAAATACCGTATCGTAGTCGATAATTTAGTTTGTACCACTCGCATTTGTTTGACAAAAAAGTTTGACTAGATCGTAAATCAAAGCTGTAAACAACTTAAATAACGACTGTCTTTTGATTCTACCAGCATTTAAATAATAATGATATCTGAGGGTAATCTTCATTCATCCATACAGTCAGTGTTATTGCCTGAAAACCAGCTCAACCCTTTAACGCTGAAGTGTCAACTATCAAAACTGCCCCGTACTGTGAAATACACAGGTGAAGGTCGTGTCGTAGACTGCTTATCATTTTTCCAGCGTATATCCACGTAAGCAATATTAATAACCAGTCTGACTGCTTAGGTAATTCACAAAAATAAAATTCATTGCAATGTTATTTTTTACAGTTATTCATAATACGATTTTATGGGGGATTTTTTTCTGAGGAAGGGGAATTTTGGAGGATATTTAGGGGAAAAAGGTTATTATATAACTTAGGGAAGTAGCCGGGAACCGGCTACTGCAAAGAAGGGTAAAAAGGCGATGCACTAACCAAGCAAATAATTTGAGGTTTTGAAACCGATTAATAATCAGTTATCAAATCAGTTTTGCTTTGGATGATTACCGATTAATCGATTCGCTGTGTTCAAACCGATTCTGATCACTACTGTCAAGATGTAAGCAAACGACTCAAGACCCGATCATTGCAGAGGGGATGCACACACATATAGATACAACCATTTCATATCGTTTCAAGCCGAGTGAAGATTTTGTAAAGATGTCACAGCTGATAATATCTTGGTTTAGAAATCCATCATTCTCTTAGAAAACTTGTTTCTCGGTAACTCGGTGAATAGTTTTTATAATCATTAACCTTATACATCTTTACATATATAACGCCATTATCCTACTGTGATCTTCCTTAGATATTTTCATTCTTGTAACCTCATAATCATCATGTGAAAAAGCTTTTTCATTATTACAATATCTATATATTTCTTCACACATATAAACATCATTAATCTTATGTGAACTGCACATTACCATTTGCCCATACAATCATTAAACATTATTGCACGTGTCGTATAAAAGAAATACTTAAACCAATGTGAGTACTCGTGCGGGTTCCCAATTGTTGCATAGTCTTCACGCATGATATATGTACACGCTCAATAGTAAATACTTCATTTTGTGTTAGCTCGTATAGACATTCAACTCAAAATAACGCTTTCCCGGCTGCGACGTACCAAAGTCGTAAAAAATGGTACTGTTATAGCTCCCTTGCTTGGCGCTCAGCATATAAGGGTAGTTGCAGGACTGGTTGGCCCTATGTCAGGATAATGTGACTGAGTGTGGTATCATGCCACATGTGTGTCAGTACTATATCTGTCTCAAGTAGACATCTTCTCCAAATGACTGAAATATTGTCGGTGGGACGTTAAACAAAACAAATAAACAGATAATGGTTTGGGGAGAATAACATGATCATATAAACGTTTAAATGTGATTGGATTGAGCCCGTAATCATGAAATACACACGCGGCTATACCAGAGAAAGTTCGTCTTAGTTTGGAGCTCACTTCTCTTGCACGTTTGAACTGTGCATGACTAATGTGACAAGGGACACCTAGATGTATATAATTGGACACCTCCGAAATGACGTCTTCTCCAGTTTTCCAGTGTCGGACAGCCCGAGCTAATGATGATTTGCTTTCATTAAAAACAAGAATTGTACATTTTGAGGAATTATATTGAAAGCGCCATCTAAATGCACATGAGTGACAAATGTTCAAGGGGTTTTGTAAGCCGGTAATTGACAGAGAATGTAAGACCATGCCATCTGCTACCGTCGGCGCAGCAAAACTAGTTTTTCCTATCTTGAGACCATATCTCGAGCCGACTACTTCCATAATTAGGACATTAATGAAACATAGATAGAGAAACGGCGAGCAAATGCCGCCTTTTCTCGAGCCACATAAAATAAGGGACCAGTCAGAGCTGTAACTTTTATACATAACCCGACTATACAAGTCAAACACCATCAATACCACATATTTTGCCTAATTTATTATTCTTCGTAAACCGTTTTAACTCGTTTTGAGAAATTAATGTAACATTAGTTTGAACGTGCGTTTTTTTTTCTTCTTAAATTCATTTTAATAACTCTCTACTTTCTTTTTTAAACAGAGGATCGAAATGTTCGTCACAGTTGCTACTGTATATTTCCTTAAAAAAAAAAAAAAAAAAAAAAAACCTTTGGATTTGGCATAAGGATATCTTAGTAACCTACCATTAAACATATTTTTGTTACCTTCTTTCGCAGATTTAGATTTTTACCATTGAAAAGACGCCAAAATAACGCAGTGTCAATGCAAACGGCTTGGTCTATTTCTACAAACAATTTCTTTATAAAGGTGTCTGTAGCATTACAGTTATAGTCACGAACTATAGACTGATAGAGATTATCAATATATAAAGCATTACAGTTGTAGTCACGAACTATAGACTGATAGAGATTATCAATATATACATGTATAGGATTACAGTTATAGTCGTGAACTATAGACTGATAGAGATTATCAATATATATAGCATTACAGTTATAGTCACGAACTATAGACTGATAGAGATTATCAATATATATAGCATTACAGTTATAGTCGTGAACTGTAGACTGATAGAGATTATCAATATATATAGCATTACAGTTATAGTCACGAACTATAGACTGATAGAGATTATCAATATATATAGCATTACAGTTATAGTCACGAACTATAGACTGATAGAGATTATCAACATATATAATCATTACAGTTATAGTCACGAACTATAGACTGATAGAGATTATCAATATATAAACATTACAGTTATAGTCACGAACTATAGACTGATAGAGATTATCAATATATATAATCATTACAGTTATAGTCACGAACTATAGAGTGATAGAGATTATCAATATATATAGCATTACAGTTATAGTCACGAACTATAGACTTATAGAGAATATCAATATATATAGCATTACAGTTATAGTCACGAACTATAGAGTGATAGAGATTATCAATATATATAGCATTACAGTTATAGTCACGAACTATAGACTGATAGAGATTATCAATATATATATCATTACAGTTATAGTCACGAACTATAGACTGATAGAGATTATCAATTTATATAGCATTACAGTTATAGTCACGAACAATAGACTGAGAGAGATTATCAATATACATGTATAATCATTACAAGATTCAAGATTCAATATATTTTATTAAGCAACGTAAACTTATACAAGTTTCTGGTTGCATACAATGAACATAATATCATATAGTAAAATCATGGTCAAGACAATGTTACAATGTTATTAAAAATGAATAATTCGACCTGTTCATGCTACACTGACAATATATCAAGAGGATGGAACACAATAAATGAGTTGTATAGTGAATTAAGCAACAACGGTAAATAGCAGTTAAGAAACAATTAATTTTCAAAATGGAACACCAATTTTAATTTAAAATTCAGTAAAGTGAATTTTAAAAGACATTAAATTTAAATAACTCAGTCTTATTAGATGATTGCATTAACTGACAATATTTTATAAAACTAGGTCTATTATAATAATATTTTTTCATATACTGGATACGTAAATCTCTATAGATACTACACTTAATTACAAATGAAATTCATCTTCGATATCACCAGAGTTACAAAGTGTACAAATTCTCAAATTACGATCTATTCTATTATTACCATGACGACCAGATTCAATCCTAGAGGATGAGATGACAAACGGAGTCTTGATAAAACATTTCTATATTTTTTGGGTAAATTTTCTAGGTAATCTTCAAATTGGAAATGTAACTTAAATGTCTTATATGACAACAAAACATTACTTAAATTAATGTCGCTAAGCCATGACTGAACAAACATGTTAATAGCCCTATCCTTAAATTCCAGGTAAAATTTATCCATATTAAAGTTTTCTGGATTTGACCATACACATGAAAATCCATGAGAATCAAGAAGCGCTTTAACATTGCTGGCCCAATTTTTTATCCCCAAATTGCTTTTCTCAACCATTATTTGATATAAATGTCTAATTATTATATTATCTGAATATAGAATTTTACCCCAATATTTAATTATACGTACTTGTCTATTAATAAAAAGTGGGTATCTACCCAACTCTCCATATACCCCAAACATTACAGTTATGAAACGATAGAGATTATCATATTATACATTTTAACTTAGACTGATAGAGATTATCATATTATAATTATAGTTATAGTCAGGAACTAAAGACTGATAGAGATTATCAATATTTATAGCATTACAGTTATAGTCACGAACAATACACTGATAGAGATTATCAGTATATATACCATTACAGTTATAGTCACGAACTGTAGACTGATAGAGATTATCAATATATATATAGCATTACAGTTATAGTCACGAACTGTAGACTGATAGAGATTATCAATATATATATAGCATTACAGTTATAGTCACGAACTGTAGACTGATAGAGATTATCAATATATATATAGCATTACAGTTATAGTCACGAACTGTACACTGATAGAGATTATCAATATATATAGCATTACAGTTATAGTCACGAACTATAGACTGATAGAGAGTATCAATATATATATAGCATTACAGTTATAGTCACGAACTATAGACTGATAGAGATTATCAATTTATAAAGCATTACAGTTATAGTCACGAACTATAGACTGATAGAGATTATCAATATATATAGCATTACAGTTATAGTCACGAACTATAGACTGATAGAGATTATCAATTTATAAAGCATTACAGTTATAGTCACGAACTATAGACTGATAGAGATTATCAATATATATAGCATTACAGTTATAGTCACGAACTATAGACTGATAGAGATTATCAATTATATAAAGCATTACAGTTATAGTCACGAACTATAGACTGATAGAGATTATCAATTTATAAAGCATAACAGTTATAATCACAATACTGCTGCGACAATATTTCGCTACGTTCGGTCAGAAGACCTGTATACATCTATGGCATTGTGATTTTGAGATATGTTTTTCTTTTAATGTGTTGACGTAATTTGCTCTCAGGCGTTTGATGACCTGTTATATTAGCTGGTAGACAGCATGACACGAGTTATGGTCTATGAGATGACACATTGAGACTATCATCTAGTATACAGCATGATTCTACCAAGTCCGACCATTCAATCTGGACTAATATATGGTCGAAAAGGGATTGGAATTTACCATCATAAGAGACAAAGGACGTATCAGCTTCTTTACACTTGGATAACGTATTAACTGCTATTAATGTTTTACTGATATAATTTTTCAAAGCTCCATTGCAAATATCATTGGGCTTTAAAAAATTCTTCCCTTGTAAATGCGCATTGAAATCGCCCATTACTACTGCACGACCTTTATGACAACAATAGCTATACGCATTCTGCATGTTCGAGAAATTATCTGTACCTTTTGTAAGCCGTAGTTTGAACATGCGGCGCACACTTGTAAAACATAAATAAATGGATCGGTAGATTATTTAATTTGTATGCCAACTATATAGTTACTTTCAATGTCCAAAACGGTGACTCTATTCTCAATATTCTTGTCCAACACCTCAGGCCGAGGCCGACGCCCACACGTTAGCAATGAACGTGACAAATTAAATACACTGAAACTTTTGTAGTGTTTATGTATACTTTTTATAACTTTTTAACCAGTGCTCTAAAATACCAACAACACTCTTATTGGTTCTCTGATGAGTAGACAGCTCAAGTAGTAAGCACTCGATATGCGGCCTGTTGCATTCTACGCGCATAAATGAAGATGAAGCATCGGTTTGAATAGGCAGATAAGAACTACAAAAATCACACAATGCATTGATTAAGCATACATTATACAATTAAAACTAACTAGGATCAGAGCCATGCTGGGTGTGTGGCTTGTATTTGTAACATCTCTTGTTGACCCATGGTCGACAAGTAATATCATGCTTCCAGAAGCCGTCACGGATCATATCCTCGTAGTTATCCGGTTCTGCGTTGATTCTAATTACGGCCGTCTCTAAGTGTTTCGATCTGAATATATTCAGTGCAGTCACTTTAACCCCCCTATTTCTTACATAATTTAAAATTATATTTTCGGTGACGGATTTTATAACCCCCTACAAAATAACGTTTTGTATGTTTATGAACGTATTGTTGGAATTCAACTTCCTCGGTTGATTCATGCGACGTCAGTTGTACATTTAATTCTCTACGATTCATAAATTTATTCTTTTCTGTGACTGTACTGAAGCGTTTATGATCATAATTACTGAACCGTGAAGTGGAATGCAGTCCTTTGCCGGTAACGACGGGTATAGGGCTATGGGTTCTTTCAATGGGTTAACGGTTGAGCTCTTGAAGAGGTCTAAAAGGAAGGTCGGTAGAGCATCTGCGTGCCTTGGTGTAGAGTCCGTTAGTACTGAACGATCTCGACCATTTAAAAAATCTTAAATAGACCAGGGGTAAATTTCTGACAAATCAGCGACTGGTGAAAGTCTTATGTGTATGCTCATTTCCCATTCAACAATATGTGAAATTTAACAAAATCGTATAGATTAAGTATTCGGGGAGTGTTCGTTGATTTACAAATGTTTGCATTTCATTTCGAAATGTAATGAACTATAGCCTCAAGAAACAGTGTTTAATGTAAAGCTATATTCGTTGCTTTTATATGAATACTATGTTGTAAAGTAAACAATACAAGATGTCTTACTAGGTTTCTACCATATTTTAAACCTTTAGTTTAAAATTTCATCTAGATCTTGGTTATCAGCCAGAATTTTTTACTTGCCCTCAGTGAAAATGCTAGAATGATTGGAACAGGCTCGAGGTAAGGAATATCACGAAATCGTGATTTTTCAAGAACTTTCTAGCCATTTGAAAAACCTTGGCTTTACTTTTGATTCTATGAAATTTACCAGGAGGTCGAACTCCTTTACCAGAAGTGAGCGTACAACACCATTTGTGCTTTTCAAACCTATCTTTTGATATATTAATAACCCAAAGAATGGAGGTTACATGACCAACTCGTTTATTCTTACTAAGCGGTACTCCTACTTCTGCGCATAAGATCTCAAATGTTTGTAAACGATCAAGTCATGATAAAGTCATCGTCTAGCAGATACATGTAGATGTCGAAATTTATTCGAAAAGATTCGGACTTAGCCAGGCACCCAACCACTCTAATAATAATATTTTTGACCCATATTGAATGATGACGTGGTGTCTGTTTTTGCCGTAAATGCCGATGGTGCCACTGTTCAGAATTATCAAAATAAAAAAAACTAACGCGGGTAAAGTTAGTCAATTAAATCATTTACGCTGTTACACTCATTGTGAGCTAAATCAGCTATAAAAAACCTTATACTTTCTTTCTTTATTTATGCTTATTTCTCTTTTCATTGTCTCAATTTGATTTTGGTGTGTGTGTGTGTGGGGGGGGGGGGGGGGTAAACTAGCTGCGCTCATTTGTAAATTTGAAATTGGTTTTTCATAGAAAGGCCCTAGAACGAGACTCGGGCTTACACTAAGATTCTTGAAAAATGAAATATAATGCGTCATCTTTGTTTTTCTAGTATGCTATTTTAATTATTTATTTATGTTATATTTATTTATTTAAATTACTGGATTTCCAGACCCGTATTATTCAATTTGCTTCTGTTTTTTAAACCGGCCAAAACAAAATTTTTATTCTCAAGTGTTTGGGCGTGACCGTGGGCGCCACTTGTGGTTATCTACTGTTGATTGACCTTAACCTCGTAAACTTAAAAATCGGTTCTACGCTTTGAATATGTGTTTCCGGTAGATTAACATGACGCCAGAACAGGTATATCCCCGCCCAAAATGTTTGTCGGAGGTTGTTAAAGTAAGGTAATTATTTAAACCAAGATTCACGTGCATTTCATTGTGCTAGTTTTGTACTGCTTTTCACTGGTTAAACCGGTATGCATAATCATTTCGGGGCGTTTTAGCGTCATGTTAATTGAAATGATGTGTCCTAAGTGATGATTATTGAATAAGTTTGACTACCTTTAACCGTTAACTGCCATGGCTTACTCGAAAGAAACCTCAAGTTATGTGTAAAACATATACTGGCGGAATATAAGGCATTACATTTGATAAACCTGTGCATATGGATAACGATATGCATAACGACGATTCTTGTCAGTACATTAGACCTTATTATTGAAAACATTTCCTTCCAGTTCTTGATTTCCCACGGCAAAGTGTTTGGGGGCACATAAATAACATTCATAGGTCCTGGATCTTAAGTTTTATTCAGCGAACATTTAAGCCTTAAAAGTTAACCACAAAGACAATTTTACTTTTTTTAAAACCTTTCCTATTTTGTCCATTTACATAAGGGAATCCACGAACAAACATTTTTTTTTGCGAAAATAAATCTCTTAAAG
Organism: Solen grandis; assembly: GCA_021229015.1. Lineage (NCBI taxonomy): Eukaryota > Metazoa > Mollusca > Bivalvia > Adapedonta > Solenidae > Solen > Solen grandis. The sequence continues at coordinate 11,950,171 of CM037777.1, read as the reverse complement.
TATGTTAAATGCCGATTTTAATAGCTGCTGAGCAGTATTTACATTTAAGGGTCACGTGACCCCTATGACGTCATCGATAGACAAAGTGTCATTTGCCTTTTTAATTTCATATAAATGTAATCATTATTTAAAACGTTTTAATCAAACATGTTATATTTGTTTTGATCTAGTATAAAATTAATGGCTTTATCAAGTTGTTCCTATGAATTAATTCTCCAATTTGACGAAAATAAATTATATATCTGTGATTAGGCAAATCAGATAGACTGTTAATAAAAAAGTTAAATTCAGAGATAAACAGAAGTTTTCAAGTGAATAGAAGGTAAAATTTTCATAATTTGAATACGTTTTCACCACTTTGACATGACGTATTCCTATACTTTTGTGTTAGTAGTGCAACCATGGTTATATTAATTCTCTCCTTCCCGAACATTTATGAACTGACGCTTGTTTGCAATGCACGTTACGAAAAGAAAGTAATAAACCACAACTTTTTACCGGTTGAAACGCATGAAGGAATAAAAATAAGGAATTAGTAGTACTTACCTTTCATCCACGCATTTATTCCTGTCTTCCTTTATATCATAATCCCAATTAAAAAAATATCGTCAGTTCATAAATATACATTCGTCAATAAATCAAGTTTAAAGTGAAATATTTTCTCATGTCATTTTCAGATATTCAGAATCACTTTCACTTTTGATCTATACCCCACAAAGATATAACTTATAAAATCGATTTGATTTGAATAATAATGGAACAACAGAAGCTACCTATATCCATAGACATATTCACCAACCTGCATATGTTGTTATCTTATATATTTGCACTTATAATTTTCTTTACATTATCTTGAATGAAACTTACCGATCTTAAACGCCTTAATTATGACTTAATCTGTGTCATTATTGACTAATTGACAATGTTACACCATCTAAAAACCGGACCGTCTGTAAGCGTCTGCTCACATCTCAAAGTGATTGGCTTGACAATATATAACACCAAGGGCCAAAAATTATACCAACCAAGTGGGCATCTCTCCGACACACACACACCTGGATCAAATAACCCGGGCAACCCTTTTATTACCCCCTGATTGACCTCAAAGAGGAAATTACCTAATCATACTAAACCAAAAATTTAATTCTTATGTTAGAGATTTTACTCATTTAGAAACATGGTATTTGTAGAAACCCAACGCAGATATAGGATATTAACGGAAGATAAACCGGATTTTGATATGAAGGTATTTTAAACGTTTATTAACGTGACTCATACTCAGGACCTTTATGTCAATATTATCAAATTTTGTTTTTAGAATACATCCTGATATGAATTTTTTTTCATTATGCCCCCAATACTATTCAATACATAAAGCGACCAGTTTTACAAAGTCCGAATGGAGAATATAACTTAATATTTTCTATAGGAATGTAAATTAATTAATTGAGCTGCACATCTTCACCCTTATTCGTTCATTGTCATCTTAGTTTTAGCTTGAAATTAGTTACAGTAACTGTAAATTATTCAGTATGATATATAGTGCTGGCAGAGTTTTATCTATTGATGACGTCATAGCAAAGGGAGAGAAGTCAGTCAAACTTTTTTCACGTGGGTCATTTTTGCAACATCCAATAGCCGATTTCATACAAACTACAAATAATTTTAGCATATTTCTTTGTACAAGGTATTACACTGATGTATTTTAACAGAAAATAATGAAAATGAAATCTTTGTGGTTGACCTTTTATTGTTGATCGTAATTAAGAACTGATTTTGCCAACCGAATGTAAGACAAGTATGATGCAAAAAGCTCTTCATTTTCACCCCGTAAACAGTACTTTCTTTGCTAGGCAGAATTGGTTTCCATTTTATAAGCTCTAAATTTGTACTTATATTAATGCAAATGTCAATATATTTGCTTTTCGAAATATTTTCTTTTCATAAATTTGAGGGGCCGCCGTGGCCGAGCGGTCACAGTCGTGGACAACAAATCTCCCAGCCCCTCACCGCTGTGGGTTCGAATCCCGGTAGGGACTTCGGATTTTTCATGTGAGGAAGCCTTCCAGCTGGCTTGCGGTAGGTCGGTGTACTCGGGGTCTTCCTCCACCTGTAATTAGCTGGACGTCGCTATATGATTGAAATACTATCGCAGCGACGGTAAACCCCAATACAACAACAACAACATAAATGTGACGGACACATGCGCCGTCAAAATTAAACAACATAATTTTATATATGTAATAGCCATAGGGACAATACCGTGGGTAAATCCTGTCTGTACCAGAATTGTCTGATACTGGTCTGTATTGGTGGCGCATCTTGCTGGACTTGGACTTATTTTTTATTATAATTGCACAAAAGATAACTTTCAAATGAATGATTTTGGCAATTACCCCATTATTGATGTATATATATAACACAAAATATGATCAAGTTATTGAAAGACTAAACCGAGCATTACACTACGACTGACAATAATTATTTCAAAATAAAGTGACAATATGCAATGTACAGACTTGCCCAGTATTTAGACAACCTTTATATATGGCTAACATTACATTGTGCAGTATTTTAACATAATCCTCAGTAACTAAATGGGCAAATTTAACCTTGGATCCCATACTTATACAAGAGACTAAAGCAATTACCTGTGTACCGCTGATCTTATTAGTAATTCTTGTCGTTCCACACCACTATTGCCAATATTGGTATGAATGGTTATAGTACGTTGCTGTATTAGCGACAGAATATATTTGTTTTATCGACAACGTGGTCTGAACACGTGTAATCACTTAATAGTCATAAACCGTTTTCTTACTTAAAAAGTTAAACTTTCAATAATGCAAATTATCGGATATTTATCTTTAAAATTTTATCCCTTCTATTAATGTTTTATTTATTTTTCTAAGTAAGAATTTATTATGAAATAAAAAGATGCCCACCATGTGGAATCGAAATAGAACGATTTTTTTTTATTTTAGTACGCTTATATAGAAGCATCTCTTTTAAGTGATTCGGTTCTTAAAAACTAGAAAAAAAATCCGCTAAATCGCGGGAATCTTTTTTTTTTTACTGAATACCATGTCCCAGTGACCAACCACAGGATAGGAACCATCGGTCAGGTAATAGCACTGCGAGCTAATGTTCTCTGTAATTTATAACCGATTCTTGTATCTTGTATGGGTTGATGGCGCTTGGCTGTGAACCCGAGGGTTGTGAGTTCGATTCTCATGCACTAGGGTTTAGCACGGTCTTCGCGGTGAATGACTGAAAATTTCTTTCTGGCGGTAATTCGTATTCAGTCGTTGTTCTTAATTAACTATAGAGATGCGTGCTAAAATTTCAGTACTGTCAGAATCTCGGGAAAGACTTATTAGATGAACTAGCCATTTATTATCCTTTGATGGCATAAATGGCGTTAGATAATTTAAATAAATCAAATAAGCCAAGTTTAACACACAAAATGAATAGCAGAAAAATAAAAAAGTAGTCATGCATTGCTGAAAAGTTTAAAGGTGCGTTTTTATTTTCACAGGCGATGGTAAATGTTGCAACATTGGAATATAGTGCAGAGTGAACTAATTAATGACAATTTTCAATTGCTGCGAACAATATAGTTTTATTGCGATCTGCATAGCATAATTAAGCAAAATTCTACAGGAAAGACAAACGAATTGACAAATTTACAGATCTAAGACTTATGATATGGTGCTAGCAAAATTCAAAGGTTAAACTTATGCTAGTTGACATATTTGTGTGACAATATTAACATTAAATCGGGTATGAATGATGCAAAGAGCCCCACTTAACACTGCATACAGCTAAGGAGTATTAGCCTAGTGCCATATACCATGCTTTTCACGTGTTCCTAGATGTAGTGTCTGTGAATCCGGGTCTTTGTGTTAGATATAAAAGGTTTATTTGTCACCGTTTAAACCCGATTATTAGTCCGAATATGAAATTTGACAGGTAAACCAAGAAAAAAAGTAATAGCAACAACAATTGTTAACATGCAGTGACAGGCCATTGTGCTATATAATAAAATAAAAATCATTGAGCAATCCAGCAAAAGTTGACAAACGTTTAAAGTACACAGGGCACGTTTAAGGGTGTCATACTCGTATACGTCAATGCGTCTAGGAAACTGCGCTTCGGGATATTTCACCCTCTAAGTTTGTCCTGAGAGCGACACAACATTATGTCTACATGATAATTAAATGAAGAAGTAAAAAGCACCGCATTCGTGGTAAGGATGTGTGATATTACCGATATATCGATATATCGTGATACTAGCCCGGCACGATACGTATCGATATCGATATATAGACCCAAAACGATATTTTACTCTTTTTTTTACGTTTATCGTTATTAATTTATTTGAAAACATTTCAAACACAAACACTCATTTGTAAATTCCTCACCTTCCGGATTTCCTATCTACAATGACGGAATTTTATTTGGCGATCTGGGTGCGGTCTGTGATACTTTCATTCAATAAATGATAATAATAATATAAAATGCATTTGCTGACCGCAATCCAAAGATTTGGCGGCCATACGGTAAGCGTTTTAGACTGTATTTATTTCGTTATGTACCAACCAGCGTGGACCAGCTTGCAGTAGCTGAAATGTTAAATCGGCAGTTTATTGATATTTTGGCATCCAGAAGAAAAAATACTGGATAGTTGAGGAAAACTTTGCAATTTGTACTAAAATCAATTCTATGGCGACACTTCAGAACATTCAGAATTTCCTTATTCTTTGTATATTGTTAGTATAATTTCTAATTTACTAAAATATAAAATAAGAATAGGGCGACACCAGCCTAAGAAAAATATAAGTGTTTCTTTTTTAGTATAACCTATGTAGCAGCAGTTTCAATGAATACTATCTAGGTCCGTCTCAATAATAGGCCACCGGGCTTATTCTTTAAGAAAATACATTTTAAGTCTGTGAGTAGAGAAATTTACTCAGAGGAAATTTAAATAAGGAGTTGATGAATATTTATTTTTGTAAATATTTATAGGCCTGTAGACCTTCTACCGAAATTCAGGAATAACGCGTATGCGCTGCAGATTCTATTCCACCTAACCATTTTAAACATTATTCTTTTTCAAAGTGCGTAACAACAGTCTTCGTGAAATATGTATAGCACAGTAGACAATTACGGCAATATTTATCCTAACACCGGTTGAAATTTAAGGCTGACAACAGAAATGAAAACTTTGCAGATGAATTATAACAAACAATTCGATCTTGACTTTTCCATCATAAAAACGAAAACTGTTTTATTTCCATTACCGGTGGTAGTGTAAAATTTACTCTTGCGTGATAAAAGAAACTGTCTCGATCGTCCTTAGCAAGTCACATTCACCGGCATTGGAATTGTTGTCCGCAATTTTAATCACGGCAAGCATGCATTTTGTGAAGAAGAATAATAAAGAACTAGAACCGCAAGCGGTATCTTAGTTTTCGCTTTTAACCTAATCAACTTGAACATTTAATTTCAACTCAGCCACAATTTTTAATATGAAACAGAACGCAAAGGTTTTTTGAAGACCTACTCTCATTTGCACAGTTTTTTGTTTTTTTTTGTTTTTTTTGGAATGTTAGAACATTCAAACTCCTCTAGCGCAAATATTTCTCCATACCCTATCATCACATCACATCACATTCTGTGGTGCTGTCAACAAGGAACAAAATGCTGAAAACCGCATTTCAATTAGACTTTAATGTTTTGAGTTATAGGCAAAAGAGTGATTTTAAGCAAAGCGCCCTCTAGCGGCAAAATGAGAAAAAAAATTGATAAAAATTTTACAATTAGGTACCTAGAAATGCAGCAAATAGTTCAAACAAGTATATAAGTCGCACTAATCGAACATTCTTTTTCTTATATATCACAATTTTAAGCATAAAAACTGAATAACAATTATTCCAAAAAAGGATCAAACTTTGGATTGCCGTAAAATGAAAAGATCAAGTCCGATCTTCAAAAACTAAACATTATACGAAAGAACTATTAAGAAATAAAACTTTTGTTCATATACTATCAATGAAATATTTTTAGATTTGGAGCACTTTGGGGCCGAATAAAAACACAATTATCGTAATATGACCTTGACCTTTTCAATGTTTTTTAACTTTTTAATTGTGAGGCCCTTTCAAACATAACAATACATAACTTGTGAAAATTTCATGAAGAATGAACAGAAAATAAAGTCAGGAGCGACAAAAAAACATGTTTTTGAAATTTTAATTTTTCCTAATATTTAGTGAAGTTTGACCTTTTTCTAGAGGACAAACCATGCATTTCTTGAATTCGCCACCCCATATATTTTGTGCGTATATGTCGTGGAAATCATTTGCAGCAAACAGAATTCTTCTATCTGATTTCTAACAAAAATGGATAGGTTTTTCGTAGACCTACCCTCATTTGCAGTTTTTTTACGAGATTCGAACTTTCAACCTTCCGTTACTAGCTCAAAAAGTTTCAGCCACTCATACCTAGAAACTATCATATTTTATTAGGCTATCAACAAGGAACATAATTCAATTAACCGCATTTGGATCAGGCTTCAACTTTTTGAGTTATAAGCAAAAGAATGATTTCAAGAAAAGCGCCCCCTAGCGGCAAAATGAGATAGAAAATTGATTAAAATTTTACTGTTTGGTACCTAGCAAAGCAGCAAATAGTTCAATCAAGTATACTAGTCGCACAAGTCAAACTTTTTATTCTTGTGTATTAGAATTTGAAGCATAAAACCTGATTTACAATTATTCCAAAAAAGGATCAAACTTTGGACTGCCGTATAATGACCAAATCATGTCCGATCTTCAAAAACTAAACATCACTGGAAAGAGCTCTTTAAGAACTAAAACTTTTGTTCATATACTCTCAATGAAATATTTTTAGTTTTGGAGCTATTTGTGGCCGAATAAAAACACAATAATCGTAATATGACCTTGACCTTTTCAAATTTCTTTTAATTTTTTTATTGTGAGGCCCTTTCAAACATAACAATACATAACTTGTGAAAATATCATGAAGAATGAACAGAAAATAAAGTCAGGAGCGACAAAAAATTGTTTTTGAAATTTTAATTTTTCCTAAAATTTAGTGAAGTTTGACCTTTTCTAGAGGACAAACCACGCATTTCCTTAATTCGCCACCCCATATATTTTGTGCGTATATGTCTTGCAAATCGTATGCAGCAAACAGAATTCTTCTATCTGATCTCTAACAAAAGTGGGAAGGTTTTTCGTAGACCTACCCTCATTATTTCACTTTTTTCCAAGGTTCGAACATTCAACCTCTCCTAGAACAATTTTTTTCCCGTCCTCGATGATGAGATTTCATGATATTTGATTGGGCTGTCAACAAGGAACATTATGTAAAAAACCGCATCTAAATCAGGTTTAAATTTTTTGAGTTATTAGCAAAAAAGTGATTACATGCATTGCGTCCCCTAGTGGCTAAATCAGAAAAAAAAGTGAAACGTTTGACCATTTCGGCACATGTTCAGATAAATATGACTCCATGCCCAAAATTTCATAGCTGTAGCTTTTTTCATCTGGCCGCTAGGCTGGACACAAAAATGGGTGGAATTGGAAAAATAATAAAAACTAGAATCGCTATTGCGATATCATCGGTTTTCGCAAAAGCAATTCCATTCAGTTCACGAGTCACATGTTTCGAAAAACATATTTCTTCGTTCAATGGCTTTTTGAATACTGTTGAATACAGTGATCTTTCAAACATTTTTGTCGCAATGTTTAAGCAGACTTTTTACCAAGAAGAATACTTTTAAGTATTTCCTGTCTGTAATGTAGTCGCAAACTTGAAAACTTTTTTTACAGACTTCGGGTACTGCAACATTATATGTGTGTGTTGCTTTATGAGGGTGACATACGGCAATTGTACTCGATAAACAACAATTGCAAACGACACACAACAGTATAAAATGACACGCGACAATGCGATATGCCACTTAACATTATAACGAACTAATGTTGCATTGAATTACTATCATTTATCTTTTTGGAAATATCGCATAAAAATATTTTTAGTGTTGTTTCAAATTAGTAAGCAACAATGCAATAAATCTATCCTTTATATATTTAGCATAAAAATGATTTACAATTGTTTAGAATAGGAACAAATTGGAACATGCTTAAAATGACCTAAATGCAGTCGAATGTTCAAGAAGCATACAATCACTGGACATGCTATTTAATTCTAAACTGATTCAATTGTAATAGATCAAACTTTGTGTTAAGATCAAATCAACTTTCAAACTAACATCACTGAAAGGCTTCAAGACTAAAATTTTGTTGATATACTTTCAATAAATTTTTGTTTTGGAGCTATTTGGAGCCGAATAAAAACACAATTATCGTAATATGACCTTGACCTTTGAAATTTCATTTTAACTTTTTGATTGTGAGGCCCTTTCAAACATAACAATACATAACTTGTGAAAATATCATGAAGAATGAATTAAAATAAAGTCAGGAGCGACAAAAAACATCTTTTCGAAATTTTAATTTTTCCTAAAATTTAGTGAAGTTTGACCGTTTCTAGAGGACAAACCATGCATTTATTAAATTCGCTACCCCATATATTTTGTGCGTATATGTCTTGCAAATCATTTGCAGCAAACAGAATTCTTCTATCTGATGTCTAACAAAAACGGATAGGTTTTTCGTACACATACCCTCATCTGCACAGTTTTTTGCGAGGTTCGAACTTTCAACCTTCCGTTGCTAGCTCAAAAAGTTTCAGCCACTCATACCTAGAATATCATATATTATTAGGCTATCAACAAGAAACATAATGCAATAAACCGCATTTGGATCAGGCTTTAACTTTTTGAGTTATAAGTAGAAGAGTGTTTTCAAGCTAAGCGCCCCCTAGCGGCAAAATGAGAAACAAAATTGATTAAAATTTTACCATTAGGTACCTAGCAATGCAGCAAATAGTTCAATCAAGTACGCAAGTCGCACTAGTCGAACATTCTATTTCTTATATATCACAATTTGAAGCATAAAAACTGATTTACAATTATTCCAAAAAAGGATCAAACTTTGGACTGCCGTAATATGACCAAATCAAGTCCGATCTTCAAAAACTAAACATCACTGGAAAGGGCTATTCAAGAACTAAAACTTTTGTTGATATACTTTCAATAAAATATTTTTTGTTTTGGAGCTATTTGGAGCCGAATAAAAACACAATTATCGTAATATGACCTTGACCTTTGAAATTTCATTTTAACTTTTTAATTGTGAGGCCCTTTCAAACATAACAATACATAACTTGTGAAAATATCATGAAGAATGAACTAAAAATAAAGTCAGGAGCGACAAAAAACATCTTTTCGAAATTTTAATTTTTCCTAAAATTTAGTGAAGTTTGACTTCTAGAGGACAAACCATGCATTTATTAAATTCGCTACCCCATATATTTTGTGCGTATATGTCTTGCAAATCATTTGCAGCAAACAGAATTCTTCTATCTGATGTCTAACAAAAACGGATAGGTTTTTCGTACACATACCCTCATCTGCAAAGTTTTTTGCGAGGTTCGAACTTTCAACCTTCCGTTGCTAGCTCAAAAAGTTTCAGCCACTCATACCTAGAAACTATCATATATTTTTAGGCTATCAACAAGAAACATAATGCAATAAACCGCATTTGGATCAGGCTTTAACTTTTTGAGTTATAAGTAGAAGAGTGCTTTCAAGCTAAGCGCCCCCTAGCGGCAAAATGAGAAACAAAATTGATTAAAATTTTACCATTAGGTACCTAGCAATGCAGCAAATAGTTCAATCAAGTACGCAAGTCGCACTAGTCGAACATTCTATTTCTTATATATCACAATTTGAAGCATAAAAACTGATTTACAATTATTCCAAAAAAGGATCAAACTTTGGACTGCCGTAATATGACCAAATCAAGTCCGATCTTCGAAAACTAAACATCACTGGAAAGAGCTCTTGAAGAACTAAAACTTTTGTTCATATACTCTCAATGAAATATTTTTGGGGCCAAAAAAAAAAACCTTTTTTTAAAATTTTTAATTGTGAGTCCCTTTCAAACATAACAATGTGAAAATATCATGAAGAATTAACAAAAAATAAAGTCAGAAGCGATAAAAAACATGTTTTTGAAACTTTAACTTTTCCTAAAATTTAGTGAAGTTTGACCATTTGCAGAGGACAAACCATACATTTCTTAAATTCGCCACCCCATATATTTTGTGCGTATATGTCTTGCAAATCATTTGCAGCAAACAGAATTCATCTTTCTGATCTCTAAAAAAAATGGATAGGTTTTTCGTAGACCTACCTCATTTGCACAGTTTTTTGCGAGGTTCGAACTTTCAACCTTCTGTAGCTCAATTACTTTCAGCAACACGTACCCTCGAAACCTATCATATTTTATTTGGCTATCAACAAGGAACAGAATGCAAAAAACCGCATTTGAATCGGACCTCAAATTAGTGAGTTATTAGCCATTAATAAATTTCATGCAAAACGCCCCCTGGCGGGAAAAGTAAGACATAAATGAAAATTTTCTCAACGTTAGGATCAAGTTCAAATACGTGGTAATAACTGATTAAAATTTCATACATGTGACTTTTTTCTATCATGGTGATATGCCGTTCACAAAAAAAGGTTAGAAAAATAATAAAAAAACTAGAATCGCTATTGCGATATCATCGGTTTTCGCAAAAGCAATTCCATTCAGTTCACGAGTCACATGTTTCGAAAAACATATTTCTTCGTTCAATGGCTTTTTGAATACTGTTGAATACAGTGATCTTTCAAACATTTTTGTCGCAATGTTTAAGCAGACTTTTTACCAAGAAGAATACTTTTAAGTATTACCTGTCTGTAATGTAGTCGCTAACTTGAAAACTTTTTTACAGACTTCGGGTACTGCAACATTATATGTGTTTCTTGCTTTATGAGGGTGACATACGACAATCGTACTCGATAAACAACAATTGCAAATGACACACAACAGTATAAAATGACACGCGACAATGCGATATGCCACTTAACATTATAACGAACTAATGTTGCAATGAATTACTATCATTTTCATGAAATATCGCATAAATATTTTAGTGTTGTTTCAAATTGATGTCACCAAGGAACAGAATGCAAAAAATTGCATAAAAATCAGACTTTAATTATTTTAGTAATAAAGGGAGATTTCAAGCCAAGCGCCCCCTAGCAGCAAAATGAGAAACAAAATTGAGTAAAATTTTAATATTAGGTACCTAAAAATGCAGCAAATGGTTCAATGAAGCATACAAGTTGCACTAGTCGAACATTCTATTCCTTATATATCACAATTTGAAGCATAAAAACTGATTTACAATTGTTCTAAATAGAATCAAACTTTAGACTGCGTAAAATGACCAAATCAAGTCCGATCTTCAAAATCTAAACATCACTGGAAAGGGCTATTCAAGAACTAAAACTTTTCTTATATACTTTCAATAAAATATTTTTTGTTTTGGAGCTATTTGGAGCCGAATAAAAACACAATTATCGTAATATGACCTTGACCTTTGAAATTTCATTTTAACTTTTTAATTGTGAGGCCCTTTCAAACATAACAATACATAACTTGTGAAAATATCATGAAGAATGAACTAAAAATAAAGTCAGGAGCGACAAAAAACATCTTTTCGAAATTTTAATTTTTCCTAAAATTTAGTGAAGTTTGACCATTTCTAGAGGACAAACCATGCATTTATTAAATTGGCTACCCCATATATTTTGTGCGTATATGTCTTGCAAATCATTTGCAGCAAACAGAATTATTCTATCTGATGTCTAACAAAAACGGATAGGTTTTTCGTACACATACCCTCATCTGCACAGTTTTTTGCGAGGTTCGAACTTTCAACCTTCCGTTGCTAGCTCAAAGGGTTTCAGCCACTCATACCTAATAACTATCATATTTTATTAGGCTATCAACAAGAAACATAATGCAATAAACCGCATTTGGATCAGGCTTTAACTTTTTGAGTTATAAGTAGAAGAGTGCTTTCAAGCTAAGCGCCCCCTAGCGGCAAAATGAGAAACAAAATTGATTAAAATTTTACCATTAGGTACCTAGCAATGCAGCAAATAGTTCAATCAAGTACGCAAGTCGCACTAGTCGAACATTCTATTTCTTATATATCACAATTTGAAGCATAAAAACTGATTTACAATTATTCCAAAAAAGGATCAAACTTTGGACTGCCGTAAAATGACCAAATCAAGTCCGATCTTCAAAAACTAAACATCACTGGAAAGAGCTCTTGAATAACTAAAACTTTTGTTCATATACTCTCAAAGAAATATTTTTAGTTTTTGAGCTATTTGGGGCCGAATAAAAACACAAGATTCGTGACATGACCTTGACCTTTTCAATTATTTTTAAAATTTTTAATTGTGATCCCCTTTCAGACATAACAATACATAACTTGTGAAAATATCATGAAGAATTAACAAAAAATAAAGTCAGAAGCGATAAAAAACATGTTTTTGAAACTTTTACTTTTCCTAAAATTTAGTGAAGTTTGACCATTTGCAGAGGACAAACCATACATTTCTTAAATTCGCCACCCCATATATTTTGTGCGCATATGTCTTGCAAATCATTTGCAGCAAACAGAATTCATCTTTCTGATCTCTAAGAAAAATGGATAGGTTTTTCGTAGACCTACCCTCATTTGCACAGTTTTTTGCGAGGTTCGAACTTTCAACCTTCTGTAGCTCAAATACTTTCAGCGACACGTACCCTCGAAACCTATCATATTTTATTTGGCTATCAACAAGGAACAGAATACAAAAAACCGCATTTGAATCGGACCTCAAATAAGTGAGTTATTAGCCATTAATAAATTTCATGCAAAACGCCCCCTGGCGGGAAAAGTAAGACAAAAATGAAAATTTTCTCAACGTAAGGATTAAGTTCATATAAGTAGAAAAAACTGGTAGAAATTTCATAATTGTGCCTTTTTTCTGTCATGGCGATATGCCGTTCACAAAAACCGGCGGAAAAATAATAAAAAAAACTAGAACCGCAAGCGGTATCTTGGTTTTCGCTTTTAACCTAATCATCTTGAACACTTTATTTCAACTCAGCCACAATTTTTAATATGAAACAGAACGCAAAGGTTTTTTGAAGACCTACTCTCATTTGCACATTTTTTTTTTTTTTTGGAATGTTAGAACATTCAAACTCCTCTAGCGCAAATATTTTCCGATACCCTATCATCACATCACATCACATTCTGTGGTGCTGTCAACAAGGAACAAAATGCTGAAAACCGCATTTCAATTAGACTTTAACGTTTTGAGTTATAGGCAAAAGAGTGATTTTAAGCAAAGCGCCCTCTAGCGGCAAAATGAGAAAAAAAAATGATAAAAATTTTACAATTAGGTACCTAGAAATGCAGCAAATAGTTCAAACAAGTATATAAGTCGCACTAATCGAACATTCTTTTTCTTATATATCACAATTTTAAGCATAAAAACTGAATAACAATTATTCCAAAAAAGGATCAAACTTTGGATTGCCGTAAAATGAAAAGATCAAGTCCGATCTTCAAAAACTAAACATTATACGAAAGAACTATTTAGAACTAAAACTTTTGTTCATATACTCTCAATGAAATATTTTTAGATTTGGAGCACTTTGGGGCCGTTCCCTTTAAAAAAAAAAAAAAAAATTTTTGAAATTTTAATTTTTCCTAAAATTTAGTGAAGTTTGACCTTTTTCTAGAGGACAAACCATGCATTTCTTAAATTCGCCACCCCATATATTTTGTGCGTATTTGTCTTGCAAATCATTTGCAGCAAACAGAATTCTTCTATCTGATTTCTAACAAAAATGGATAGGTTTTTCGTAGACCTACCCTCATTTGCAGTTTTTTTACGAGATTCGAACTTTCAACCTTCCGTTACTTGCTCAAAAAGTTTCAGCCACTCATACCTAGAAACTATCATATTTTATTAGGCTATCAACAAGGAACATAATTCAATTAACTGCATTTGGATCAGGCTTCAACTTTTTGAGTTATAAGCAAAAGAATGATTTCAAGAAAAGCGCCCCCTAGCGGCAAAATGAGATAGAAAATTGATTAAAATTTTACTGTTTGGTACCTAGCAAAGCAGCAAATAGTTCAATCAAGTATATTAGTCGCACAAGTCAAACTTTTTATTCTTGTGTATCAGAATTTGAAGCATAAAACCTGATTTACAATTATTCCAAAAAAGGATCAAACTTTGGACTGCCGTATAATGACCAAATTAAGTCCGATCTTCAAAAACTTAACATCACTGGAAAGAGCTCTTTAAGGACTAAAACTTTTGTTCATATACTCTCAATGAAATATTTTTAGTTTTGGAGCTATTTGTGGCCGAATAAAAACACAATAATCGTAATATGACCTTGACCTTTTCAAATTTCTTTTAATTTTTTTATTGTGAGGCCCTTTCAATCATAACAATACATAACTTGTGAAAATGTCATGAAGAATGAACAGAAAATAAAGTCAGGAGCGACAAAAACATGTTTTTGAAATTTTAATTTTTCCTTAAATTTAGTGAAGTTTGACCTTTTGTAGAGGACAAACCACGCATTTCCTAAATTCGCCACCCCATATATTTTGTGCGTATATGTCTTGCAAATCGTATGCAGCAAACAGAATTCTTCTATCTGATCTCTAACAAAAGTGGGAAGGTTTTTCGTAGACCTACCCTCATTATTTCACTTTTTTCCAAGGTTCGAACATTCAACCTCTCCTAGAACAATTTTTTTCCCGTACTCGATGATGAGATTTCCATCATTTTTGATTGGGCTGTCAACAAGGAACATTATGTAAAAAACCGCATCTAAATCAGGTTTCAAATTTTTGAGTTATTAGCAAAACAGTGATTACATGCATTGCGCCCCCTAGTGGCTAAATCAGAAACAAAAGTGAAAAATTTGACCAATTAGGCACATGTTCCGATAAAGATGACTCCATGCCCAAAATTTCATAGCTGTAGCTTTTTTCATCTGGCCGCTAGGCTGGACACAAAAATGGGTGGAATTGGAAAAATAATAAAAATAAAAAAAAAAAACAAATCAACAGAAGAAGAACAATAGGTTTTCGCCCAGCAGAGGCGAAAACCTAAAAATAAAACAGAAGAAGAACAATAGGTTTTCGCCCAGCGATGCGAAAACCTAAAAAAAAACAGAAGAAAAAGGTTTTCGCCGCGAGCGAACACCTAATAATAAAGTTTGGAGAAAGCCGTAATGACAAAGGCAATATGCTTATCGGTCCTGGTGTACACAATTGCATCCTAAAATGCACCTCATTCTCTCAAATACGCATCGCAATTCACCTTTCAACACGGGCAGTATTTCCTGCGTAGGAACGTCCGGATAGAGGGTAACCAACCCAATAACCGCCTTCTTTTCTTACTTCAACTTGCTAGATTTTCGTGTACAAGCCCTTATCCGAAAAACATGAATATCTGCCATGTTTGTTGAAGGAATCATCTGAAATTTTCAGGACTTTTTGCACACCGTAGGCTACGGCATTCCTGCAAATTTCAACTTCATACGTCAACTTGCCGAGTTTATATGATTTTTTTAATAATTCTTGCTTAAATATGCATGACGTCATAATCACGTGACCAAACAAATATTCCTTGCAGTATACATCACCTCACTTTTCAGTGTCTTAATCCTGAAGAAATCATAATTTTTGACTCAAAGTTCATGAAACTACAGCGTTTCAATTTCGTTAAAAGTACACTTTCCGCCTTTCTGCCATAACTCAACCAATTCAATCCCGATCTTCAAAAACTTAACATCACTGGAAAGAGCTCTTGAAGAACTAAAACTTTTGTTCATATACTTTCAATGAAATATTTGTAGTTTTGGAGCTCTTTGGGGCCGAATAAAAACACAATAATCGTAATATGACCTTGACCTTTTCATTTATTTTTTAACTTTTTAATTGTGAGGCCCTTTCAAACATAACAAACTAAATTAATATATATAAAAAAAATAAAGTCAGGAGCGACAAAAAACATGTTTTTGAAAATTTAATTTTTCCTAAAATTTAGTGAAGTTTGACCGTTTCTAGAGGACAAACCATTCATTTCTTAAATTCGCCACCCCATATATTTTGTGCGTATATGTCTTGCAAATCATTTGCAGCAAACAGAACTCTTCTATCTGATCTCTAACAAAAATGGATAGGTTTTTCGTAGACCTACCCTCATTTGCGCAGTTTTTTGCGAGGTTCGAACATTCAACCTTCTAAAGCTCAAAAACTTTCAGCGACACCTACCTCAAAATCTATCATATTTTATGAGGCTATCAACAAGGAACAGAATGCAACAAACCGCATTTGAATCGGACCTCAAATAACTGAGTTATTAGCCATTTATAAATTTCATACAAAACGCCCCCTAGCGGAAAAAGTAAGACATAAATGAAAATTTTCTCAACGTTAGGATCATCTTCAAATACGTGGTAAAAACTGATTAAAATTTCATAAATGTGGCTTTTCTGATCACGGAGATTTGCCGTTAACAAAAAAGGGTTAGAAAAATAATAAAAAAAAAAAAAAATAAAACAGAAGAAGAACAATAGGTTTTCGCACTGCGAGGTGCGAAAACCTAACTAGAACCGCAAAGCGGCATCTTGGTTTTCGCTTTAACTTCACTAGTAAGAGTACTGGTTTCAACTGCAGACATAATTGATTGATATTAACTTTATTCGAATATTTTTGTTAATTGATCAAATTAAGTCCGATCTTCAAAAACTAAACATCATTAGAACGATCTCTTCACGAACTAGAACTTTTGTTCATATACTTTCTATAAAATATTTCTAGATTTGAAGCTATTTTGTGCCGATAAAAATAATCGGTATTATGACCTTGACCTTTGCATATTTTCATCGTTATTTACTATGAGTTTATTTGTATTATTTAAATGCATAAACAGTGAAAAAATGATGAAGATTGAACAAAAATACAGTTAGGAGCTGCAAAAAAGAAGCAACATATGGATTTACAATTGTTTGATAAAAGGATCAAACTTTCGACTGTAGTAATTTTATCAAATGAAGTCCGATCTTCAAAAACTGAACACCAATGGAAAGATCTCTTCACAAACTCAAACATTTGTTCATATACCTTCTTTAAAATATTTTTAGATTTGAAGCTATTTTGTGCCGATAAAATTAACAATAATCGGTATTATGACCTTGACCTTTGCATATTTTCATCGTTATTTACTATGAGTTTTTTGTATTATTAAAATGCATAAACAGTGAAAATATGATGAAGATTGAACAAAAAATAAAGTCAGGAGCTGCAAAAAAGAGGAAACATACGGATTTACAATTGTTTGATAAAAGGATCAAACTTTGGACTAAGGTTATTTGATCAAATGAAGTCAGATCTTCAAAAACTAAACACCAATGGAAAGATCTCTTCACAGACTAAAACTTTTGTTCATATACTTTCTATAAAATATTTTTAGATTTGGAGCTATTTTATGCCGATAAAAATAATAAAATTGGATATGACCTGACCTTTGATATTTGCTTGTTTTTTTTCTATGATTTTATTTGTTTTATAAAAATGCATAAACAGTGAAATAATGATGAAGATTGAACAAAAAATAAAGTCAGGAGCAGCAAAAAAGAGGAAACATATGGATATACAATTGTTTGATAAGAGGATCAAACTTTGGACTGTGGTCATTTGATCAAATGAAGTCCGATCTTCAAAAACTAAACATTTATGGAAAGATCTCCTCACAACCTCAAACTTTTGTTCATATACTTTCTATAAAATAGTTTTAGATTTGGAGCTATTTTATGCCGATATAAATAATAATAATTGGTATATGACCTTGACCTTTGCATATTATGGGTGATTTTTTTTCTATGATTTTATTTGATTGATAAAAATGCATTAACAGTGAAAAAATGATGAAGATTGAACAAAAAATAAAGTCAGGAGCTGCAAATAACCTTAAAAGTCATGCTTTTAAAATGTTGATTTTTCGAAAATATTGGTTATGTTTGACCGCGTACTGTTGACAAACCATGCATTTCTCAAAATCGCCACCCCATATATTTTGTGCGTATATGCATTGCAAATCATATGCAACAAACAAAATTCTTCTATCTCATCTCTGAATAAAATGGGCACGTTTTTGGTAGACCTACCCTCATTTCACAGTTTTTTTCGAGATTCGAACTATCAACTTCCTGTAGCACGAAAGTTTTATATACGGAAATTTTTGGAACCTATCATCTTTTATTGGGCTATTTCAAGGAACATTGTGCAAAAACCGCATTTGAATCGGACTTCAAATAATGGAGATATTGCTTATTAAACATTTTCATTAAACGCCCCCTGGGGGGAAAAAATCAAAGCAAAATGAAAATTATCTCGCGTTAGGATCATTTTCAAATACGTGGTTATTACTGATAAAAGTTTCATAGATGTGGCTTTTCTCCCCCTCGGAGCTATGCCGTTCACAAAAAAGGGTTAGAAAAAAAAAAAAAACTAGAACCCCAATCGGATCTGGTTTTCGCAAAATTCATTAAGTAAGAGTGGATTCAAAATAAATTTTTTTAATTGGCCTTTTTAAATTTTAACTTTTTCTAATTTTTTGTATTTTTAAATGCTTTTTTTAAAAAATGATGAAGATTAACAAAAAAAAGTCAGGGCTGAAAAAGAAGAAACATTTATATTTCAAGTGATAAGAAAAATTTTTGCTTGGTTTTTGATAAGTAAATTATCTTTAAACCTTTCCCAATTGTTTGAACAAAACTTTTTTCCCAAAAATTTTTAAAAATTTTAGTTTGACGTATTTTCAGTAAAAAAACATAACATTTATGTCTGATTGCCCTATTACTATTTCTTGTTTAATTGGTTTTTAATCTTTACAGTGAATACATATTAATTTTTCCCAAAAATCAGTCACAGCAAAAGAAAACTTTGGATTTTCCTTTTTTGTTTATGGATGTAATTAACTGAAATTTTTTTCGATGACCAATTTTAATATTTCACCTTTTGGAAAAGGAAAAAATAAAATTTGTATTATTTAAAAAAAATTTTAAATGAACAACCGATAAAAAAACAAAATGGGTTTTGCTACCTTTGAATCTCTGTTTTTTTCTATGATTTTATTATTATATTAAATGCATTTCATAAATATGATGATAACCAAATAAGCAGAGCAAAAAAAGAGAAAAATCGGGTTTCATTTTTATTAATAGGGTTTCAACTTTGGCCTGGCAATTTAAATGAAACCCGATTTAAAAACTTTAACCCAATGAAAAATTTCCCAACAAAACAAGTTCCCAAAATTCAAAATTTTTTGATTAAACATTTATGGATAAAAATAAAATAATTGGATTACTTGCTTTGCAAATTTGGCTTGTTTTTTTGGATTTCTTTTTTAAAAATAAAACATGAAAAGGTAATTTAAAAAAAAATTTGTCAACACAAAAAAATTTTTTTGGGTATTTAAAAAGTTTAAAAAAATCAAACTTTGACCTTGCTTTGCAATTTCATTTAACTTCTAATTGTGGGGTCATTTCAACATAACAAAACATAACTTGTGAAAATATCATGAAGAATGAACTAAAAATAAAGTAGGAGCGACAAAAACCATGTTTTTGAAATTTTGATTATTCCTAAAATTTAGTGAAGTTTGACCGTTTCTAGAGGCAAACCATGCATTTATTAAGTTCGCCACCCCATATATTTTGTTCGTATATGTCTTGTAAATAATTTGCAGGCAAACAGATTCTTCTATCTGTTCTCTAACAAAAATGGATAGGTTTTTTGTAGACCTACCCTCATCTGCCAGTTTTTTGCGAGGTTCGAACTTTCAAACCTTCCTTTAGTAGCTCAAAAGTTTGAGCCACTCATACCTGGAAACTATCATATTTTATTAGAGTATCAACAAGGAACACAATGCAAAAAACCGCATTTGGATCAGACTTCAACTTTTGAGTTTAAGCAGAAGAGTGTTTTTAAACTAAGGGGCCCCCCAGCGGCAAAATGAGAAACAAAATTGATTAAAAATTTTCCATTAGGTCCCTAGCAATGCAGAAATATTTCAATCAAGACGAAAAGTCGCACTAGTCAAAATTCTTTTCTTATATATACATTTGAAGCAAAAAAAACTGATTTAAAATTTATTCAAAAAAGGGATAAACTTGGCTCCCTTTTAAAATGACCAAATCAAGCCCATCTTCAAAAACAAAACTCACGGGAAAGGTCTCTTCAAGAACTAAAATTTTGTTCAATACTCTCAATGAAATTTTTTTTTTTGGGAGCTTTTTGGGGGCCGAAAAAAAACAAATAATCGAACAGACCTTGATTTTAAATCTTTTTTTTTTTTTGAATTGTGGGCCCCTTTAAAATAAAAAAACATATTGTGAAAAATCTGAAGAATAAACAGAAAAAAAAGTCGGAGGAAAAAAACATTTTTTAAAATTTTTAAATATTTCCTAAAATTTTGTGAAGTTTGACCGTTTTTCTGAGGCCAAACCCCCGCATTTTTTATTCGCCCCCCCTTTTTTGTTTTGTTTTACTTTTAAAAAAGGTTGCCAAGGGCGGAATTTTCTTTTGATTCTCAAAAAGGTAGGTTTTTCGTTTTGATCCCTCTTTGGTTTTTTTTTTTTTTTTTTTTTTTTTAAATTTTCGCATTCAACCTTCCGACCAAAAACTTTGCCCCGGGGGCCCTCCACCTATAAGTTTTAGGCATAAAAGGGAAAAGAAAGCAAAAAAAACCCCTTGAACGGATTAACTTTTTGATTTTTTAAACAAAAGAATTATTTCAAGAAAAGCCCCCCAGGGCAAAAATGAGAAAGAAAATTTTATTAAAATTTTAATTTAAAAGGTATTGCAAACATAAAAAAGTTCAAACAAGTATCTGTCGCCACAAGTAAAATTTTTTTTCCTTATGTATCAAATTTGAAGCTAAAACCCGATTCACAAATTTTAAAAAAGGTAAATTTGGCGCCGTTAAAACAAATCAAATGATTTCAAAAACTAAATATTGAAAAAAATTTTTAATTTCTTTTTTTTCTTATTTAAGGTTTTTTAATTTTGCATTTAAACCTTTTTTAAAAATTTTCCAAAAGACCTTGACCCTTTTCTTTTTTTTTTTTTTGGTACTTTTTAAAAACATAGTTTTACATTAAATGTAAAATTTCATGAAATTGAATAAAAGTAAGTCAGGAGCTGCAAAAAATTTAACGTCATGCTTTGAAAATGTTGAATTTTTTGAAAAAGGGGGGGGTGTTTTACCGCTCTGTGGAAAAGATTTCCCCCAATTGCCCCCCCAAAAATTTTGGCAAGTCTTGAAATCATATGAAAAAAATTTTTTTAATTAATTGGATTTTTTGGGACCCCCTTTTTTCCTGTTTTTGCGGGTTCGAATTTTAACCCCGTTTCAAAAATTTTTTTACGCAAATTTTTTTTTCCCTATCATATTTGATTGGCTTTTGACAGGAACACAATGCAAAAAACCCCATCTGAATCGGGCCTAAAAAAACAGAGTTATTTTTGCATTTTTAATTTTTTTTCAAAGCGCCCCCCGGGTGC
>CM037777.1:11878420-11928420 GCA_021229015.1 Solen grandis | reverse complement strand
TTTGATCAATTTCAAATTCTTGGTACCAAAATGATCGTCTGAAAATTCTCTACATTTCACACGCTTTATATATAAGAATATTTTCAATATTTATTGAGATACAAGCTCTTAAACATCGAAAAATTGCTAAAATCACTAAAGCTATATGCACGAATATCGTTTTTTTCCCATTTCTCCGTAAATCTTTGACCAATCATTTAACTTTAAGCATCAATAGAACGGCCAAACATTCCTATACAAATAATATTCATCATCAAATTTTTCGAAAATAAAAGGTTTTCGAGATATGAACTGGTGAACATTTTTTTAGCCATAACTCAACCGATTTAACATCGATCATCAAAAACTAAATATCATCTGAAAGGTCTTTCTAAGCACTACAAATTATACGTATAGTGTCTCGATAGAATATTAACCGTTTTTGAGATATTTAAGGCCGAAGAAAAACCCGATAATTGATATATGACCTTGACCTTTGGGATTTTCCGGAAACGGAAGTGACAAGGCTCCATAGAATGTAATACTGCATCTTCAGTCAAAATTTCAAGCAAATCATACAAAAAATAAAGCCTACAGGGCTTAAAAACCGTTAAGTTTTAATACGAAGGTTTTTTAAGCATTATGAGGTCATGTGACGCCATATGACGTTCATCTTCTTAGAATTTAAAGAAGAACTAGAGACTTATAATCTGCCTAAATATCAGCTTTCTAGCTCATCTGGAAGCGATTTTATACGCATTTGAAATTTGACGTCAATGGTTTGAATCTAGGATTCGCCATAAAACCATTGCCTTATCGAACTTAGCAAAAGGGATACAGGGATGCATAACTAAAACGTAATATACACATTCTGTGAAATTTTGATGACAATTAGTCCAGAACTAATGGCTGTAGACCGCGTACAAACTTTTGAAGACAACATGAAATGTGACATCATATGACGTCATAGGCATATGAAAAACATGGACCTCAAAATTTCAGCATATGAAGTATATGCCATTAAATTTCCATGGTCCTATGACTCTTGCAACATAAAGAAATTTAGGCGTAGAAAAGAAGAAAAAAGAACTAGATGTCATTCGTGAAATTTTATTTCAGCCACAGAACTTCGGTCTTTCGGAATTTCGGTTAGCTGACAGGATATGCACACCTTAGTTTCAAGATGTACCATCTGTGAACATTTGAAGAAAATCCGACCATAAATGACGGCTGTAGAGCGCGAACACCATTTTTCACTTTTTTTAGCTGTGACGTCATGTGACGTCATAGGGTGCTGAAGATGCTTTTTTTCAAAAGCGCATACTTTACTCTCATAACTCTGAAATTTTCATTATTCTGAACAACTGGCATCGTGTCGAAATCATTGCCCTAATATGAAAATTAAGAAGTATGCTTATGACGTCACATGACGTCATATGACGTCACGACTCAAAATATATTAAGAAATTATGAAGAACTGCAAACTGTGTAATTTTCAACTTTCTATCTTATCCTGAAGCTCTTTAATCCTAAAATGAAATTTTCGGTCCTATGTTCGAATCTTATTTCAGCCACAGAACTTCGGTCTTTCGGAATTTCGGTTAGCTGACAGGATATGCACACCTTAGTTTCAGGATGTACTATCTGTGAAAATTTGAAGAAAATCCGACCATAAATGACGGCTGTAGAGCGCGAACACCATTTTTCACTATTTTTAGCTGTGACGTCATGTGACGTCATAGGGTGCTAAAAATCATTGAAATCAAAATTTCCTCACGTGACTAATAAGCCATAAAAATTTCATCGCCCTAGGTCCATTGCAACATATAAAAATAAGCGTTTAGTTAGGAAGAAAAAAAGAATAATAATAACTAGATGTCATTCGTGAAAACGAATGATAGGACTTTCTGCAAGCTGTGTTAATGCAAAAAGCAGGGGATAGAAGTTTCATGTAATGACTCACCTCTGGTAGTATTTCATGTTCATGCTGAACAATTGACATTATATTCCGAAATTAGTTTAAAGGTCCTATTTTCGAATATTACTTCAGCCACAATACTTCGGTTTTTCGGAAATAAGGTAAGCTGACAAAATATTCACACCTTAGTTTCAAGATGTACCATCTGTAAAAATTTGAAGAAAATCTTATCATAAATGGCGGCTGTAGAGCGCGAATACCATTTTTCACTATTTTTAGCTCTGACGTCAGGTGACGTCATAGGGTGCTGAAAATGCTGTTGCTCAAAAGCGCATACTTTACTGCAATAACTCTGAAATTTTCCTTAGTCTGAACAACTGGCATCATGTCGAAATCATTGCCCCAAATTAAAGTTAAGTGGTATGCTTATGACGTTCTATGATGTCACGATTCCAAATATTTGTAGAAATGCTGCAGAACTGCAAACTGTGTAAGTTTCAACTTTCTGTCTCATCCTGAAGCTCTTCAATCCTAAAATGAAATTTTTGATCCTATGTTCGAATCTTCTTTCAGCCACGGAACTTCGGGTTTTTAGAATTTTGGTTAGCTGACAGGATATGCACACCTTAGTTTCAAGATGTACAATCTGTGAAAATTTTAAGAAAATCCGACCATAAATGGCGGCTGTAGAGCGCAAACACCATTTTTCACTATTTTTAGCTGTGACGTCACATGACGTCAAAGGGTGCTGAAGATGCTTTTGTTCAAAAGCGAATACTTTACTGTCATAACTCTGAAATTTTCATTATTCTTAACAACTGGCATCATGTCGAATTCATTGCCCTAGTATGAAAATTAAGAAGTATTCTTATGACGTCACATGACGACATTTGACGTCACGACTCAATATATATAAAGAAATTATGCAGAACTGCAAACTGTGTAAGTTTCAACTTTCTATCTCATCCTGAAGCTCTTTAATCCTAAAATGAAATTTTCGGTCCTATGTTCGAATCTTATTTAAGCCACAGAACTTCGGTCTTTCGGAATTTCGGTTAGTTGAAAGGATATGCACATCTTAGATTCAAGATGTACCATCTGTGAAAATTTGAAGAAAATCCGACCATAAATAGCGGCTGTAGAGCGTTAACACATTTTTTCACTATTTTTAACTCAGACGTCGCATGACGTCATAGGGTGCTGAAGATGCTTTTGTTCAAAAGCGCATACTTTATTGCAATAACTCTGAAATTTTCATTATTCTGAACAACTGGCATCATGTGGAAATCATTGCCCTAAAATGAAAATTAAAAAGTATGCTTATGACGTCACATGACGACATTTGACGTCACGACTCAAAATATATTAAGAAATTATGAAGAACTGCAAACTGTGTAAGTTTCAACTTTCTATCTCATTCTGAAGCTCTTTAATCCTAAAATGAAATTTTCGGTCCTATTTTCGAATCTTATTTCAGCCACAGAACTTCGGTCTTTCGGAATTTCGGTTAGCTGACAGGATATGCACACCTTAGTTTCAAGATGTACAATCTGTGAAAATTGTAAGAAAATCTGACCATAAATGGCGGCTGTAGAGCGTAAACACCATTTTTCACTATTTTTAGCTCTGACGTCACCTGACATCATAGGGTGCTGAAGATGCTTTTGTTCAAAAGCGCATACTTTACTGTCATAACTCTGAAAGTTTCATTATTCTGAACAACTGGCATCATGTCAAAATCATTGCCCTAAAATGAAAATTAAGAAGTATGCTTATGACAACTCAAGACATATGTAGGAATTCTGCAGAACTGCAAACTGTGTAAGTTTCAACTTTCTATCTCATTCTGAAGCTCTTTAATCCTAAAATGAAATTTTCGGTCCTATGTTCGAATCTTATTTCAGCCACAGAACTTCGGTCTTTCAGAATCTCTGTTAGCTGACAGGATATGCACACCTTAGTTTCAAGATGTACCATCTGTGAAAATTTGAAGAAAATCAGACCATAAATGACGGCTGTAGAGCGCGAACACCATTTTTCACTATTTTTAGCTGTGACGTCATGTGACGTTATAGGGTGCTGAAAATCATTGAAATCAAAATTTTCTCACGTGACTAATAAGCCATTAAAATTTCATCGTCCTAGGACTATTGCAACATATAAAAATAAGCGTTTAGTTAGGAAGAAGAAAAGAATAATAATGATAAACTTTAGGCAGAAAGTCCTAATAATAACTAGATTTCATTCGTTGATACGAATGATAGGACTTTCTGCAACATTTTGAAATGTAAAGATTAATACCGTTAGAAAGAATATATATTATATTTCCTACCTTTTACTTTTTTTATTTCGTATGGACTTCTCATGCATGAACTTTGTGAAGTAAGCCATATGTCGAAAATAAATAAATCTTTATTTTGATATCGCTTTCTTATAACTTGACCAATTTTAGTTGTTGTTGTTGTTGTTGTATTGGGGTTTACCGTCGCTGTGATAGTATTTCAATCATATAGAGACGTCCAGCTAATTACAGGTGGAGGAAGACCCCGAATACACAGAGATACGCGGATTTAACCACCGACCTACCGCAAGCCAGCTGGAAGTCTTCCTCACATGAAAAATCCGAAGTCCCTACCGGAATTCGAACGCACAGCGGTGAGGGGCTGAGAGATTCAAAGTTTAGTATTCTAGGTACAAAAATAAATGTCCTGAAAATCCCTACAATTCAATTGTGTGGAAAAAATCAACGACAACACGTAGGAAAAATTATTTTTGTTATTACTTCAACGTTTCGGCTAACGCCTTCATCAGGATAACAATAACTTTCAAACATAAACAACGGAAACGACGTCACCATGAATAACGTAACGTCAAAAAAGCGGGAAAGTGCAGACGTTATGCGAACTTTTTATAACGTCAAAATGAGATAGGTACTGTTTCGGATATAAAATACGAATATTTCCTATAGCTTATTACAATAAAAAAACATTAATAGGAAAAAACGAAAAACAGAACCTACCATACAAGTAGACATAAGTGACACATATTAATCTACTGTATAAAGTAGTTTAGAATTTAAACCTTCAGGAACACGAGTTCTAAGTTTATGTATCCAAAAGGTTTCTTTGCACAGGCGATCAATGTTGCCATTGATAATATCAATAGGCATAAATGAGAAATCATTTAATATATGATTTTCTAAATTAAAATGTAAAGCAACGGTAGAGGAAAATGCAGGGTCCATAAAATTACGAATATCAAACTTATGACTGTTCATATTTGGGTCTAGTTTTATAGGTTTTCAAAATATAAGCAATTAAACTTAAACCTATTAATTCTGCATATCAAAATTCTTTTTTTTTAATTTCGTGTACAGTCGCGGGAATAAAACCGTAAATGCTACCATGCAATAGATTCGTCGACGCGTGTAGCCTCGTGAGTTAAATTTCAATAATGCTTGTACATACGATGGAGACGACTGTATTACGTTATAGTTAGTGTTTATTAAGAGGGAATTTAACAGTTAAGAAGCTAGAACGAGCGTAGCGAGTGACGGCTTCTAAACTGTTAAATTCTCTCTTAGTGTTTGAAATTATATTTTGTCCAATGAAATCATTCCATTTTTTTCAAAATTTTGTCTCCATTAATTCATTTAATCGGCATCAACTTGTCACTGAACACTATTCCGCTAAATCAACTGATCAATTTAAAACCAGCTTCAAGCACCTTCACTGCGCATGTGCGTCAAGATGTGTCGAGAAGCGGAGCTTTATGTGTTCACCAAAATAGACTAAGACCACAATTACCTGCCCTTGGTTACCGGATGTGCCTACACAGAAAAAAATGACCCTATTTAATACTGAATTAAGGTGAGTTTTACACTGAAAGACATGCAATAAAGGATTGAATTCTATAGAACAGTTAAAACAGTCATAAAATGCCCAATTTGGAGGCCTTATTGCACAACAATCTTAATAGTTTAACATTACTGAGAGGGGAATTTTTGAGAAAATTGGTGTGAAATGGCCGACCGGTGCACTAAATTCATACGCATGTTTTTTGGCCTTAAGTAGGTCAAAAAGTAGTCGGGTGTTAAAAATGTACAGAATTATTTCTCTTGAATAGTTCTATCTAATGAGGGTAAGTTTGGATGCCAATGTCCCTTACAGAAATTGCCATTTGTATATATGCTTATATAGAACCTATAGTAAATTTAAATTGTGGTCTTAGTCCAAGCATGTGTAACGTGTTACAAGGATTTTTGATGTGAACGCATGAACATCGACAAAAAATAATACACAGCAACCAAAGACAACAAACATTTACTCACCAGCATTCTGATTAATCCAAAATAACAAAAGAACTCTACCCTTCCGCTTAGTTTAGTTTAAACATGTATTATTGCCTAAGTAATGATGATACAACATTGAAGATTTTAAAAAATAAGTAAGAGGGTTTGACCACAAGTTCTAACAACATTAGTATCGGTCATCGCTTTAAAGACACTTGTGTAATTTCAATGACTACACATGTTAACACAGAATGGGCATAACTAATTACTAAACAAAGCGATTAAGTAAATATCCGATTAAATAAATTCAAATTGAAAAATGTATATAAATAAGGAGAAGAGAAGAAAATAAAACACACTAACAAACAAGGGTTACTTAAATAAAGAAAAACACAAAAAAAAACACCAAAACACATCATATATAAGTGCAGATATATGAACCTTTCTAAACAGTATCTTTTATTCAAATTTCAATCACCACTTTTTTGCCGAAGAGATCAAAGTCGGCTTCCGGTTCAATGCTCATTTGGAGCGTAGATCTACACAGATATAAACAGCTAGAGAGACGCATTGACCTTTGACATAACATGTTACATGTCACGTGATGTAATTCACGCCGGGAACAGGTTGATAGGGCGGAGTCAAAAAAATCAATACTATATTTGGAATGTGCGACTACGTTAAATTTCAAAACATAATTTCAAACACTAAGTAGGTTAGTGTTATTTAGTAAGCATTAAGTCCATTAAATCGGTCGCGCGGCTTTGCCGCGCCAGACCGATTCAATTTCATTTATCCTTACTAAAAAACACTAACCTATACTTAATTAACACTGACTAACTTAGAGTTTGCCCCGCCCTATTACTGCGTTATGCTGCTATATTAGGAGATGGCGCCATAGAAGTGTTACGTCAGCGTGTTGTTAAAGTAATCACACACGTGCACGTGCTTTCCAAATATGGATGTAACACATAAATTTCGCGCATTTTTTGACGGTCGGCTCATTTCTTTTTCAGATTTCAATCAATTTATGTGATGGTTGATTTTTTTAATTTATTTATCTTGTTTTAATAAATTAAGACATCAGAAAATATCAACTGATTGACATTAAGGAAAGAGCGAAATATGTAAATAATAATCGTTTAAAAAAGTCTGTGTCAGCGGAAGATATCAAGGCTAGGAATACCTCTGAAATACCAAATCAAACGAGTTAATACATGATCTGTAAGTTGTTTAAAAACGTTACATCAATTATTTCAATTCTTGTATTTACCAAATTCGTAAACATAGGTACTGGTATAGCTCCCTTGGTTAGCGCTCAGCTTAATAAGGGTAGTTCCAGGACTGATGGCCCGATGTCCGGATAATGTGACTGGGTGTGGTATCATGCCAACTGTCTACGACGTGATACTGTGCAGTGTGACAACACTACATTTGTCTCAAGTAGACATTGTCTCCAAAAGACTTAAATTCTGTCGGTGGGACGTTAAAACTAATAAACTGTACTTGTATTTTAGTATTTAATTTAGCATCTTTTTCTTTCCTTAGGAGTCCCTTTGCAAAACATATTTCCGAAACTCCTCATTCTTATGTAAATGTTTATCTATAAACATGATTATTTAAGCAACTTTACTTAATGTTTACAAAAGACTTCAACATGCGCCAGTGTGCACACCTCGTGTGTAGGGATCGGTGTAGTAAACACTGCCATATATGATAACACGTGAATAGGGTGGAGCATAATTTGAAATAATGACATGCGCATTTCGCCGTAAACTCTTAACAGTTAAATCACAAGTAAGTAGACAAGTCTCGGAAAATCTCGAACTCTTAACAAATTAAATCGACCAGGAATTTGAAATTTTGGGCTCACTGATTAGATAGAAATAGCGGGCAAACTCTAAACAAAGTTACTGCATTTGGCCCTTTTAGCTAACGGACAAATTAGATGTGTTGATCATTTTGTTTCAAACGTCTACACTTATAAACGCCCATGGTATCTCAAGCTGGCAATTAAATTACATTGTACTATAACATATATTTTCACATAGCTTATTATTAATCATAAATTTGGATTGATGCAACAATGAAGTCGGGAAATTGCAATGTTTCAACAACGGTCTAAATGACATGTATCAAAACGCTCAAAGGGTTATGGGTAACGCAATGCTGCAACTGATATGTATAAGTAACGTAAATAAAATGATTTGACACAACATTAAATCATTGTCAACACTTGTTAAGTTTGTTTGCTTGTTTGTTGGGTTTAACGTCCCTCCGACAGTAATTCAGTCATTTGGAGACGATGTCTACTTCATGCGTGTATAGGGCTGCCACACTGCAGTATCACGCCGTAGACATGTGGCATGATACCACACCCATTCACATCATCCTGATACCGCGCTAACCAGTCCTGCAAATACTCTTATATGTTTAGCGCCAAGCAAGGGAGCTATAACAGTACCATTTTTTTTACAACTTTGGTATATCGTGGTCGGGGATCGAACCCACGACCTCCCGCTCCCGAGGCGGACGCTCTAACCACTCGGCCACCGGAAAGGGTACACTTGTTTAGCTAGTAATATCAATATGATATAAATAAAAGTTTTTTTTGCAATTTATATAACTAATACATAGTTGTAAACTCACATATTTTCCGAAAATGCTTCAATTAACGTGGAAGCGAAAGTAGGATATTTTTCGAAAATTCTTACACTTGGGTTTATATTCGTATTTTTGATGTAACTTCCTTATACTTTAATCAATTTTAAAACTCTAAGTACCAAAATAATCGTCTTAAAATTCTCTATATCTCACTCGCTAATGTAAGGACCTATTTCTAATGGGTTTTAAGATATTGGCCTTAAAACTTTGACAACACGGCAAAATCGCTGAAATTCTACATGTTTAAATTCTTATTTTTGATGTAACTTCCTTATGCTTTGTTCAATTTCAAAACTTAAGGTTCCAAAATAATGGTCTGAAAATTCTCTACATTTCACACGGTTTATGTTTAGGAATATTACTAATACTTTTTGAGATACAAGCTCTTAAACCTCCTGAATAATGAAAAAATCACCAAAGCTACATCCACGAATTTAGTTTTTTCCCCATTACTCCATGATTCTTTGTCCAATCATTTAACTTTAGGCATCAAAAGAATGGCCAAACATTGCTCTACAAATAATATTCATCATTATATTTTCAAAAATCAAAGGTTTTCGAGGTATAAACTGTTAAACACACTGGGGGTTACCAAATTTTCATTTTTCCTCCATAACTCAACCAATTCAACCCCGATCATCAAAAACTAAATATCATCTGAATGGTCTTTCTAAGCACTACAAATTATACGCATAGTGTCTCGATAGAATATTTACCGTTTTTGAGATATTCAAGGCCGAAGAAAAAGCCGATAATTGATATATGACCTTGACCTTTGGGATTTTCCGGAAACGAAAGTAACATGGCTCCATAGAATTTAATACTGCATCTTCAGACAAAATTTCAAGCAAATCATACAAAAAATAAAGCCTACAGGGCTTAAAAACCGTTACGTTTTAATGCGAAAGTTTTATTAGCATTATGACGTCATGTGACGTCATATGACGTTCATCTTTTCAGAATATAAAGAAGACCTAGAGACTAATATTCAGTCCAAATATCAGCTTTCTGATATCAGCGATTTTATACGCATTTGAAATTTGACGTCATTAGTTCGAATCTTGGATTCGCCATAAAACCTTTGCCTTTTCGAATTTGGGTAAAACGGACACGAAAGTCACAACTAGAGCCTAACATACACATTCTGTGAAATTTTGATGAACATCGGTCAAGAAATAATGGCTGTAGACCGCGTACAATCTTTTTCACCTGACGTCGAATCTGACGTTATATGACGTCATATGAATATGAAATTCATTGCATCCGAAAGCTCATAGTTTGAAATATATGCCATAACATTTTCATTGTTCTGAGTTAATGGCAACACCTAAATTAACAAAAAAAAAAAAAAAAAAACCAATAGGACTGTCTGCTTTAGGCAAAAGTACAAACCCAATAGGACTTTCTGCCAGTAGGCAGAAACTAGATTTCGTTTGCACGGCAAACGATAGGACTTTCTGCAAACCGTTTAAAAGTCAATCAAACTGAAAATTATTAACGAGGAATACGCAGAAAATATTAAGTTTTAGAATTTAACCTATACATTCTTTGAAAATTTAAGAATTCATCAATTCATAATGTCTGCAGAGCGCTTACAAAGTTTTTGATCTGACGTCTATTCTAATGTCATATGAATAAGAATATTATTGCATATGGAAATTCAGCATATTTAACATGTGCCATAATTTTTTTTGTAATTCTGGACCATTAGGATCACATTGAATTTATTGCACAAGGAATTAAAACATATTATAAAACCATTACGTCAAATGACGTCTGGCCTATGGAAATCTAAAGGAAATGTTTTGAATTACAACATGTGTGAAATTCAGCTTTTTACCTCGAATGGGGTCTCTAAAATACTAAACTTAATTTCGAGGTCATAATTTCGAAACTTGGTTTCACCACAGAACCTCGATCTTTTCAATATTTTGAAAACGAAAGTAAGGATGAACAAGAAAAACCTAACTTAAATCTTCTGTGAAATGTACTAGGAAATCGTTTAAAAAATAATTCTGCAGAGCGTATACGAACGTTTTAACTAACGTCAAATCTAACGTCTTATGACGTCCTATGAATTAGAAAATCGTTGCATTCGAACATATTTGCCATACAATTTTCATTGTTCTTGGCCTTTGCCAATTACATTTTCCGAAAATGTTTAAAATCATGTAAAAGTGAAAGTAGTATATTTTCCGAAAATGCTTAATTTACGGTGAAGCAATACCACGTGACCGTGACGTCGCTCAAGGTATCAAAAGCAAGACAAATCTATCAACTTTTTATAAAAAATCTTTTAGACCTTCTGACGTCATATAACGTCTAATGACGTTCGACTTCACAGAATAGACGGTGGTCTTAGAGATTAATATTCAGTCCAAATATCACCTTTCTTACTCACTTGGAAGCGATTTTTATAAGTATTTGAAATTTGAGGTCAATGGTTCGAATCTGATTTCGACATGATGCCAGTTGTTCAGAATAATGAAAATTTCAGAGTTATTACAGTAAAGTATGCGCTTTTGAACAAAAGCATCTTCAGCACCCTATGACGTCATGTGACGTCAGAGATAAAATAGTAAAAAATGCTGTTCACGCTCTACAGCGGCCATTTATGGTCGGATTTTCTTCAAATTTTCACAGATGGTACATCTTGAAACTAAGGTGTGCATATCCTGCCAGCTAATCAAAATTCCGAAAAACCGAAGTTCTGTGGCTGAAGTAAAATTCGAACATAGGACAAAAAATTTCATTTTAGGGTTAAAGAATTTCGGGATGAGATAGAAAGTTGAAACTTACACAGTTTGCAGTTCTGCAGCATTTCTACAAATATTTTGAATCGTGACGTCATGGGACGTCATAAGCATACCACTTAATTTTAATTTGAGGCAATGTTTTCGACATGATGCCAGTTGTTCAGAATAATGAATATTTCAGAGTTATTGCAGTAAGGTATGCGCTTTTAAGCTACAGCATATTCAGCATTTTATGACGTCACGTGACGTCAGAGCTAAAAATAATTGAAAAATGGTGTTCGCGCTCTACAGCCGCCATTTATGATCAGATATTCTTCAAATTTTTACAGATGGTACATCTTGAAACTAAGGTGTGAATATTATGTCAGCTAACCTTAATTCCGAAAAACCGAAGTATTGTGGCTGAAGTAAGATTCGAACATAGGATCAAAAATTTTATTTTAGGGTTAAAGAATTTCGGGATGAGATAGAAAGTTGAAACTTACACTGTTTGCAGTTCTGCATAATTTCTTAATATATTTTGAGTCGTGACGTCATATGACGTCATAAGCATACTGCTACTACTACTCTATTTTGTTTTCTTTGTAACTAAACGCTTATTTTTCGCGGATATAATGTCAGTTGTTCAGCATGAACATGAAAATACTACCAGAGGTGAGTCATCACATGAAACTTCTATCTCCTGCTTTTTGCATTAACACAGGTTGCAGAAAGTCCTATCATTCGTTTAGACGAATGACATCTAGTTCTTCTTATTATTTTTTTTTTTTTTCCTCTTATATTTGAGTTAATTTCGAGGTGTTGCATTGACTCAGAACAATGGAAATTGTATGGCATTTATTTCAAACCATGAGCTTTCGGATGCATTCATATTGATATGACGTCATATAACATCAGATTTGTCATCAGGTGAAAACGTTTGTACGCGGTCCTACAGCCATTATTTCTGGACCGATTTTCATCAATTTTCACAGAAAGTGTATGTTAGGGTCTAGTTGTGCATCCCGGTGTCAGTTTTTTTAAAATTCGATAAGGCAAAGGTTTTTTTTTGCGAATCCAAGATTCGAACCATTGACGTCAAATTTCAAATGCGTATAAATCGCTTACAGATGAGCTAGAAAGATGATATTTGGACAGTGTATAAATCTTTTAGTGTGCTTTACATTCTGTGTAGATGATTGTCATTTGACGTTATATGACGTCATAATGTCAAAAAAATTCTGATATCTAGTCGTTAAGTTTAATATGTTGTAAAGTTCTCAGGACTATGGAAATTTAATGGCATATACATCAAACCATGTCCTTTTGAATGCAATATATTTCATATTCATTTTGCGTCATATAAACATAAGGTTTGACGTCAGGACAAAAAGGTTTTACACGGTCTACAGCCATTATTTCTGGACCGCTTTTCACCAAATATTCACAGAATTATATGTTACGCTCTAGTTGTGTACGCTGTGTCAGTTTTCCGGGATTTGAAAAGGTAATGGTTCTTTAGTGAATCCAAGATTCGAACCATTGACGTCAAATTTCAAATACGTATAAAATCGCCTCCAATGAGTTAAAAAGCTGATAGTTGGACTGAATATTAGTCTCTAAGACCACTTTCTATTTGTGAAGACGAGCGTCATTTGACGTGATATGACGTCTGAAGGTCTAAATGAATTTGAAAAAGTTGATAATTTGTCTTGGTTTTAATACCTTTAGCGACGTCACGGTCACGTGGTATTGCTACACTGTAAATTAAGCATTTTCGGAAAATACCTTACTTTCACTTTTACATAATTTATAACATTTTCCGAAAATGTATTGGCAAAGGCCAAGAACAATGAAATTGTATGGCAAATATTTTCGAATGCAATGATTTTCTAATTCATAGGATGTCACATGATGCTAGATTTGACGTCTGTTAAAACGTTCGTACACGCTCTGCAGAATTTTTATTCGATTTTCTAGTACATTTCACAGAAGGTTTACGTTAGGCTTTTCTTATGCATCCTTACTTTCCATTTCAAAATATGATCTCGAAATTAAGTTTAGTATTTCAGACACCCATATGGGGTAAAAAGTTGAAATTCACACATGTTGTAATTCAAAACATTTTCTTTAGATTTCCATAGGCCAGACGTTATTTGACGTAATGGGATTATAATGTTTTCATTTTTGGTGCAATAAATTCAATGTGATCCCAATGGTCGAGAATTACAAAAATAATTATGGCATATGTTAAATATGCTGAATTTTCATATGCAATAATATTCTTATCTATATGACATCAGAATAGATGTCAGATCAAAAAGTTGTAAGCGCTCTGCAGGCATTATGAATTAATGAATTCTTTTAAGTTTTTCAAAGAATGTATAGGTTACTCTCCAGAAACCTAATACATTCTGCGTTATCTGTATTAATAATTTTCAGTTAGATTGAGTTTTTAACTGTTTGCAGGAAGTCCATATCGTTTGCCGTGAAATGAAATCTAGTTATTTATTTTTATCTTCTTCTTATTATTATTCTTTTTTTCTTCCTCTTATATTTGTGCTAATTTCGATGTGTTGTCATTGGTCGTAAACAATGTAATTTTATGGCAAATATTTCAAACCATGAGCTTTGGATGCATTGAATTTCATATTCCTGTTACGTCATATAACGTCAGACTTGACGTCGGGTGAAAAAGGTTGTACGCGATCTACAGCATTATTTCTGGACGACTTTCATCAAAATTTCACAGAATGGTATGTTAGGCTCTAGTTGTGGATCTCGGTATCCGTTTTTCAAAATTCGAAAAGGCAAAGGTTCTATGGCGAATCCAATATTCGAACCATTGACGTCAAATCTCAAATGCGTTATAAAAATAGCTTACAGATGAGCTAGAAAGATGATATTTGGACAGGATATAAGTCTCTAGGTTTCCTTTATATCCCAGAAGATGAATGTCATGTCGTCATGAGGTGAAAAGTAATTTCTAAATTTTACGTGTTAATTTTTATATGGTGAAAACGTCCGAGCAACTTGAAAAATTTAATAGCCTATGCTTCCGATAAAACATTTTGCATTTCAATCATATTCATTTGTCTTTGATGTGTTTTGACGTCAAACTGGACTCGTTTAAAATATTTGTACGCGGTCTACTGCCATTATTTCTGGACCGATTTTCATCAAAAATTCACAGAAAATGTGTATGTTACGCTCTAGTTGTGCATCCGGTGTCCGTTTTCCCAAATTCGAAAATGCAATGGTTTTATGGCGGATCCAAGATTCGTACCACTGACGTCAAATTTCATATACGTATAAAATTGCTTCCAAATGAGTTAGAAATTGATATTTAGATGATATATAAGTCTCCAAGTCTGCTTTATATTCTATGAAGATGAACGTCATTTGACGTCAGATGACGTCATAAGGTAAAAAGAATTTCTGATATATACACTTAATTCAAAATTTTTTTTGATTAGGACGAGGTTTAAAAATTTTTAATCAACTTGAGTTTTAGAATGCTGTTTCCCCAAAAATGAACGTTTTTCGAAGTTTGTTTCGGGAAAGGGGGTTTTTGCGGTGAAGTTTATTTTGGACCGATTTTATAAATTTTACAGAATTATAGAACGCTTTTTTGTGTTTCCTTTCCGGGGTTTTCCAAATTCAAAAAGGGGCGGTTCTATGGAAAAATCCAATTTCAACCTTGAGTAAAATTTTAAATACGTAAAAACGTTTTAAAAGGATTTAAAAGGAATTTGGGAAATGTATGTCTTTTAAAATTTTAATTTGTATGGGGTTAACGTTTTTTGAGTCAAAAGGTAAAAAGAATGTTTGATATCTAAGCTTTAATTTTATATGTTGAAATTCCAAGGGGATAAAAAATTTATGATTTTTTTAAAGATATTAAAATTATTTCTTTCATTGATTTTTTACCCCTGCGACGTCAATGACTTTAAAATTGAGTCCCAAAAGTTTGAGGGGTTTTACAGATTTTTTAGGAGGTTTTCATAAAATTTTTACAGAATTGTTGTTATGTTTGATGTCCAAACCCCCTCCCTTTTTCCCAAAATTTAAAAAAGAAAGGGTTTTTTTTTGGGGCCCCTTTATTTCGTTTTAAATATTAAAAACCCCGGTTCTGGGTAAACCCAATTTTAAAATAGGGGGAATTAATTTTTTAGAGCCCCTTTGAGGAAAAAATGAATTTCAAATTTTGAAATTTAAAAAATTTTCTTTAGTTTTAGGTCGAGCTTTAAAATGGGTTAAATATGTTTTTTTGGTAAAAAATTCTGTGACCCAAGGGCCCTAATTTAAAAAAAATATTTAGCATATTTAAATTGGGTTTTCATATGAAAAAAATTTTTTTTTAAAGGAATCAGAATCCCGTTAGATAAAAATTTAAAAAGGGCCCCCGGCATTATAATTGATGAATTTTTTAAAAAACCAAAGAAGATAGGTTAAAACCCAAAAACCAATGTTTTTGGTTTCCTTTTAACTTTCAGTTTTATTGGTTTTTAAAAGGTTTGCAGAAAATCCTATTTTGGGGCAACAATTTGTTTTTATTTTATTTTTTTTTTTTCTTTTTTTAAGTTTTAAAAATTTTTATATGTGCAATGGAAGGGCGAAAAAAATTTAAAAGGGTTACCCGATGCTAAATTTTTTTATTTAAATGTTTTTTAAAACCTATGAGTAATATGGCCAAAATTTCGAGTCTAAAAAGATTGTCGCTTTAAGCATTTTTTGGGGCCAATTTTTAAAAATTTACAAATATTTGTTGGGCCCCGTGTTTTGGTGTTTTTTTAAAAAAAACGAAAGGGGGAATGGTTTATGGAATAAAAAATAAAATTGAGTCAAATTTCAATGGTATAAAAACGTTATAAGTTAAAGGAATAAAGTTTTTTGATTTTTTAATTTTC
Source organism: Solen grandis (assembly GCA_021229015.1). Lineage (NCBI taxonomy): Eukaryota > Metazoa > Mollusca > Bivalvia > Adapedonta > Solenidae > Solen > Solen grandis. The sequence continues at coordinate 11,911,923 of CM037777.1, read as the reverse complement.
TAAATGAAAGTTTAGTCAAAAGGAAAATAATTTTTAAATTTTTTTTTTTTTTTATTTGGAAAATCCCCCCAGAAAATAAACGAAATCTTCGTGTTTTGCTTTCTAAAATTTTTTTGATATGAGTTTTTGACTTTAAATTAGTGTTTAAAAAAATTTTTTAGTTTTACGTATTATTCGGGGCCCATTTTTATAAAAATTTTCACGAATGGATTTAATTGTTGTACCCCTGCCGTTTTTCCAAAATTTAAAAAGGTTTTTTTAGGGAACCCCAAATTCAACCATTGACTAAAAAAAAAAATTAAAAACCCCCTTCCGATGAATTAAAAAAATGAATTTGGGAAATTATTGTTTAATGCGTTTGAATTTTTGGGAAAAAACTTTTTTGGTTTAGATAAGGTCAAAAAAATTTTTTTAATTTTAATTTAAAAATTTTTTTTAATTCCAGGACAATTAAAATTTATGGGTTAAAAAAAAGGTTTTACAATAAGGTTTTTTTTTAAAAGTGGGGTTTTAAAAAGTCGATTTGGTAGGAAAAAAAGGTTTTTGGGTTACACCCCTTTTTTTGGCAGTTTAAAACAAAATTTAAAGAAAGCTTTTATTTTTTTTGTTATTCGGTGTCGGTTTGGAAATTAAAAAAGGCAAATTTAGGGGGAACCAAGATTCGAACCCAGAGTAAAATTTCAAATACTTTTAAAATATTCCCCGAGATTTGAATTGGGTTTTAAAATAATTTATTTAAATTTTTTCTATTCGCGAGGGCAAAAACATTTAGTTAAAAGTCTAAGGTCAAAAAGATTTTGATATTACGCTTTTTTTTATTAAAATTTAAAGGCCCCCGGGGCATGAAATTTATGAATATTTTAAAAAATGTTATTTTTTTCTTATTTCTTTGTTTGGGGAAAGAAAAATTGCTTTTTTCAAATTTGTCGGGGTTACAGATTATTTTTGGGGGGTTTTTAAAATTTCACAAAATGGTATGTTCGTCTAGTGTGCCAGTGGGTGTGTTTTTTTCCCCCCAAACAAAAGGGAAAGGTTTATGTAACCCCAAAATTGAAAATTTATGAAAAATTCAGATGTTTTCAATTTTTTTAATTTGAGAAGATGGGGGTTATTGCGTTTGTGATTTAAAAGCCAAAGTTTTTTTTTTGGGTGAAATTAAAGGGTTTTTTAAAGGGCCCCTGTATGCTTATTTTTTGGTTTTTTTTTGCATTAATTTTAGAAGGTGAGCATTTGATTTGGAAAAATACATTCCTTTTAATTTCCCAATTATTGTTTTTTTTAAAAATTTAAAAGCTAGCCCGAAAAATGTAAAAAAAAATGAATTGAAGTTTTTCAAAAAATTTGTTTTGTTAAAAAGTTTATAGAAATGGGCCCAATTTTAAATAAAAATTTAATAAAAAAGAAAGTTTTTTCTTTACTTTTAAAAAGTCCCCCAATTTAAAATGGGTTTATTTTCCAAAGTTTATGGAAGAAGGGCCCCTAAAAAAAACCAAATTTAAAGGGAAAGGGGATTTGATACCCTTATATTTTTTCGCTTTTGGGAGTTTGTAAAAAGAAAGCAAAAAGGTCCTTTTATTGTATCGCGAATGAAATTAGTTATTTTTTATTATTATTATTATTATTATTATTAAAACCAAATTCCCAGATTTTAATTTTATTTTTCCCAATGGAAAAAGCAAGGGAAAATTAAAATGTTTTTTACAAAAAATAAAAATTTTTTAAAAATTCAGTTTTTTTAAATTTTCAAAGAGGGCAAATGAGGGGTCAGTTTGACGTCGCTTAAAAAGCTTGTTCGCGCTCTGGGCCCCTTAAATTTCTGGTCCGATGTTCTTGATTTTTTCCCCAGTAGATGTATTTTAAAAAGTAGATGTGCACTTTGTTTAAAATTTTCCAAATTTAAAAAGGGTTTGAGATTTTATGGCCGAGTTTGGGACTTAGGCCCAAAAAATTATTTTTTTTAATGTTAAAAGGGGTTACTAGTGCGTTAGAAGCATAAAAAATTAGTGGGCTTTTGGGCCCAAGGGGTCTGCTTTCTTTTTCCCAAAAAGGACTTTTTTCAAGTCAGGGGTTTTATGAGTCATAAATAGCAAAAAGCATTTTTTAAAAATTTTTTTGCTTGGAAATCAGTTTTTTTGACTCAATTTTTTGAAAAATGTATTGTTTGCGATTAAAAATTTTATAATTCTTTTTTTTTAAATTTTCAATGACGTCAAAGAGGGAAAATTTGATTTAGTTAAAAGTTTGTTCGAACCCTTAGAGTTTTAAAATTTTGGTCGATATTTGATGTTTTCAAAAAGAGGTTTTTCCCGGATGTAAAATTCAAAACTTGGTTTTAAAAAAATACTTTTAAACTGTTAAAGGGCCCAATCTAAGGGGGTTAGGAAGTATGAAATTGGACAGAAATGGGACATAGGCCCCTTTTTTCTATTTTTTAAAAGGGTTTTTTTTAAGTAGTGGTTTTGACTTTCAAAAAAAAGCCCAAAAAGCAACTTTTTAAAACATTTATATGGGCGGGTTTATCTGACTTTTGACTCAATTTTTTAAAAATGTTTGCTGCGATTAAAAAGTTTAAAAAATTATTTATTTTAAAATTTTTTAAATGAGTCAGATTTGACGCAGTTAAAAGTTTGTTCGAGTTTAGAGTTTAATTTTTGGTTTACGACATTTTTGATGTTTTCACAGAAGATAATTTTCCCGGGATGAAATTTGCCTTTTGGCGTTAAAAATTTCCCAAATTTTAAAAAATATAAAGTAACATGGAAAAACCGAGATTGGGAAACTTAGGTTTTTAAAAATACTTTTTAAAAGGTTCCCAAACCCCCCCTGTTTGCTTTGGGAAGCATAAAAAATTGGACGCTATGGCCCCATAGAGGTTTACTTCTTTTTTTGAATGATTTTTTTTTACGCCCGGGGTTATGAGTCTTTTAAAAAGGGACAAAAAGGTTTTTTTAAACTTTCTCTTGCTCTGATATCTAAATTTTTTTGAATCAATCTTAATTAAAAATTTAAAATTTGGGAATTTTAAAATTGAAGAGATGCTCTGAAAAAAATTTTTGGGATTTCTTGCGTGGTTTTTTGGACGTTGAATATTTAAAGCAAGAATTATTTTTAAAAAATCATAAAAAATCCCTTTAAACAATAAAATTTGGGAAATTTTTTTAAGAATGTCGAAAAAAAAATTCGTTAAAGGGTTTTAAAATTTTTTTTTAAGTTATTACTTTATCAACATGACGGTTTTTCTGTTTAAAGGAAAGCTTACTTAAAAATGTAAAAAAAAACCCTGTTCACATTCTCGAAAATTTTTTTTGGATTAATAAAGTTAGCAAATCAATTTTTTCCCAAAAAACAGATATTTTTCCCTTGTCATTGTTTTTCCCTTGGTTGAAATTTTAAAAACCCATTCATTTAAAATTTGTATTGGCTTCGGGTTTCATGATTATTGTGTAAAATAAAAAAATTTAAGGAATTTATTTTGGGTGTCATCGTTTATGAACTTTGGATTTTTTTTAAAGCAAAATACATTTAAAAAAATCAAAGATTGGACAATAAACTTTAAATAAGTAATATTGCCGTCCCTTTGGGAAGGAGAAAATTTTAAGTGATTGTTTAAAACCATGATTTAAATTCATGTTTTTTTTATGGGAAATTCATGAAAAAAATATTAATTTGAAAAAAAGAAATAAAAAAGCGGTTTTGGGGGTTGGGTTGGGAGCAAGATCCGATTGTTTTTTGCAGGAAGGGTGCCTGCGTTGAATCTCGACGGTGACCCCTTGTGGTTAAATTTCAATGTTGTACATACGATGGGAAACGGGCTGTAACGTTATAGTTAGTGTTTATTTAGAGGGAAATTTAAAAAGTTAAGAAAAGGGGAAAGAGGTAGGGGAGGGACGGGTTTTTTAATGTTAAATTTTTTCTTAATAAACTAACTTAGCGTTTGCCCCCCCCTATTACTGGTTACGTGCTATTTCTAGGAGATGGCGCCAATAAGGGGTTACGTTAGGTGTTGTTAAAGTTTCCCCAGTACAAGTGCTTCCAAAAATGGATGTGGGCAATAAATTTGCGCGATTTTTTTATCGTGGTCTTTTTTTTTCAGTTTCAATAAAAAGGACGGAAAAATTTTTTCTGTGATTGCTGTTTTTTTAAATTTAAAATTTTTTTGTTTTAAAATTGGTTTAAGGGGCATCAGAAAATATTTAATGATTGACATTAAGGAAAGAAGAAAAAAGTAAAAAAATAATGTTTAAAATAAGTCGGAGTAAGCGGGGGGATTCAAAGGTAGGAAAACCCCGGGAAAAAAACCCAAAACAATCGAGGGTTTAAAACATGATCTGTAAGTTGTTTAAAAAAATTCCTCAATTTCAAATTTTTTTATTTTTCCAAAATTTGTAAAATAGGTATGGTATAGCTCCCCTTTGGGTTTGGCTAGTTTTTTAGGGGGTTTTGGGAAAGGGTGGCCCTGTTGGATATGTGATGGGGTGGTATCATGCCCAATGTTACGACGTGTAAAAGTGAAAGTGACAACACTAAATTTGTTTTCAAAAAACATTGTTCAAAAGATTAAAAAAAGTTTTGGGGGGAGGTAAACCTAATAAAATGTACTTGTATTTTGTTTTAATTTAAACATTTTTTCTTTCCTTAGGAGTTGTTTGGGGTCGGTGGTATCTTCCCCTTTTAAAAGATTTTTTCGAAAAATTCCCTTTTATTTTTTTAAAAGTTTATCTATAAACATGATTAAATTTTAAAACTTTTTAATGTTTTCTAAAGGGCGTCAAAAAAGGGCCCGTGTGGACCCTGTGTTTTAGGGTGGTGTAGTAGAATTTTCAATTTTTTATATCAGTGAATAGGGGGGGATTTTTTTGAAATAAAAGAATGCGCAAATTTGCCCTAAACTTTAAATGGGTTAAAAACAAGTAATTGGGCAAGTTGGGAAAAATTTGGAATCTTAAAAAAATTAAAAAACACCAGGAATTTTTGGGTTTATGATTAGATAGAAATAGTGGGCAAACTTTAAAAAAGTTTTCCCTTTGGCCCCTTTTTGATAAAGGAAAAAATTGGGTTCAGGTCTTGAAGGATGGATGTGTTGATATTTTGTTTAAAGTTACATTATAACGGCCCTTGTTCTCAACTGGCAATTAAATTACATTGTATTTAAATTTTTCACTAGTTATATTTATTAAATTTGGTATTGTTTTATGCATTTTCTATTGGTGCAACAATAAAGGGGGGAAATTTTTTTTGTTTAAAAAGGTTTAAATTTAATGTGTCAAAAAGGGTCCCAAAAGGGTTTTGGGTAAAAGCAAAACTGCAACTGTTGATAAGTAAGTAAATAAAAAGATTTGAACAATATTAAATTTTTTAAAAACCCTTTTTAGTTTTTTTGGTTGTTTGTTGGGTTTTAAAGTAGCAAATTTTTCAGTCTTTGGAGCGATGTCTAATTATGTGGGGAAAAGTGCTGCCAACTGCCCTATTGCCCTGGGGATGTGGAAAGATACCCACCCCGTAAATATCCCGGGTTCCCAGCTAAACCCGTCCGAATTTATATGTGAGCGCCAAAACGGGGGGGCTATAACAGTAATTTTTCGGGCTTTGGTTTTTGGGCGTTGTCGGGGATGAACCCAAAAATCCCCCTTTGGGGCGGAGCCCCAAAAATACTCGGCAAAGGGAAAAGGCCCGTTTGTTTAGCTAGTTTAAAAAATATGATAAGATTAAAAAGTTTTTTTTTTTTTTTTAATTTGTAGATAAAACATGCTTTAAAATTACATTTTCCGAAAAAGTTCAATTAAAGTGAAAGGAAAATAGGATATTTTGAAAAAAATTTTAATTGGGGTTTTAAAAAAGTAAATTTTTTATTTTTAAATTCCCTTTTCCTTTTAAACAATTTTTTAAAAATTAAAATACCCAAAAAAAATCGTTTTAAAAAATTTCTAATTATTGTTAATGGTGATTTTTTCGAAGAGGTTTTTAAAAATATTTGACTTTGGGCAACACGGCGAATGCTGTAAAAATTTACATGTTTAAATTCTTATTTTTTTATTTTTAAATTTTTACTTGGTTCCAAATTTTAAAAAATTTTGGTAAAAAGCAAAGTCCCTACATTTTTACACGTTTTGTATCGGAAAATGTTAAAACTTTTTGAGTCCAAGGCTTAAATCTGTAAAAAAAAAATTGAAAGTTTTATGCACGAATTGTTTTTTTCCCCTAATCCAGAATTTTTGGAATCATTAAAATTTAAACATAAAAGGCCCGGCCCAAAAATTGCTTCAAATAAAATTCCTCATTTATTTTCAAAAAAACAAAGTTTTTGAGTTTTTATGTTAAAACATGGTGTTACCACTTTTATTTTCCGTAAATCAAACCCATTCTACCCCATCATCAAAAAACTTTTAAAATATCTGAAAGGCTTTTAAGACTACAAAAAGTATGATAGTCTAAGGGGGGAAGAAAAAAAGTTTTTTGATTTAGCCTTGAATTTGGGATTTTCCCTAAAAGGAAGTGCATGGTAAGAATCTAATACTGATTTTTGTCAAAAATTTTAAGCAAATCATACAAAAAAAAAAAGGGTTTCGGGTTAAAAGGGTTTAAATTTTAAACGAAAATTTTTTGCATTTTTTCCCTAGTGAGTCATATGTGTTTCCTTTTTTTGAATGTAAAAAAAAATTGGGATAATATTAGTCCAAAAAATCAGCTTTTTAGCTCTTTTTGGGGCGATTTTATGCTTTTAAATTTGGGCGTCCCTTGGTTCGGGTTTAGATTGCCCCTAAAAATTTGTTTTAGAATTGGGAAAAAAGGTTTTCCCCGGGATTAAAACTAGAGTAACATACACATTCTGTGAAATTTTGATGAAAATGGTTAGAAAAAATGGGGTTTACCCCGTACAATTTTTTACTGGTCAAAACTGAAGTTATATTTAGTCTTATGAATTGAAAATTTTTTTGCATCCGAATTTTTTGGGTTGAAATAAATTTCCATTAAAAATTTTATTTTCCCCAGTCAATGGGGAAACCCCGAAATTTACACAAAAAATTTAAAAGGGAAAAAAAAAAAGAATAAAACAAAATTTCGTTTGTCCCGGGAAAATAGGATTTTGAAACCCTTTTTAAAATCATTTAAAATTTAAAATTATTAAAAAGAAAACGGGGAAAAAAATATTGGTATTAGAGTGTAACCGGGTAACATCTTTTTAAAAAAATTTTTGAAAAAAAATTTTTAAGGGTTTTTATTTTTTCAGTCGTTACAAACTTTTTGATTCCCCGTCTATTTTTTGCTTGGATGTGAAATTTTAAATTTTATGGGAAAAATTTGGATATTTAATATTTCCCCCAAAATTTTTTTGGGTTTTGGGCCCTTGGGATAATTTAAATTTTTTGCAGAGAAATGAAAAATATAATAACCCCCGATGTCAAATGGGCCCGGGCCCATGAAAAAATTTAAAAAGGAAAAAACCCCTTAAAAAATTTAAAAATGTGTGAATTTTGGGGTTTTTATTCATATGGGTATCAAAATTTACCCAAAGTCATCTCCTATATAAAACTAGTCATTAAGATCGTTTGGAAGTGTGTACTTTAGTAGATTGTACTAAAAATTTAAATTTGGGTATATTTTTTTTTAAAAGGTTTCACCCAGAACCTTGTCTTTTCAATATTTTGAAAAAGAAATTAAGGAATTTAAAACAAAATCCCCAAATTATCCTTTGTGAATTTACTAGAAAATCAATTCAAAAGCGGTTAAAAAAGTTTTTTAATTTAGCGTCTAGTGTTTTTTGATGTTTTATGATGTGCTAGGGAAATTTTAAAAAATTTCATTCAAAAAACATGGTTGGAAAAAATTTGCCCTAAAAATTTTTTAATGTTTTTGGGCCCTTGCAATTAATTTTCCCAAAAAGTTTAAAAAAATGTGAAAGTGAAAGTGGGTATTTTTTATTTTCCCTTTAAAAATTTAAACCCTTCGTGTTTGCAATTCCCTGTGAAGAAATACTAAAGCATCAAAAAAACCAAAAAAAATTCCAATTTGGGCTCCCCTTGAAAAATAGAAAAGTCCCGTAAGGTAAGGGGTTTGTTATAGTTTGGGAAATACACAATAATTTAAAATAAAAGGGAAGGTTTTTGGGGAAAAATAGCATGATTTTTCGGGCCCCATGTTGCATGTGGGTTAAATTTAAAACCCCCCAAAAAAGCTTTGATCCCCCAGAAAACCAGATAGGGGGAGCATGATAAAAACCGATAAATTTTTAAATTTTATATGGAGCAATAAAAAAGTAAATAAAATATTTTTTTTAAAATGGCTAGAGAATAGTTATGGTTATTTGGACAGGTATTAAAGGGTCACAGTTTTAGGGAATTTTATTTCCCAGTGCCCTTGTTTCCCTTTTTAAATTTTTAAATAAATACATGTTTTTAAAATTAAGTTAAAGTGGGCCCAAAAAAAAAAAAAGTATTTAAAAAAGGGGATAAAATTTAAAAAAAAGGTTTCCCGGTTTGAGTTAAGTTTTTTGGGGCATGCTTTTTTTCCCAGTTTCATTAGTTTTGGTTAATTTTAAATTTAAGTAATACAATTTTATAAAATTTGGGCCTGTTGGACAAAAAAAACAAAAATTTAAAAAAGGGGGGATAATTTAAAAAAGAAACCCGGGGGAAATTTGGGAATCCCTTAAAACAAATCAAGGGGAAATTTATGACAGACCTATCCACTGATTAAACGATTCAAAAACAAATTTGGGTGAGTCGGTTTTAAGAAAAGTATTTTGGTTTAAAGAAAATTTTTTAAAATCAAACAGGGGGAATAAGCGTAATCTCGTAGGAAAAGAAGTTTAAAAATTTTCGTCTTGTACATCTACTGTAAGAAGAAATTTTTTTCAAGTATTAGAATTTAATAGAAGAAATTTAAAGAGGGGAAAAAAAAATTTCAAATTGATTCGGGGAAAAAATGTAATCCTTTTTGGGGAAAGAAGTGAAATTTGGTTTGAAATTTGTGTTCTGTTAGGGGTAAGATAAAGGGGGTAATTTGGGGAAAATTTCCAAAAAAAAATTTGATAAAAAACCCCTTTTTTTTAAAAATTTTAGAATCAAAAGGGGCCGGACTGACAAATTTTCCCCTCCCAGTTTTGGGGGAATTCAGAAATAGCTTAGAAAAAAAAGTTTGTTCCCTTTAAACCATTAGTTAATGAAAGTTACCCTTTTTAAAACCCAAACTGGTTTAAAATTTAATTAAATTTTAAGGAAAAGTTCTTTTGACTTATTTTAAGTGTTTTAAGGGCCATTAAAATTCAAGTATTCACGCGTAAGCTTGGGAAAAGGAAATATCCGCGGGTTTTATGGCCCTGCCTTGTGTGGAAAATTTGAAAAGGATTGGTCAAAAGGTTTTTGGGGGTTAGAGCCCCGCAATACAATTTAAGTATTTTGGGGTTTTTTCAAAGGGCCCTAACTTTAAGTAATTTTAGCGGGTAATGCGGGTATTTTAACTCCTCCCGATATTATGGCCATGAAAGGTGGGAAAAAATTTAAAAAGAAATGGGGAAAAAAATGTTGAATTTTGGCCCCGGGCAAACAAATTTTTAAGTTTTTTTGTCGTTAAAGGGGCCCTAATTTTAAATTTTCATGCGTTTAAAGTGGTAAACGGTATAGTGATTTATGGCCCTGCAATGTGTGAAAAATTTTTAAAAATTTTTTGGGGAAAGGTATTTAAAAATTAGACCGGACAATCCCCAATTTCAAATATTTTGGTAGTCAAGGGCTAACTTTTAAGTATTCACCGATAATTTTGGATATCGAATATCCGAAAAATTATGGAAGACATGTGTTAAAAAATTTTTTAAAGGATTTTTATAAGGTTTTTGAAGTTTTGAGGGGCAATCAAGTTTTTAAGTATTTTGTGTACGTAAAAGGGCCCTAAAAATTTTAAGAAATTTAGCGTTTAAAGTGGATATGAAAAATTCCGAATATTTGGCCATGAATTGGGGTGGAAATTTTTAAAAGGGGTTGGGGAAAAAGGTATTGAAGTTAGAGCCCCGGGCAAAAATTTTTACGCCGCCCCCCGCCCCCCGTTGGTTTTTACAAAATAGCCCTTTAAAAATGGGGTATAAAAAGCATTTAAAAAAATTTGAAATTTCTCAAAAATTCAAAAAAATTAAAGATCTGGTACGAACATTTTTAATCAGGGGTGATGTTTACAAATATTATTTTGTTTGACTGCATTTTTTGCGAAACCCCAAAAAGGGCTTCAAGATTTCTGGTAAAATTTCCCTTTCTTTGGGTTCCCTTCAAGTAAAAATAAATTCCCTTCTGGGCTTATTATTTCATCTGCGCTTTTCTAATTCATTTTTTCACAAGGGGAGGAAGGAAAAGGGTAAAGTTTAAAAACAAAAGGTTTGATCCCAGCACTGAAAAAACGTAGGGTTTTTTCTTTGCAATAATTGAGACCGGGGAAATTTTAGATAGAGTCAATGATCCAAAAAATGTTAAACCCGTAAAAAATTTGTTTTTAAATTTAATTTGTTTAAAAATGCTAAATTTTTGGGTAGGGAAAATAAAAATGATTGAATTTTTTTTTTTTTTAAATTGTTGGGGGAGTAATGGAAAAATCCTTTCATTTGATAAATTTTTTAAAATTTAAATTTTTGCATACAAGAACGGGGGGGTAATTTCCCGTAAGAACAAAGTATGTTATTTCAATTAAAATTAAAATTTTGAAAAAAAAAGAATTATTAATTTTTTATGGAGTAAATATTTTCTTAAAAATTAATTTTTGAAAAAACCCAAACCCTTTTAAAAAATTTATGAGTAAATACCCAAATTTACCCCAAATTATCTTTAGTGTTTTTGTTTAAAATTTTTTGCCAAAATCAAAGGGTTTAAAAGGTGGGAAAATACCCGGGCAAGTTTTGCTTAAATTTCGCCTGACCCATGATCAACCAAACCCATACCCTCCAACCGACCAAAAAGGGGGGTTTTTATTTGTTTTGGTAAAGGGGGGTTTTTATTTAAAAAAAAATAAAAACAAAAAAAAATAGTTAATTTTAAATTTAAAATAAAAATTTTAAAGGTTTTTTGAAAAGGGTTTTTTTTAAAAAAGATTAAAGGGTTTTTTTGCCCTTTTTTCAGTTAATTCTTAAAGGTTTTTTAATGAGTTTTCCCCCTTTCGCTTGGGGGATAGTGTTTATGTGCCCAAAATGTTTTGATTTGTGAATATCATAAATTATGGGACCCTGTTTACTGGGATGAAATAAAACGTGTATATATATTTTCCCAAAACACTTGTCCCTGATTTGTTGAAGATCAGAAGGGGTGTTGAAATTTTTACGATCCTGATCATAATTCTTGATGATCGTGTTTGTGTTGTAATTATTTGTTAATTTTACCCAAAAAAGGGGTAGCACTGTTTCAGCATTTAAAAAAAAAGGGAAAAAGTCCCAAAGGGCAACCGTAAAATTTGAAGGGAAAAAAAAAAAATAGAAGGCTTAAAAAGACAAAAAATTTGTGGCCCCCAAAAGATCACAAAATGTCAAACCCCGGGAAAGGGGCCGAATAAAGAAAAAAAACCCCAAATTGGGTTTTTTCCCCGAGCCCAAAAAAAGGAATTTTTTTTGTCTTAAAGTTGTTGTCTGTAATTGGGGTTTTTGTTTTAATGATTGAAATTTCTCTATTATTAATCTTAAAGAAGCCCCATTTCAAAAAAAAATGCTGTTTCGTTACATTTTGGAAACATAAAAGTTCATGTAAATTTTAAAACCAAATTTAATAGCAGTATAATTGGATTTTGGGTTTAAAAAAAGGGAAGGGCCTGTAATTTGAGGGTTTTGATTAGAAAAAATTTTGTTCAAAATTAAAATAAAGATGAAAAAAAGAAAAAAGCAATGCGTTTTTGGGTTTAAAATTATTTGAAAATTTCCCAAATTAAATTTTTTTAAAACTGTTGATTCTTTTCCCATTTTTTTTATAAAAAAAAATAAAAAAATTTAAAAAAGAATTTCCTGGGAAGAATATATTTTAAAAAAAAAGATTGGTTTTTTTAAAAAAGCAAAAATGTAATGCCCAAACATTAAAATTTTTTTTCCCCTTTTTATTGGTTCCCTTTTGGGGTTTGGGTCTATTTGTATTGAAAATGAGGTTTTTGAAAATACATAAAATTTTTACAGTTATAAATTATTGCCCGAAATAGCCAAAAATTTTGTTACGGGAATTTCTTACCCCGTGTCAAATTTTCCAAACTGTCTCGATGTAAAAAAAGATGAGCCAGTAAACAAATTTTTGTAATTCTGTATTTAGATTTTTTAGTGTGGTTGATTTCATTTCCGGTTTATTTTTCCCTTTTTAAAAATTTTAATTAAGGTTTATTCCCAAATAAAAAGTTTGATATTGGTTTTGAACATTTTTATTTTTAAAAAATTTTAAATTTCAAAAATCCTATTTTCACGAGGGCGACCCTTTTTTTTAATTCTTTGGGGTTTCCCGTGTACTGTAAAGTATGTATTTTTATTGATAAAAACAGGGAAATTTAAAACCCCTTTAAAATTTTTGTCATACTTGTTTTGCTAGTAAAATTTATATATATGATATAATTAAAAAGTTTATTTTTCAATTTATATGACTTTTAAAATTTGTAAAATTTTATTTTCCCAAAATACTTAATTAAGGTGAAACCGGGAAATAAAGGGTATTTTTCGAAAATTTACAATTTGGGGTTTAAAATTTGGGAAATTTTGGGGTAACTTTTTTATATTTAAATCAATTTTAAAACTCTAAGTACCAAAATAAAGTTTGAAATTTTACTCTCAAATTAATGGTGCCCCTTTTTTCGAAAAAGTTTTTTGTATGGGGCCCCCAAAAAAAAATTTTACAACAGGGAATCGCTGAAATTCACATGGGTTTAAAATTTAAGGGGGTTTTTGATGTAATTCCTTTTTTACTTTGATCAATTTAAAAAACTTAAAGGGACCCAAAAAAAATCGTTTTGAAAATTTTTAAATTTTACAGAAAATTTTTTAAAATTTTTGGTTCAAGTTTTAAATCCCGTTTAAAAAGAAAAAAATCACCCAAAGTTTGCACGAATTTTGTTTTTTTCCCCCTTGTTTAATTAGGCCCCTCATTTTAAATTTAAACATCAAAAAACGGGCCAAAAATTGTTAAAATAGAATTTCCCCATCTATTTTCAAAAATTAAAGGTTTTGAGGTAATTTAAAAGTTAAACCCACGGGGGGGGTAAAGATTTTCTTTTTTTTATAAATCAACCCATTTAACCCCCATATCAAAAATAAATTAAAAAGAAAAGGGTTTTTAAGCACTAAAAAATTTTTAAGTGGTTCGATAGAAATTTAGTTTTTGAGAAATTTTAAAGGAGACGGGAAAAAAAGAAAATTTATATATAACCCCTTTACCCTTTTTATTATCCCCAAAAGGAAAAAAACATGGTATGAAATTTAAGGGTGATATTGACAAAATTTTAAGCAAAAAATACAAAAAATTTAAGCCCCAGGGCTTAAAAAAAAGTTAAGTTTTAAAAAAGAAAAAATTTTATAAGCATTATGAGTATTGACGTTATTAACATGAAAAAAAAATTTGAGATAAAATTAGTCCAAAAAATCGGTTTTTGCTTAAGGGAAACGATTTTAAAACGCTTTGAAAAAAATTTTACCCTATTTTTCGAATCTTGGGGGTTCGCCAATTTAAAAAATTTGCGTTTTGAAATTTGGAAAAAACACGGTCCCAAAAGACAAAAGAGCCTAAAATACACCCTTCTTTTGAAATTTTTTTGAAAATTTGGTTTCCGAAAAAAGGTTTTAGGGCCCCCCATACTCTTTTTTTCCCGGTGAATCTGACGTTTTTGAATCTCGGGAAATTTTAAATTATTATGAATGTGAAATTTTTTAAATTTTTGAAAAAATTTTTATGTTTTTGAGTCAACGGCAAACCCCAAAATTTTAAAACCAAAAATAAAGGAAGAAAAAAAAAAATAATAAGAAGAATTTAAAAAAAAAACAGTACAACCCATAGGCTTTTGCCCTTAGGAGAAAATCCTAAATAGTTTCATTCGTTGATAGAATGGGTTTGGGCTTTTTTAAAATTTTTTGGGAAGATCTTTATATTGATGGCAAAATTAACCAAATCAAATTTTATTTTGACTTTTACCCTTTTTTACAAGTTGATTATTTCAGTAATTAGGGGACCAAAAGTAATGTCTTTAAAAACATTCAAATTGGAAATTTCAATATATTTGGGTCTATCATAAAATAAAATAAAATGTTTTGTTTTTTTGCCTTATCCCTGATTTTTGGGTCAATTTGTTAAAATTTAAAAATTTAAAAGAAGACCAAATTGTTACAAATTTAATTATAATTTTTGAAAAACCCAAATTTTTTTGGATATAAAAAGTTAAACGCATTGAGGCAAATGTTTTTATTTCAGCCATAAAATTAAATTTAAATTTAACCCCCATATTAAAAGTTTAAAGGTCTTTCAAAACCTTCAAATTTTTTATGATAAGTCTTATAGAAAATTTTTGTTTAAAAGTTTTAATGAAAGAAAAATTCATAAATTGTTTAAAATTTATTTGCCGTTTTCTTTTTTTTTGGGAAAAGGAAGTTGCATTATGCCAAAAGCTCTAAGTGCCCCCTTTGTAAAAAAATTTTATGCGAATTTAAAAAAAATCGGCCTATAGGCCGTTTAAAAACCCTTTAATTTAGTAAAAAAAAATGTTTGGACTTGTAAAAACCATGGGTTATGGGGTATGTTCTTATAAGGTAAAATACGTAGGGATTTTGCTTTTTTAAATTATTGGAAAGGGTGTCTTTCGTATTTGAAAAATTTTAAAGTTTTAATGGTTCGAATATTGGATTGCTTTAGAATTTGCCTTTTTTAAATATGGGGAAGACGGAAACCCCGGCTGATAAATTTTTAACGAAACTTACCAATTTTGTGAAAAATTTAATAAAAAAAGGTCCCAAAAAGTTTTTTACACCGCGAAAAAAAAATTTCGTAGAAAAATTTAAAGTTTGAGTCATATGGGGTTATAGGATAAGAATTTTAAAGAAATAAAAAATTCGTTTTCCCGAAAAAATAGGGCCCTAAAACTTCTGCCCCCGGGATTTTGCAAATATAGAAATAAAAGCGTTTAAAATTGAAATTTTTTTTTTTTTTTTATGGGCGTCAAAAGACGTTTTCCCTTTTAGAATTTAAAAAAAAGTCATTAAAAATTTAAATTTAAAATTTAAAAAAAATAAGCTTCAATACATTGGAAACGGGTGTTTGGTATTTAAAATTTGACGTTAATGGTTCGAATTTGGGTTTTTCCCTTTAACCTTTGATTATCGAATTTGGAAAATGGGAAGGGATGCCCCAAAAAAGGTTTTCATGAACAAATTTTGTGAAATTTTGTGAAAATTTGGTAAAAAATAATTTTGGTGAGGTAAAATTTTTTTGTTGGCGTCAAAATTGACGTAATATAAAGTACATGAATTTAAATTAATGTTAAAAAACATGGTTTGAGATATGCAAATTTAAATTTTATGGTTCCCGGAAATTTAAACTATAAAAATTTTGGGTAGATCTAAGAAAATTTTTTTTTGACCTAAAAAAGTCTTTTGACTTCAAAAAGAGTCCCTTTTTTTCCGGGGAGTAAAAGCCTATAGGGATTATAATATGTGCAAATATAGCTTTCTAAATTCAGGAAGCGTTTTATATCTTTGAAATTTGACGTTAAAGGTTTGTTTATTGGGTTGCCCTTTAAAACTTTAATTTTCGAATTTGGAAAAAAAAGGAACCCGGGGTGCCCAAATCGAGTAAATCCCCTGTGTGAAATTTTGATGAAAAGGGCGGTCGGGAAAAATTTCTGTAGATTGCGTCAAAATTTTTTGACGAGTCAAAATTTAAAGTCAAAACCCCGTCATAAAAAATGAAAAACATTGAAAGCAAATGTTAAAAAGGGAAAAAAAAATGTATTAAATTTTTTATTGTGAGTTGTTTGGAAAGGTGAAATTTTAAAACGTAAACCCTTAGAAAATTTTTTTCGTCTTTTGACGCATATGGTTTATTTCTCAGTTTGTAATAAGGGTAAAAGGCCTTTAAAACCTGTTTATAAAAAGGGGTTTTTATTTCATTGAAAAGCGAATTTTTTATGCATTTTAAAATTTTAAAGTAAAAGGTTCGATTGGTTTAACCCTGGGCCCTTCCTTTTGAATTTTGGAAAAAAAGGAAAAGGATGTTAAATTTGAGGTAAATTTAAAATTCTGTGAAAATTTTTATGAAAATCGGCCAAAAAAATTAAAAGGCTTGTAGATCCCGGGATAACCTTTTTCCCCTGACGCCCAAAATTTCGTTTTTATTTACGTCATATGAATTGAAATTCATTGCATCCCAAAATTCTAGTTTGTAATTTATCCATAAATTTTTTTTTAAATTTTTTTTTTTTTTGGGCCCAAAGGCAACACATCGAAATTTAAAGAAATATAAGAGGAAGAAGAAAAGAAAAAAGAAAAAAAGAAAAAAGAAGAAGGGAAAGGGAAAAAAGGAAAAAAAGTACAAAACCCAAAGGGGTTTCTGCTAGAGGAAAAAAGTCCTTAAAAAAAAAATTAAAACCCCAAAAAACTAAAAAAAATAACCCCGTAGGTCTTGTTGTGGCCAAAAAAAGCCCCAATAATGAAAAAAAACATAATTAAATGACGCCCTGTGAAAAATTGGGAAAATTATTGATTCGAAAGTCCTGGTTTAAAAATTAAAGCAAAATAAATTTATTATTTTTGGGGATTGGGAACAAATTAAAAAAAAAAAAAAAGGGAAAGAAAAAAAAATAGAAAAATAAAAATTGATTTATTCGTTGTTTTGATGATTTGGGCTTTTGAACATTGTAAATTTTAAAAATTTTGGCGTTAGAAAAAATATATTTTTAAAAATTCCCCACCCCTTTTTCTTTTTTTTGGTTTTGGCTTTTTTCGTGCATGAACTTTTTTGAAATTAAACTTTGGCAAAAAAAAAAATAATTTTATTTTTTTTATCGTTTTTTATTTAAATTTTACCAAAATTTTTGTATTTTGGTTCAAAAAAAAATGTTCCCGAAAAAACCCGAAAATTCCCTTTTAGCAATTTTTGGGGTTTTTTTATAGGGTTTTTAAAAATTTAAGCAAAAACTTAAACCCCTTTTTAAAGCTGATATCAAAAATTTTTTTTTTCTTTTTGTAAACATGGAATTTAAAAACGTAAAATTTTTTTTTTTTTTTTTTTTTTTTTTTTTTTTTTTTTTTTTTTTTTTTTTTTTACCCTGAAAAAAATGTGACGGTGTAGCCTTTGTAAGTTAATTTTTAAAAAAGTTGTACTAGGTCGAGGGCGATGTAATCCCCAAAATTACTCCATTTTGGTTTTGCTTGGACAAAATTGGTTTGGGTCTTGGGAAAAATGATATGTGTTTTTTTTCAAAGTCTGCATTAAAAAAGGTATTGTATTTCAAGTGGAATTAAATTACATTGGTTAAAATATATTTTACAAAACTTTTATTTATTTAAAATTTGGAAAAAAAAGCTTTCAACAACGGTTAAATGAAAGTGTCAAAAAGCCCCAAAGGTTAGGGTTAAAGCCAAAGGTGCAACTGAAAATATAAGTAAAAAGTAAATAAAATGATTTGGGCAAAACTTAAAACATTGTAACACTTGTTTTGTTTGGTTTTTTTTGTTGTTTTTTTTGTTTTTTGGGGGGGTTTAAATTTCCCCCGACATTTTTTCAGTCAATTTTGGGGGCATGTCTACTTATGGAGTTATATGGGGTGGGCCCCATGCAGGGTTTTAAGGGAGACTGTGGATGATCCCCAAATCCGTCAATTATTCCCGTATGGCCCAATTTAGTTGCAATTTCCCCTTTTTGTGAGCGAAGTAAGTCCCTAAAAACCCGGCCCCGGGAAAGGATTTTGTTTAGTAGTAATATAAATTTTTTATAAGTAAAATTTTTTTTTTTTTAATTTTATGACAAATACCTTTGTTAAAAAAACATTTTTCGGAAAAAATTTATTAAGGTGAAAGGAAAAAAAGGATATTTAATAAAATTTTTTAGAATTGGGGGGTTTTAAATTTTTTTTTTGATGTACCCTTTCCTTTTTCCCTTTAAACAATTTCCAAAAATTTTAGGTGCCAAAAAAATCGTCTTAAAATTTCTCATTCTTATTTGTTAATGGAATTATTTAATGATTCTTAAGTTTTAAGTTTTTAAAATTTAATTTTAAAGGAAAAAAACGCGGAAAATTCGGGCATGTTTATATTTTATTTTTGATGTTTAAATTCCTTATACTTTGATAATTTTAAAACTTTTGGTACCAAAAAAAATGTTTAAATTCTTACATGCAATTGCTTAAAAATGTGGGTTTTTTTCCCCTGATTCTTAAGATATAAGCCCTTAATCTCTGACATTTTAAAGGAAAAATCGGAAATTTCTGTTTTTAATTTTTTATTTTAGATGTAACTTTTTAATTTGACCCAAATTTAAAAAAAATTTGGTACCCCAAAAAAATGCTTTAAATTTTTTGTAAAAATTTTAAAGGAAATTTTAAATATTTTTTTGAGATACAAGCTCTTTAAAAAAAATCCCAAAAATTTTAAAAAAAAAAGTATATGACGAATTTGTTTTTCCCCCCTTTTCCCTGAATGTTAAACCAAAATTAAAATTTTAAAATAATAAAGAACGGCGAAAATTGCTTAAAATAAAATTTTATCTTTTATTTTTGAAAAACAAAATTTTTTGAGATATTAACTGTTTCAAACTGAGGGTTACCCTTTTATTTTTTTTTTCGCCTTTAAATAACCGTTTAACCCCGATCATCCCCAAAAATAAAAATATTGAAAGGTCTTTTTAAAACATTAAGTTTACAAAGGTGTCTCGATAAAAAAATTTTTCCGTTTTTTAGTATTTTAAAGGCCCAAAAAAAAACCCCATAATTTATGTATGATTGGGCTTTGGGGTTTTCCCGGGGAAAGGAAGTGGGAAAGGTCCCTAGAAATTTTTTGTTTCGTAAAAATTTAAGAAAAATACCAAAAAAAAAAAATTTCAGGGTTAAAAACCCCTTTGGTGAATTAAAGAAGGGTGGAGACTTTTAAATTTCCCCAAAAACCCGCTTTTAAATCATCTGGAAGCGATTTATAGCATTTGAAATTTGGCGTCAATTGTGAATTTGGTTTTGATAGAACCCTTGCCTTTTTGATTTTGCAAACGGGAACCCGGGGTGCACAACGAGAGCCCAACATAAAAATTTTGTGAAATTTTGATGAAAATCGGTCCAGAAATAATGGCTGTAGACCGCGTAAAACCATTTTCACCTGACGTCAAATCTGACGTTATATGACGTCATATGAATATGAAATTCATTGCATCCGAAACTTCATAGTTGGTAATATATGCCATAAAATTTTCATTATTCTGGGCCAATGGCAACACATCGAAATTAACGCAAATATAAGAGGAAGAAGAAAAGAATAAGAAAAAGAAGAAGAAGAAAAAAAAAAAAAAAAAAAAAAAAAAAACAGTACAAACCCAATCGGACTTTCTGCTAGTAGACAGAAAGTCCTTAAAAACAAACAACCAACAAAAAAAAAAAAACCCAGTAGGTCTTGCTTGTGGCAGAAAGCCCTAATAATGAAAAAAAAAAACAGTACAAATCCAATAGGACTTTCTGCCTACTAAGTCCTAATTAGTGCTTTCTGCCTCAAGTAGAACGACCTATTGGGTTTGTTATGTTTTTTCTTATTATTATTATTCTACTTTTTTCTTTCTTTTGAGGTTCAAATTAGAACA
Organism: Solen grandis; assembly: GCA_021229015.1. NCBI lineage: Eukaryota > Metazoa > Mollusca > Bivalvia > Adapedonta > Solenidae > Solen > Solen grandis. The sequence goes on along the minus strand of CM037777.1, from coordinate 11,892,166 downwards.
GGTTACCAACAAGGCAGCAGCATGAAATTTTAACAGTATGCACAGTGACTTTGGCGCTTTTGAATGCAGAATTGTTTTCTTCATGTGATGTAACGTGACATCAGGGTTGAAAAAAGCTACCAAAGCTTGTACGCGCTCTACAGCCGTCATTTATTGACCAATTGACTTGATTTTTTTCACAGAATGTATGGATTGGGACTTAGTTGTGCAGGATTATATACATTTTGTAACATTCAAAAAGACCAAGGATCTAGGCTGAATCAAGTTTCGAACTTTGGACCTTAAAATTTATTTAAGTATTACGAAGCTTTCAGATAAACTAGTTTGAACAGAATATGTGTCTTATCAATTTCTTACAGCTCTGAAAAGACTGACGTCATATGACGTAAAATGACGTCATGACGCGTTAACAAACTTTTAATCCAAAATGTAGGTTTTTTTAGCACTACTTGCCTTAAACTTTGACCGATTTGCATAAAATGTTCACTGAATGTGCAACACAGCATCTCATTTACCCCAGTCACTTCCGTTTCCGGAAAGTCGTAAAGGTCAAGGTCATATGTCAGTTTTTAGTGTTTTTATTCGGCAAGTGGTCTCTCAAAAACGAAAAAGATTCTCCTGGACACTTTGATAAAATCTGTAGTGATTTGAAAGACCTTTCAGGTGATATTTAGTTTTTGAAGATCGGGGTTGAATTGGTTAAGTTATGACAGAAAGGCGAAAAGTGTACTTTTAACGAAATTGAAACGCTGTAGTTTCATGAACATTGAGTCAAAAAATTTGATTTCTTCAGGATTTACACACTGAAAAGTGAAGTGATATATACTGCAAGGAATATTTGTTTGGTCACGTGATTATGACGTCATGCATATTTAATAGAAATTATCAAAAAATTCATATAAAATCGGCAAGTTAATATTTGAAGTTGAAATTTGCACGAATGCTGTAACCTACAATGTACAAAAAGTCCTGAAAATTTCAAGTGATTCCGTCAACAAACATGGCAGATATTCATGTTTTTCGGATAAGGGCTTGTATATGAAAATCTAGCAATTTGAAGGAAGAGAAGAAGGCGGTTATTGGGTTGGTTACCCTAGATCCGGACGTTCCTACGCAGGAAAGAGTGCCTGTGTTGAAAGGTGAATTGCGATGCGTATTTGAGAGAATGAGGTGCATTTTAGGCTGCAGTGGTGTACACCAGGACCGATAAGCATATTGCCTTTGTTATAACGGCTTTCTTCAAACTTTTATTAGGGCTTTCTGCCTCAAGTAGAAAGACCTATTGGGTTTGTTATGTTTTTAGGACTTTCTGCTCTTTCGGCAGAAAGCCTTGGTTTTGCCTCAAGCAGAAAGTCCTGTTGGGTTTGTTATGTTTTTTCTTCTTCTTATTATTATTATTCTACTTTTTTCTTCCTTTTGAGGTTCAAATTAAAACAGGTAACCGAAAAGGCAACAGCATGAAATTTTAACAGTATACACAGTGACTTTGGCGCTTTTGATTGCAGCATTTGTTTTCTTCATGTGATGTCACGTGACCGCAGGGTTCAAAAAAGCTACCAAAGATTGTTCGCGCTCTACAGCCGTCATTTATTGACCAATTGATTTTTTCACAGAATGCCTAAGCAGAAATTCCTATTGGGTTTGTTATGTTTTTTCTTCTTATTAGGGCTTTCTGCCTAAAGCAGAAAGTCCTATTGGGTTTGTTATGTTTTTTCTTATTAGGACTTTCTGCCTAAAGCAGAAACCGGGTTTGTACTGTTTATTCTTCTTCTTCTTCTGCTTCTTCTTATTATTCTTTTTTTCTTCCTAACTAAACGCTTATTTTTCTACGTTGCAATACTCCTAGGACGATGAAATTTTTATGACTTTTTAGTCACGTGAGGAAATTTTGATTTCTATGATTTTCATATGCCTATGACGTCATATGACGTCACATTTGAAATATGCTACAAAAGTTTGTACGCGGTCTACAGCCATTGTTTGTGAACCGATTTTCATCAAAATTTCACAGAATGCGTATGTTAGGCTCTAGTTGTGCATCCCGGTGTCCGTTTTTCCAAATTCGAAAAGGCAAAAGTTTCATGGCGAATCCAAGATTCGAACTAATGACGTCAAATTTCAAATGCGTATAAAATCGCTTCCAGAAGAGCAAGAAAGCTGATATTTGGACTGAATATTAATCTCTAGGTCTTCTTATATTCTGAAAAGATGAACACCAAATGACTTCACATGACGTCATAATGCTATTAAAACTTTCGTATTAAAACTTAACGGTTTTTAAGCCCTGTAGGCTTCATTTTTTGTATGATTTGCTTGAAATTTTGTCTGAAGATGCAGTATTAGATTCTATGGAGCCATGTCACTTTCGTTTCCGGCAAATCCCAAAGGTCAAGGTCATATATCAATTACCGGTTTTTTCTTCGGCCTTGAATATCTCAAAAACGGTAAATATTCTATCGAGACATTATGCGTATAATTTGTAGTGCTTAGAAAGACCTTTCAGATGATATTTAGTTTTTGATGATGAAATTTGGTAACCCTCAGTTTGTTTAACTGTTTATACCTCGAAAACCTTTGATTTTTCAAAATATGATGATGAATATTATTTGTAGAGCAATGTTTGCCGTTCTTTTGATGCCTAAACTTTAATGATTGGTTAAAAATTGATCGAGGAATGGGAATGTAGCTTTGGTGAATTTTTCTTTTTTTCAGGTGGTTTAAGAGCTTGTATCTCAAAAGTATTAGTAATATTCTAAACATAAAGCGTGTGAAATGTAGAGAATTTTCAGACAATTATTTTGGTACCTTAAGTTTTGAAATTGAACAAAGTATAAGGAAGTTACATCAAAAATAAGAATTTAAACATGTAGAATTTCAGTGATTCTGCCGTGTTGTCAAAGTTCTACGGCTAATATCTCAAAGCTCATCAGAAATAAGTCCACACCTTAAGTAAGTGAGATGTAGAGAATTTTAAGACGATTATTTTGGTACCTAGAGTTTTAAAATTGATTAAAGTATAAGGAAGTTACATCAAAATACGAATATAAACCCAAGTGTAAGAATTTTCGAGAAATATCCTACTTTCGCTTTCACGTTAATTGAAGCATTTTCGGAAAATATGTAAGTTTACAGCTATGTATTAGTCATATAAATTGCAAACAACTTTTTACTTATATCATATTGATATTACTAGCTAAACAAGCGTACCCTTTTCCCGGTGGCCGAGTGGTTTAGAGCGTCCGCCTCGGGAGCGGAAGGTCGTGGGTTCGATCCCCGACCCGACATACCAAAGTCGTAAAAAATGGTACTGTTATAGCTCCCTTGCTTGGCGCTCAGCATATAAGGGTATTTGCAGGACTGGTTAGCGCGGTATCAGGATGATGTGACTGGGTGTGGTATCATGCCACATGTCTACAGCGTGATACTGCAGTGTGGTAGTCCTATACCGCATGAAGTAGACATCGTGACTGGCTGAATTACTGTCGGTGGGACGTTAAACCCAACAAACAAAACTGATATCATATATAGCAGTGTTTACTACACCGATCCCTACACACGAGGTGTGCACACATGCGCATGTTGACGTCTTTTGTAAACATTTATTAAAGTTGCTTAAATAATCATGTTTATAAATAAACATTTACATAAGAATGAGGAGTTTCGGAAATATTTTTTGCAAAGGGACTCCTAAGGAAAGAAAAAGATGCTAAATTAAATACTAAAATATAAGTATAGTTAATTAGGTTTAACGTCCCACCGACAGCATTTAAGTCTTTTGGAGACAATGTCTACTTGAGACAAATGTAGTGTTGTCACACTGCACAGTATCACGTCGTAGACCGTTGGCATGATACCACACCCAGTCACATTATCCGGACATAGTGATTGGAATCAGTCTAAAAAATATTCGTCGATTAATCAGAGACAAAAGTCACTGATTAATTGATTAATCATGATTAAATACCAAATATACCATGTTTGGAGTAAATGCCAATTAAAACTCTCTTACTTTTACAACATGAAAATAAAGAAAACAGAACTATATAGATTATATAGATATCTATTAGGTAAAGATGATAATTTATCAAATATTCAATACATGTATAAACATTGAACCGAGATAAAGTATAAGAGGTTACAACCAGAGGCCAACGATGTGCAAAGTGCAACTTTGCAAGTATCAATTTATCAAATAAATGAAATTACCCAATCAGATGCGCGTTGAAATATTAACAACACCCCCTTTTTTGGTCAATAATTCTTCAACGAATTATTTTCGTCGTCATCGTCACGTCAACCAGTAGCCCGTCACTGATTCGTTGACTTTATGATTAATCAGCTCACCACTACCGGACACCGGGCCATCAGTCCTAGAACTACCCTTATTAAGCTGAGCGCCAACCAAGGGAACTATACCAGCACCTATGTTTACGAATTTGGTAAATACAAGAATTGAATAATTGATATAACGTTTTTAAACAACTTACAAATCATGTGTTATCTCGTTTGATTTGGTATTTCCGGGGTATTCCTAGCTTGATATCTTCCGCTGACACCGACTTTTTTAAACGATTATTTTTTACATATTTCGTTCTTTCCTTAATGTCAATCAGTTGATATTTTCTGATTTCTCAAACTAATTCAAACAAGATAAATAAATAAAAAAAACAGCCATCACATAAATTGATTGAAATCTGAAAAAGAAATGAGCCGACCGTCAAAAAATGCGCGAAATTTATGTGTTACATCCATATTTGGAAAGCACTTTGCACCTGTGTGAATACTTTAACAACACGCTGACGTAGCACTTATATGGCGCCATCTTCTAATATGGCAGCATAACGTAGTAATAGGGCGGGGTAAACTCTAAGTTAGTCAAGCCGCGCGATTTAATGGACTTAATGTTTACTAAATAACACTAAACCTACTTAGTGTTTGAAATTATTTTTTGAAATTTAACGCAGTCGCAAAATTCCAAATATAGTATTGATTTTTTAGACTCCGCCCTATCAACTGTTCCCGGCGTGAATTACATCACGTGACATGTAACATGTTATGTCAAAGGTCAATGCGTCGCTCTAGCTGTGTATATCTGTGTAGATCTACGTTCCAAATGAGCATTGAACCGGAGCCGACTTTGATCTCTTCGGCAAAAAAGTGGTGATTGAAATTTGAATAAAAGATACTGTTTAGAAAGGTCATATATCTGCACCTATATATGTTGTGTTTTGGACATTATTTTTTTTTTATTTAAGTAACCCTTGTTTGTAAGTGTGTTTTTTTTTCTTCTCTTCTCATTATTTATATACATTTTTCAATTTGAATTTATTTAATCGGATTTTTTACTTAATCGCTTTGTTTAGTAATTAGTTATATATTGCCCATTCTGAGTTAACATGTGTAGACATTGAAATTACACAAGTGTCTTTAAAGCGATGACCGATACTAATGTTGTTAGAACTTGTGGTCAAACCCTCTTACTTATTTTTTTAAAATCTTCAATGTTGTATCATCATTACTTAGGCAATAATACATGTTTAACTAAAACTAAGTGGAAGGGTAGAGTTCTTTTGTTATTTTAGATTAATCAGAATGCTGGTGAGTAAATGTTTGTTCTCTATGGTTGCTGTGATATTTTTTTGTCGATGTTCATGCGTTCACATCAAAAAGTCCCTGTAACACGTTACACATGCGTGGACTAAGACCAAAATTTAAATTTACTATATGTTCTATATAAGCATATACAAATGACAATTTCTGTAAGGGACATTGGCATCCAAACTTAGCCTCATTAGATAGATCTATTCAAGAGAAATAATTCTGTACATTTTAAACATGGAGTCACCCGACTACTTTTTGACCTATTCAAGGCCAAATAACATGCGTATGAATTTAGTGCACCCGGGCGGCCATTTCACGCCAATTTTCTCTAAAATTCCCCCTCAGTAATGCTAAACTATTAAGATTGTTGTGCAAATAAGGCCTCCAAATTGGGCATTTTATGACTATTTTAACTGTTCTATAGAATTCAATCCTTTATTGCATGTCTTTCAGTCAAAATCTCACCTTAATTCAGCATTAAATAGGGTCACTTTTTTCTGTGTAGGCACATCCGGTAACCAAGGGCAGGTAATTGTGGTCTTAGTCTATTTTGGTGAACACATAAAGCTCCGCTTCTCGACACATCTTGACGCACACCGCAGTGAAGGTGCTTGAAGCTGGTTTTAAATTGATCAGTTGATTTAGCGGAATAGTGTTTTAGTGACAAGTTGATGCCGATTAAATGAATCAAATGGAGACAACAATTTGAAAAAATGGAATGATTTCATTGGACAAAATATAATTTCAACACTAACAGAGAATTTAACAGTTTAAGAAGCCGTCACTCGCTACGCTCGTTCTGGCTGCTTAACTGTTAAATTCTCTCTTAATAAACACTAAAATATAACGAATACAGTCGTCTCCATCGTATGTACGAGCATTATTGAAATTTAACTCACGAGGCTACACGCGTCGACGAATCTATTGCATGGTAGCATTTACGGTTTTATTCCCGCGATGTACACGAAATTAAAAAAAAAAAAAAATAATTTTGATATGCATAATTAATAGGTTTAAGTTTAATTTCTTATATTTTTGAAAACCTATAAAACTAGACCCAAATATGCAACAATTGAATTGTAGGGATTTCAGGACATTTTGTTTGGTACCTAGAATACTAAACTTGGAATCTCTCAGCCCCTCACCGCTGTGGGTTCGAATTCCGGTAGGGACTTCGGATTTTTTTATGTGAGGAAGCCTTCCAGCTGGCTTGCGGTAGGTCGGTGGTTATATCCGCGTATCACTGTGTACTCGGGTCTTCCTCCGCCTGTAATTAGCTGGACGTCTCTATATGATTGAAATACTATCACAGCGACGGTAAACCCAATACAACAACAACAACAACAAGAACAATTAAAATTGGTCAAGTTATAAGAAAGCGATATCAAAATAATGATTTATTTATTTTCGACATATGGCTTACTTCAAGTTCATGCATGAGAAGTCCATACGAAAAAAAAAAAGTAAAAGGTAGGAAAATAATATATATTCTTTCTAACGGTATTGATCTTTACATTTGAAAAATGTTGCAGAAAGTCCTATCATTCGTATCAACGAATGAAATCTAGTTATTATTATTATTATTTTTTCACCTTTTGAGGTTCAAATTAAAACAGGTTGCCAATAAGCCAGCAGCATGAAATTTTAACAGTGATCAGAGTGACTTTGGCCTTTTGAATGCACTAATTTTCATCTTCATATGACGTCATGTGACGTCACAGTTAAAAATAGTGAAAAATGGTGTTCGCGCTCTACAGCCGTCATTTATGATCTTCAATTTTCACAGATGGTACATCTTGAAACTAAGGTGTGCATATCCTGTCAGCTAACCGAAATTCCGAAAGACCGAAGTTCTGTGGCTGAAATAAGATTCGAACATAGGACCGAAAATTTCATTTTAGGATTAAAGAGCTTCAGGATGAGATAGAAAGTTGAAACTTACACAGATTGCAGTTCTGCAGAATTTCTACAATATTTTGAGTCGTGATGTCATATGACGTCAAGTGACGTCATAAGCATAGTTCTTAATTTTCATTTTAGGGCAATGATTTCGACATGATGCCAGTTGTTCAGAATAATGAAAATTTCAGAGTTATGACAGTAAAGTAATGCGCTTTTGAACAAAAACATCTTCAGCACCCTAAGATGTCACATAACGTCAGAGTTAAAATTAGTGAAAAAATGGTGTTACAGACGTCATTTATGATAGGATTTTATTAAAATTTTCACAGATGGTAAATCTTGAAACTAAGGTGTGAATATCCTGTCAACTAACCGAAATTCCGAAAGACCGAAAGTTGTGTGGCTGAAATAAGATTCGAACATAGGACCGAAAATTTCATTTTAGGATTAAAGAGCATCAGGATGAGATAGAAAGTTGAAACTTAAACAGTTTGCAGTTCTGCAGAATTTCTAAATAAATTTTGAGTCGTGACGTCATATAACGTCATGTGACGTCATAAGCATAGTTCTTAATTTTCATTTTAGGGCAATGATTTCGACATGATGCCAGTTGTTCAGAATAATGAAAATTTCAGAGTTATGACAGTATGTGCTTTTGAACAAAAGCATCTTCAGCCCCCTATGACGTCAAGTGACGTCAGAGCTAAAAATAGTGAAAAATGGTGTTCACGCTCTAAAACGGCCATTTATGGTCGGATTTTCTTCAAATTTTCACAGATGGTACATCTTGAATCTAAGGTGTACCTGTCCTGTCAGCTAACCGAAATTCTGAAAGACCGAAGTTCTGTGGCTGAAATAAGATTCGAACATAGGACCGAAAATTTCATTTTACGATTAAAGAGCTTCAGGATGAGCTAGAAAGTTGAAACTTACACAGTTTGCAGTTCTGCTAAATTTCTTAAAATATTTTGAGTCGTGACGTCATTTGACGTCATGTGACGTCATAAGCATACTTAAAATGAGTATTTTCTTCAATATTTGAAGATGGTGTATGTCAGAAAAGTAAATAAGTATGATCAGGTTTGAGATAGTTAGCAAAAGCCCTTTCTTTTGTTCAGAACAAAAGGAGTCTAGTTATTATTATTTTTCTCCTTTTGAGGTTCAAATTAAAACAGGTTGCCAGTAAGCCAGCAGCATGAAATTTGAACAGTGATCAGAGTGACTTTGGCCCTTTTGAATGCACCAATTTTCATCTTCATATGACGTCATGTGACGTCACAGTTGAAAAATGCTACCAAATTTGGTTCGCGCTCTGCAGCCGTCAGTATTAGTTCAGACGGCATAATATTTTCACTGAAAGTGTAAGTTAGTATGTAGATGTGCATACTTACTGAACTTTTCAAAATTCAAAAGTTCGAGATTTTATGTCAAAATTGAGATTCGAACTTTGGTCATAAAAACATAATTTCGTATTACAAAGGCTCCTGGTGAGCTAGAAGCATGACAATTGGACAGCATATGTATCTTAGGATCTTCTTTGTCTTCTATGACAACTGACGTCGTATGATGTCATTTAACGTCAGAACGTAATAAGCAATTTAACATTTGAAATAACCGGTTTTTTAGGCCCTGCAGGCTTTATTTTTTAAGCAATTTACATGTAACCTTCATTTAATGTGCAACTCAGTGTCCCGTCGAACATGGCGACATCCGTTTCCAGAAAATCACAAAGGTCAAGGTCATATTTCAGTTATCTGTTTTTTCTCAGCCTTAGATATCTCAAAAACGAAAAATATTTTATCGAGACACTATGCGTATGATTTGTAATGCTTTCAAAGGCCTTTCAGATGATATATAGTTTTTGAAGATCGGGGTTGAATCAGTTGAGTTATTGCAGAAAAACTAAAATGTTGCAACCCTAAGCGCACTTAACTACTTATATCTCGATAATTATTGATTTTTGTTAATAAGAGTATAGATATAATTTGTAGATCAATGCCTGGTCGTTCTTTTGGTGTTTGAATTTTGAAAGATTGACCTAATATTCATTAAGTTATAGGGAAAAAAAAATGATATGCCCTATTTATCCCCCATTTTTGCCGTTGCCCAAAGGGTTTTAAACGCCCCTATTTTACAAAGTGTTTTAAAAAATTTTCAAAAATAATTATGAAGCGAGGGAATTGTGGGCAAAAAAAAAGACCCTTTTTAAAGGGATAGCTTTTTATTTGGAGTATTATAAGGAAGTTTTAAAATGAAAAATAAGATTCCCGTAAAAAAGTTTTTTTCATGAAATCCCCCAGTAAGTCCCGATCCCCCCTGATTGCTTTTTTTCGGAAAAAAACTATAAATTTTTTTTTAAAAATAAATTAAAAAAAATTTTTTTTTTTTGGGGGTGATGTAATGCGGTTTAAAGAAATCAAAATTTTTAAAAAGGGCCATAAATTATGAAGTTAATTTTTAAAAAGGGAATAAAAAACCCTGAAATTTTTAGCCGTTTTTGCCGTTTTCCCGAAAAAAAATTTTTAAATTTAAAAACCCCCAAAAAAAAAGTTGAAATATGAAAATGAAATGCTGGAAATTTAAAAGGCCCTTTTAAAAGGTAGTGCGTTTTAAAATTGGAATCGGAATCCTATAAAAAGTTAGATTAGAAAAAAAAATTCATAAAACCGTTTTTTTCATGCATCTCGCAGTTTGTCCCCATCTTTTGAAATTTCTTTTTTTTAAGAAATATTAATTTTTTTAAAAAAAAATAAAGTATTTTTATTACCCTAATGCAATGCGGTTCTAATGGGATGCAGATTTTAAAGATCGGACCATTAATTATAAAAATTTTTTTGTCGAAGGGAATAATTTAAAATAACCCTCGTTTTGCCGATATTTTTTTCCCGTTTCCTTTGAAAAAAAACTTTCTTTTTTCTCCGAACACTTAAAAAAAGTTGAAAAAGAAAAATGGGAAAAGTGGAAAAATTAAAGGCCCTTTTTTTTTAAAAATGGAATCATATAAGGAAGTTAAAGAAAATAAAAAAAAAATTTTTACCGTTCTTTCCCTGACTTTTGCGTTAGTCCTAAAACTTGGGTTTCTTTTTTCTAAGAAAAATATTAGTTCCCCAGCTCACCTGAAACAAAAGTACTCAAAATGAGTATAAGAATCGATGAAAGTCCGTTGTCCGTCCCTCCCTCAATGCCGGCAGGCCCCTCGTCCCCAATTAGTTTGTTTGCACCCCCGATATTCATTTTTAAGCAATCATTTCAAACTTTTTGAAAAAGTTTAAATTTCTTTTAAAAAACTTGGTCAAGTTTTGATTAGGTTGATTTTAAAGGTATTAGGAGGAATTTTCCCCCTTTTTTTAAAAATTTAAAAAAAAAAATAGATTACATTGTCATTGACATTTGCACCCCTAGTCTTCATTTCTTAAGCAATCCCTCTTTTAAACTGTATTGACAATTTTTATTACTCATCTCACGGCCCCAAATTCGTTAGGGTATATTAACTTCTTAGGTAGGGTTTTCCCCTTTTTAATTTAAAAAATGCAAAAATTTTTTGTTTGGGTTTTCATCTAGTCCTTTTAAATTTTAAGCAATCATCTTCCCAAAAATTTTGGGCAATTTTTAATTACCTCATCTACGGCCAACCCTTCCAAATTTTGGGTGTATTAAATTTTTTAGGTGAGGAAATTATGCCCCTTTTTTTATTAAAATATGCCCAATTTTTTTGTTTGTTTGCACTTAGCATCTTCATTTCTTAAGCAATCCCTTTAAACTTTTTGACAATGTTTTTTACCCTAAAAAATGGACATTTTGATTAGGTGATAGGGCCCCAAAACCCCATGATTAAATTTTTCCCTTTTAAAAATTAAAAAATGTCCCAATTTTTTGTTTATTTTTTCATTGCATCTTTTAATTTTTAAGTATCCCTTTAAACTGTAAGGGCAATGTTTTATAGCCATAATTTTTTGAAAGTTTCCCCCTATTTGGTGATATCTACAAATAGATCAGGGGTTTTTCCCTTTTTTTTAAAAAATGTAATTTTTTACCCCTTTTTTTTTTAAATCTGCATCTTTCAAAGGGGGAAAGCCCCTATCTACAAAGCTTTAAAGATAATCAATTTTGAACAGGGGAAAATTGGGGGGAAAACAAAAACCTTTCTAACAAAAACAGTTAGTTAAATTTGGACTTTTGCCCTTTTGGCAGAAAAATCCTATTGGGTTTTTGGGTTTTGTTTTTTTTATTTGGGGAATTTCTGCCCTTAAAACAAAATTTCCCATTGGGTTTTGTTATTAGGACTTTCTGCCCACAGGCAGAAGTCATAATTTGGGGTTTTTTATGTTTTTTTATTATTGGGGCTTTTTGCCTTTTGGCAGAAAGTCCCCAAAATTTGGGGTTTGTTTTGTTTTTTATTGGACTTTTGCCCACAGGCAAAAAAGTCATAAATTGGGGGGTATGTTTTTTTTATTATTAGGGCTTTTTGCCCCTTTCCCGGGAGAAAGTCAATTGGGTTTGTTAAAGTTTTTTTTATTTTTTTTATTCCCTTTTTTTTTCCCCTTTTTATTTGTTGGGGTTTAAAATTTTGGTATGTTCCAAAGGCCCAGAACAATGAAAAAATTTTGGCATATATTTCAAAAAAAGACTTTCCCCAAGGGCCCTGAAATTATATTCTTTGACCCTCAATAAGTCGATTTGACGTCGGGAAAAAGATTTTCGCGGTCCCACCCGCCCTTTTTTTTATGGACCGGGTTTTTTATCAAAATTTCACGAATGTGTAGTTAGGGGTCTAGTTGTGCCCCGGAGTCCGTTTTTTCAAAAATTTTGAAAAATCCCTGGTTTATAGCGAAAACCCAAAATTCGAACCCAAGGGGCGTAAAATTTTTTTTGCTTATAAAATTGTCCTATGAGGATAAAAAGTTGATATTTTTGTCCCTTAAATAGGCATAGAAAATTTTTAAAAAAATTTTTGGTGAAAAGAAAAGTATTGAGTCAGTGAGTCTTTTATGAAAAATTATTTTAATATTAAAAAAGAAAATTTCATATGTTGAAATTGTCGAAGGGCAATGAAAATTTAATGAAAAAAGCCCTTCCAAAAACTGAAATTTTGGGTTCCCATGATTTCCCAAACTTATGAGTAAAAGACGCCCCGTGAAAAATAAATACAAAAAATTTGTACGCGGTCCCCGAGCCATTAATTAAAACAAACCCATTTTCCCTCAAATTTTTTACCCGAAAAAGTATTTTACGGGTTTTTTTGTGTAACCCGTGTCCGTTTTTTAAAAATTGAAAAGGGCCCAAAATTTTAGGGGGATCCAAATTCGAACCCAAAGGGCCCCCAATTTTTTAAAACCCGGATAAAAACTTCCCATTGGAATAGAAAGATTTATATTGGGGCAGTTTAAAAGGGCATGGGGTCTTAAACATTTGTGGGAAAAAAACCCCATATGAGTTTCGTGACGCATTTAAAGATAAATTTTTTTTAGTATTAACAAAAGGGGGATTTCTTATGTTTAAATTGTCGGGGAAAGGGGAATGAAAATTTTAATGACAAAAAATTGAGACGCCCGAAAAAATTTTGAATTCAATGATTTTCAGAAGTATGACGTCATATGACGTACATTTGGAAAAATTTGGGTACGAAAATTTGTACACGGGCCCCGAATTTAAAGGGGGGATTTTCATCAAATTTTACGAAAATTTTAATTTTCGTTTTAAAGTGTATTCCGTGTCCCTTTTTACAAAATTCGAAAAAGTCCAAGGATCTATGGCGGTCCAAAAATTTTGAAAAGGACGCCCAATTTTTTTTAAAAGCTGATAAAAAAATGTCCTATTTGGGGAAAAGAAAAATTGAATTTTTGGGCAGTTGGTAGGTCTTGGGGGTCTTCAATTATGTAAAAAAAAAACCCTCATAAAAGGCGTCACGTGACGTCATTTTTAAAATTATTATTTTTTTTTCTCCCAACTAAAAGGCTTATTTTAATATGTTGAATAGTCCTAGGGGCGATAAAAAATTTTTTGGGTTTTTATTATTTAGGAAATTTTTTATTTCAATGATTTTTTAGCACCCAAATTTGACATGGTCCCCGCCCAAAAAAAAGTGAAAAAATTTGGGGTTCCGCTTACAGCGTCCCTTTATGGTCGGATTTTCTTCAAAATTTTTACAGATGGTAACTTGGAAAAAGGGTTTGCATTTTCCCGTCAGCAACCCAAATTCCAAAGACCCAAGTTTGTGGCTGAAATAAGATTCGCATAGGACCC
>CM037777.1:11828320-11878320 GCA_021229015.1 Solen grandis | reverse complement strand
GTCAACAATTGCTTCAAACAACATCTCCTCCTAAACGGCTTGGCCAATTTGAAAAATATTTTGCAGGAATGTTCCTTGGATGAAGCTCTACTAAAGTTGTATAAATGGTTCTGGTCCATCGCATAATTAGGTCACAGGAGCTAAAAATAGATTTTAAAAATGAAAATTTAAAAAATCTTCTTCTCTGAAACCACAAGGCCTAGCCTTTAGATATTTGGTATGTAGCATCATCTTATGACTCTCTACCAGGATTGTACAAATCATAGCCCTATGGTGATAAATGACCCCGCACCAGGGGTCACTTGTTTGAGTTATATAGGAAAATCTTAAAAAATCTTCTTCCATGAATGCATAAGGCCTAGAGCTTAGATATTTGGTATGAGCATATCTTATGGGCCACTACCAAGATTGTACAAATCATAGCCCTATGGTGATAAATGACCCCGCACCAGGGGTCACTTGTTTTACACAGAGTTATATAGGAAAATCTTAAAAAATCTTCTTCTATGAATCCATAAGGCCTAGAGCTTAGATATTTGGTATGAAGCATGATCTTATGGGCCACTACCAAGATTGTACAAATCATAGCCCTATGGTGATAAATGACCCCGCACCAGGGGTCACTTGTTTTACACAGAGTTATATAGGAAAATCTTAAAAAATCTTCTTCTATGAATCCATAAGGCCTAGAGCTTAGATATTTGGTATGTAGCATCATCTTATGGGCCACTACCAAGATTGTACAAATCATAGCCCAATGGTGATAAATGACCCCACACCAGGGGTCACTTGTTTTACATAGAGTTAAATAGGAAAATCTTAAAAAATTTTCTTCTATGAATCAATAAGGCCTAGAGCTAAGATTTTTGGTATGTAGTAGCATCTAATGGTTCATTACAAAGATTTTCAAAGTCTTGGCCCTACGGTGATAAATGACCCTGCGCCCAAGTCTTCTCTGAAACCATATGGCCCATTGCTTAGATATTTGGTGTGTAGTATTGTCAGGGGTAAAATGTTTTAGATTAAGTTATATCAGAATCCTTGTCTGTTTAAAAACCTTGACATCAGTTGAAGCAATGGTACTCAGGTGAGCGATTCAGGGCCATCATGGCCCTCTTGTTTGAAGTTTTTAATTTTGGTGCCCATTAAAATCTAACTCTTCAAAAAAGAAACTCAGGAGTAACAATATACTGAAAAATATCATGTTTTTGGAATTTTGATTTTTCCAATATTTTGGTGATGTTTGACCACTTCTAGAAGACACACCATGTATTTCCATAAATTGACACTCCATATATTCTATGCCCATATGTTTTGCAAATATATGCAGCAAACAGAACTCTTCTATGTAATTTGAAATAAAAATGGAAATGTTTTTCGTAGACATACTCTATTTTGCATACATTTTTGCAAGGTCCGAAAATTCAACCACTTCTAGCGCAAATATTTACTGGTACTCGACCCTAAGATTCCTACTTAATTATTTTTGGCTGTCAACAAGGAACATAATGCTGAAAACCGTATTTGAATTAGACTTCATCTTTTTGAGTTATAATCAAAAGAGTGATTTCATGAAAAGCGCTCCGTAACGGCCAAAATGACACAAAAACAACATGAAAACATTAAACTATTAGTCACAGCTACAGGCAGTTTTGATAAATATCTAAAATTTTATAATTTAAGCTAACCCAATCTGGCTGTACAGAATAATAATAATAATAATAAAAAAACAAATAAATTGAAGGAGAACAATAAGTTTTCGCCTTTGTAAAAATATATAAAGTTCACGTCTTATATTACACGAACAAGAAACGAATGTATCTATCCACGAATTGAAATGTGTTACAAATTCAGCTATATTTAATGCTTATGAAAACCCCTTTTTTAAAATTTATTTTATGGTATTCTAAATATAGGTCACTGTGGTCTAAGGAGATAACATTATCTGCATACCTGTCAGATAAATTATTATATCATAAACAATCATCTGCACCATATGTTGTTATCATACCTGAGATATCTTCCTGGAATATAATACCAGAAACGGTTTTGTCTGGCTCGTTTCAACTACGTGCTATTATTTCATTGGTTCATTTCATTCACTCAGTCCATGAAGTGCGAGCAGTACTGGCCTGACCTTGGAAAGAAGCAGAGCTACGGTGACATCACAGTCACGTGCACCAGTGAAGATTCTTACGCCGAGTACACGATGAGGAGTTTTAATGTTTCAAAGGTATGGGTTATTTTCTTTAAACCGGAAAAAGGTGTGTGTAAAAAAGATGTAATCGGTAGCCGATGATAATATAACAGATACACACGAAAAGGAACTAATCTAAACACTTCCTTATGTATACAATTCAATTCTTTTCTTATTTGTATAAAAATCCTAAAACTGATTCTTTCAGACATTTACCTTCTTATATTTTTGTCATGCAGAGATATTCAATTTCGATTTTTGTTTGTTTCAAGTGAAGCTTAACCTTTTGAGTCTTCTAAAATGCATTTTTTAAGTTTAATGTTAGCGGCTTTAACTATTTAAATGATATTCACTGTTGATCAATATTCATGATTTATGAACATTCACAGGCTATTTTATCTTACTGCTTCATTTCTAATCTCTTCATTATTATTTATTTTTTTATCAATATGCAAATTCGCATTGAAAATATATATAGACTTCCGCTTTAATTTCCTTTGGAATGGTCCTGCTGTTTTCGTTGAAGGTAATGTTTTTACAGGTGGATGAGCATAGCAGTTCATTTTTTACTCGTCTGTTTCGAAGAAGAGGTCGTCGTTGTCGTCGTCGTTGTGCAAAAACTTTAATGTAGCTCATTAATCAAACACTTTTAAAGGGATTAACACCAAACTTGGGATACTTTATAATCATTATACGGCGCAGTTGTACGACAAGGGACATTTTTATCAAATCTATATTGTCAGAGTTATATCTCTTTTAAGATTAGAGTTTTTGTCAAAAATGCTTATTAAGTGAATGTTTCGAAAACTGAAATTATCACACAAAACATAGAAACTTAATAATTAGGACAAGTCGCAGTTGCAAAACAAGGGGCATTATTCTGAAATCTATATTTCAGAGTAATACCCTTTATTAACTTATTTTGTCAAAATTGCTTATTAAGAATGTTGAAAACTTGAAATATCAACACAAAGCTTGGTATACTTGATAATCATGACAAGGTTACTTCACAGCTGTGTAGAAGGCAAATGTAACAAAGAAACGGTGCCTGCGTAAAACCCACAGACCAGGTCCGGAACCTCTGCCGTTTAGGGGGCATAGTTGGCGGAGCAGTGGGTGGACTGGTGTTAATTGCCATTACGTTCTGTTGGTGTTTTGTTTTTGTCAAGAGACGGTGAGTAAAACTTTCTTAATTGAGTTTAATTATTTTTTTTTCATTTGTGAATCAAGTCATTTATTATTCCAGCATATTTTTTTTTCAAAAGAAAAGTCAAGTTCAAGTTCATTGTCTGTTCACCTCTCCAGATTTAATAGTAAATATAAAAAAGTAAGCCAAATGCTCACAAATTAAACCACGTGTTCTTTGAATAAACAAGATCACCATTGATTACCCATTATCACAATTAACCTATTGTAAATTGAATATGTAAGTTAAATCTGGACATAACCTCTTATGTTGCCTTTGCCATCTCCAAAGTAATTAATATTTCCAGTGTCTACAGATGTAAGAATGTTGGCCTACGTATGTTGGCAATTTCTGAATATGTACAAAGAAAACATTAAGAAATTTGACTATTTTATTGCACTATATTAACCATTTACTAATTTTTTTTTATCTGGTAATTACGTTTATGTGTTTCTGTCTTATATAAGATATACATAAACTGTCACATTATAATTTCAGTTTTTTTTGTTTGGTTTGGTTTTTTAAGTTGCAAAGGGGATATTTTGCAAGGAAGTTTACTGTTTGTTTTTTATTGTAAAATGCAAGAGTTAGAACCATCTAACCCCGGCTTTACATTTTAAGCGGATTTTTATCTCAAAATATTTTTTTTATCTTTTGAATAGCCAAAGCATTTAATATATGGTCTCGTTTGCCAAATGGTTAAATAGCCAGGTCATGGGTTCGATCCCGGCCGCACAAAAGCTGTTAAAACGATGTTGCTTAGCTCCTGTGCTTAACGATCTATATTTAAGAGAAGTTCTGTTCCGTGCAGATTAATGTGAATTGACGTGGTTTCAGCCACTTGTCTACAGTTAAAGTTGGAGAAAATGTTTGCTCTAAGAAAAGTTCCAAAATGTAATGTTGCAACAATTTGTTGGACGTACATAACGATAACATTATCTTGCGCCAATGGAACAAACTGCGAAATTCCGTTTTCGGAAACCCATTCATACGGGGACGATGTCTAAGTGAAGTAAAGATATAACAATTTATTGATCATCAATCTCCCTTCAAGAAATTTAAACAATGTACTCTACAGGAAATACTGATGCCCAATCTCTTGTTCACCGTGTTTTAAAGTATTTTTCTACTTCACTTACTTCCTCAGCCACTTGATATTGAACAAGCATTGTCGTGTGAAAACTTTTCATTTCTCACGTACTTTGTGCCATGGATGGTCAAATAAGAGGCTTGCCCCAACTTTATCGAAAAAAAACAAAGAAAAAAAAACCCAAAAACAAACAAACCTATATTTCACTTAAATTATAATAAATTATCATTATGCCTGATAGGAGAGAATACAAGACTGTATGTTGCCAACATGAGCCAGGAGCTTTTGGGGGAGCCTATACCTACGACAGATTATGCCTTGTTATTACCAAACTATATGCTAATTATAAACACGGTCGAGTCAGAGCATCATCATCAAAATTTCATACATATGAAACCACATTGCATTAAGTGCTTTAGATTATTAATTTTACCACAACAAAAAAACAAAAAGTATGTATGAGATAAGTGAGCTTGTCGGTCGGTCAGTTCGAATTTTTTCTATCAATAACACAGGAATGGGCTAGTAGGTTTAAGTATTTTTTACTCACTTTATCTTAATAATATCTCATAATCTTTGTCCAATGGCTGTGGTGGAGTTTTGATCACATTCAGTGATATTTCTAGCTATATATGACGTTAGTAGTATAGGTATTGAGCGTCCCTGGCTCACCCCCCCCCCCCCCCCCCCCCACTCCTCCAAAGCCAGGGACGCTCAATACCTATACTACTAATTAGTTAAAAAAATCAAAAAAATCACACTAATGTAAACTTTAAAATAATACATGTGTAAATTTTTAAAAAAAAACAACAATGAAAAAAAAAAAAAAAATTATGCTTGCAAACACATAAAGGTTTTCCCAATATCTATTTATAAACTGAAAAATCCAATATTAGGTAAATAACACTTATGGATCGAAAGCAAATAGACAGCGTAGTATGAATAGACTAAATCGATTAACGTTGTCAGGACGTTGTCATAACATACCTGTAAACATAGAGCGATTAGACTGTGCGGTCTTTCGTTTCAAATTAACAGTGGTGAGAAGAACGTTTTAACCTTACCTCTTAACTTCTAAAAAAGGTAAATCAAAAGCTAAACCATGTAAGTACTACATTTTATTTAATATTTTGTGTTCTGTTAAGATTAGAATGCAATTGTCTACACCGTTTAAGTTTCATGACGGTGTCACAGTACTTAAGAGAATAATTTACACCACCACCGTTAAGAAAGATAACGGTGTGACAGTATATTAATACCCCGGAAGTTATGAAATTATTTGAATGAACACCGTTAAGAAAAAATAACGGTGTTACAGTATATTAATACAGAATAAATTATAATAGTTGATTATATTCTATTTTCAGGGACAACTTCGAGTAGACTTACAAGCACTCACAAATGAAGACTACAACAATAACAGATTACATTTTAAGTGTGCTACTATGGTTTTATTAAAAGATTTAAAACTCGGTTATTTGTAATTCTTGTTCATAAAAAACTACCTGTAATTCTTCACCTTTTAAATCTTTTATTTTATAAGTAACAGGATTTGTATTTAAAACTTGTTCAATTACAAATATTTCTCTAGTCCAACGAGTAGTATAACCCTTTCAAATTTACCTTTCTTTTTTGTTTATTCTTACTCTATCTCCAACTTTGAATTTAGGTTTCCTTATTTTATTTTCTTCTCTGGATATAAATTTTCATACACTGTTAATGTATTTTCTGATTTACTTGCTTCAACAGGTGTCATTTTAATTGAAGAATGAATTGTATTATTATAATCTTTAACTAATTGATCTAATATATCATAATATTTAGTAGTTTCATGAGCAGTAAAATATTTAAACATATTGTTTCATATTCCTATCCAACGTCTACTACACTAGATTTTTCTTCATTCTCAGTTGAATATAATTTATGTTATTATCCTTTAATAATTCTTTTACTTGTCGATTATAAAATTCAGATCCTTATCTGACCAAATAAAAATTGGTTTTCTTTCTTCAAATAATGTTTTAAATGCTTCACTTACTGTTACTCCTGTTTTATTTTTAAAGGAATTAACCAACCATATTTACTAAAAACATCTATAACTGCCAATAAATATTTATAATGTTTTATTTTGTTTTTGAATATTGTTGCATATCTACCAAATCAACAGCCCATATTTTATCTATTGAATCAACAAAAACACTCTTTTAGAAATTTTTTTATAACTCTATGATGTAATTCATCTGCTAATTTATTTGTTCCTATAAATCTATTTTTTCTTAGATCCACACTCAGAACATTTACCTTTTAACATTTGTCTATTATTGGTTGTTGTTACTTGTTTCTACTGAATTATTTTCAGTATTCTTTTTACAACGTAAACAATATATTTTTGGGTGATCCATTTTAATGATAAAAAAAATGGTGGAAGGAAAAATCTGTAAAAAAATGTGGTGAATATAAAACATATAAAATTATTACAAAAAAATCTAAAGCCCCTGATGGGTTAAAAGCAAAATGCAAAAAATGTTTATACTTTGTTAAAAGAGATCATCGAGAAAGAAACAAAGAAAAAATATAAACAATCTTATCAAGAGTTTATGGAAAGAAATCCAATTATCAAAGTAATTATTATTTTAGAAATAAATAATAATTAAAAATGTATTCTATAAAAATGGTCGATAAAAAATCCAAATAATTTAAAGACTTATTACTGAAACTAATTAAATAATATAGATGAAGAAGATATAACTAAATATATAAACTTATTAAAAGATAAAATAGTTTATTAATCACTTTCCTTTGAAAATAAAATAATAATAACAAGTGAATTTTTAACCCCTTTAGCTCTGATATAATAGAAAGCATTACTCTCATCCTATTTAAATTAATTCAAACACAAAATAATATAGAAAAATTTCTATAATAGTTTAAAAGATAAATTTGAAGCTTGGGTAATAAATTTCAAGAAAGATGATCTGGTTTGTTTTAGAAATATTAAAAGTGTAGAAGTAAAACAATATAAATATGATTATCAGAAAGCTTCATCTTATATACCTCTTCAATTTAAAATCAAATAAATTATTAATGTTAAAAATAAAAATGATAATAAATGTTTTCTCTGGGCAATACTATCAAAGTTATTCCCTGCAGATGATAACAAAGAAAGAGTGACAAAATATAAACCATATGAAAATAAACTTAATATGAATGGGATTGAATATCCTGTATCTACAAAAGATATTCCAAAAGTAGAGAGACAAAATAATATATCTATAAATGTTTTTTGCATTAGAAGATCAATCTAATAAACAATCTTTATATCCAGTTTATGTTTCAAACAATGAAAGTGAAAATGTAGTTGATCTCTTATACATTGAAAGTAATAAAAAATAATGTTTCACAGCTGGGAAAAAAGTTCCATTACCCATTATTGTTTAATTAAAAATTAGAAGGTTTTCGTTATAAGAATAATCATAAATCATTTACATGTAGAAATTGTTTACAAGGATTTCAAAGGAAACAACACTAATTTAAACATCAAGAAATAGTTATAATAAGAACATTGTAAAGTTGTAATGCCTGAACTAGGAAAAAATATTCTTAAATTTAAAAATTACCATTTTAAAAATAAATTACCATTTTAATATATTGTGATTTTGAATCAAATAATATTCCATTTTATACTACTCAACCAAATCCTAATGAATCTATATTTAAAAAAAATATTAAACAAGAAGTAAATAGTTATGGAATATGTTAAATCTGATTATCCAAATTTATTTAAATCACAATACTTTTCTTATGTTGGAAATGATGCAATAGAAAAAAATGTAAAAAAGTAATAAAGATATTTAAAGAAATAAATTATAAAATCTACCTTAATGAACAGAAAAAACCAATACTAAGTAGGGAGGGAAAAAGACAATTCAAGAAGCAACTAAATGTTATATTTGTGAAAAAGGATTGAAAAACACATTACTGGTAAAGTAAGAGAACATAATCATCTTTCAGGGAAATATAGAGGAGCAGCATGTCAATCATGTAATAAAAAAAGAAGGTAAAGTAACAAAAATTAATACCTGTATTCTTTCATAATGGTTCTAATTATGATTTCCACTTTTTAATTGAAGAACTTATGAAATATGAAGATAAGTATAAACAAAGTTAAACCATTATCAAAAACATCTGAAGAATATATTTCTATAGATTAGGGTCATATTATAAAAAATTAAGATTTTTAGATTCTTATAGATTCTTTTAAAAGGACTATCTAATGTTGCTAAATCATTAAAAGAATTTCCATTTTAGAAAGTGAAATTAATGCTCCGCACTGGAACAAAGTTCCATTAAAGACACTAAGTTTTTAAAACAAAAAGGGTATTTATCCATATGAATATATTGACTCTATTGAAAGATTAAATGAAACTGAATTACCACCAATAGAAAAGTTTTATTCAACACTTACACAAGAAGGAATATCTGAAGAAGACTAAATCATGCAAAAAATGTTTTGGAATATTATAATTGTAAAACTTTACAGGATTATCATGAATTATATTTAAAGACAGATGTTCTTATTTTAAGCAGATGCCTTTGAAACAATTTAGAAAATTCTTCTTAGAAAAACATGAAATAGATCCTGCTTATTGTTTTTCTGCTCCTGGATTAACCTGGCAATGTGGACTAAAATATACTGGAGTAGAGTTAGAACTTTAACTGATTATGATATGTTATTAATGTTTGAAATGGGAATTAGAGGTGGGTTACTCTGGGTGTCTAGGTCCTAGACATGTAAAGGCTTTTAATAAATATACTCCTAATTATGATGAAGATTTTAGAATTATAGATGAATATGAAAAAAGAGAAATGTTAGAAATAATTAAAAATGGTGGAGATTTAAATAAATTCTTAGAAAAAAAATATTTATTATATTTAGATGCGAATAACTTTATGGATGGGCAATGTCTCAACCTCTTCCAACCAAAGATTTTAAATGGGAAAAAAGACTAAACTATTACAAAAATATTCCAGAAGGCAATGGGTGTATAGTAGAATGTGATCTAGAGTATACAGAAGAGTGTAAAAAGAAAACAATTAAATATCCTTTAGCACCTGAAAAGATGAAAATAAATAAAGAAGAACTTTCTCCCTATCAATTAAAATTATTAGAAAAAGAAAATAGAACATTAGGTAAAGAAGAAAAATTATTTCTTACTTTAAAAGATAAAAAAAAATATATTGTACATCACTCAATTTTAAAAGAGTATATAAAATTAGGAATGAAAGTTACAAAAGTTTATAGAACAATTTCATTTAAAGAATCAGATTGGTTAAAAAAATATATTGATTTTAACACTGAACAAAGAACTAAATCAACATCTGACTT
Source organism: Solen grandis (assembly GCA_021229015.1). Lineage (NCBI taxonomy): Eukaryota > Metazoa > Mollusca > Bivalvia > Adapedonta > Solenidae > Solen > Solen grandis. The sequence continues at coordinate 11,868,461 of CM037777.1, read as the reverse complement.
TGAAAAGGATCTTTGGAAATTAATGAATAATAGTTCTATGGAAAGACTTTAGAAAATATTAGAGGAAAGAAATGAGATTAAACTACTTACTAATAGAGAAGAAGTAAAAAAATATATAAATAAACCTAATTTTAAAGATTCAGTTTATATTCAGTGATGACCTTGTTGCAATTGTAAATAATGTTACTTCTGTTACATTTAATAAACCTATTTATTTAGGACAAGCAATTTTAGATTATTCAAACAATTAATGTATACCTTTTATTATAATGTTATTAATAAACTATGGGAAAAGAATGAACTGTTGCTTCGATTCAGTTTTAGGTGATACTCCAAAATACTAAGATATAAAAATAAAATATACATTGATAAAATAGAAGATATTACAGATGAATATGAATATTCAAATGGTAAATTTTTATTGTAAACTAAGTAGTTTAGAAGTTTTGACAAGTAAGGATTTGCTAAAATAAAAACTGTAAATTAAACATGAAACAGAAAAAGAAATGTTTAGATGTTGTTACACCAGTAGGATTTTGTTGATGTAACAGAAGATCATTCTTTAATAAAAGATGATAATGAAATTATTAAACCTAAAGATTTAACACTAAATACAAATCTTTATTTAACGATAATTATAAAGAAACATTAAATCCACCATTAAAAGAAGAATTTTTAAAATTAGAACCAACAACTCTAGAAGAGAAAAAAGCTTTTATAGAAGGATTCTTTTAGCAGATGGATCTAGTGGAATTTATCCAAAAAATAAATATTGTTGGTGTTTAAATAATCAAGACATTAAATCTTTAAATAAATGTTTAGAATGGTGTAAAGAAATATATCCAACAGATTTTAAAATAATAGATTGTATGAGATCATCTGCACTTCATAGAATTATCCCTAAAGGAAAATAAAAATAATGTCAATACAATTTGAAAAATTTTATACGATAAAAAAAGAAAAATATATTCCTTATAAAATTCTTAATAAAGACTATAATTATAGATTATTCTTTTTCAGAGGATTTTACCAAGGAGATGGATATAAGAAAGGAAAGAATTCAAATTTCTCTTTTTCACAAAAAAGTAAAATTACATTTTCATGTTTACATTATCTTATAACATCTCTAGGATATAATGCTAACATTAATACAAGACTAGATAAACCAAATATATTTTCATTATACATAACAAAAAAAGAACAAATTGCTACAGTAAAAAAGATAATACCGTTAGGAAAAGAAAAAAGAATAGTATATGATTTATCTACAGAAACTGGGGATTTTAATTGTGGATTTCCATTAATCTGTTCAAATACGGATTCTATCTTCTTATCAATAACAACAAAAGATATTTATAAAGATTTAGAAAAAATAAAAGAGACTAAACTAGATACTTCGGATTATCCTAAAGATCATAAACTTCATTCACAAAAAAATAAAAAAGTAATTGGATATTTTAAAGATGAACTAAATGGAAAAATTATGAATGAGATAGTTTTCTTAAGAAGTAAAGCTTATTCTTTTACTTTAACTGAAGTGTTTCACAGCCGGACTTCGTCCGAAGATTTGCCAGGCTGCGTAGCACTAAAGGAAATAAAGAAATTAAAAGGAATAGGAACAACAACAATTAAAAAAGATATAAAGTTTGATGATTATAAAAATTGTTTATTTAATGAAACAGAACAAATAAATAAGATGTATACATTAAATTATGATTTACATAATATGTATATTAATGAAGTAAATAAAAAAAGTATGTCTCCATTTGATGATAAAAGGTATATATGTGATAATGGAATAGATACTTTACCCTTTACGTAATTTCCATGCAACAAATCCAGTTAATGCCATTCCACCAATAATAAATACAATCTCTCTATTTTTTTGATCTTCAGAAGGAGTATAAAAATCACTTAATGTAGGTTCTTTAGGTAAAGGTTCTAATTGTTTACCTGTGATATAGTAATTTTGTTTCATTGCTTCATCAACATCATCAAAGGTTTTTACAGCACATCACGTGCAGATTAATTGTTCCATCGCTTTATCATGTCTTTTTCTTTCTTCATCACTTTTATTCTTATCAATAAGAGAAAATAAATAATTACCCCCTCCAAATGCAGCAGCATTCAATGCTGCTCCACCAACCATCATTACTAATGCACTTGCCATTTTATATATATTTTATTAAAACATAAAAAAAATAAACTATTTCATAATATCAGCAGGAATAATACCTTGTTTAACCAACATATCTCTTGTATAAGTAGCTAGAAGAATATCAAGAGTTAACATTGAAACATCACTAAAATTTAAATCTACTTTAGGAGCAGGTTTTCTTAAAACCTTTTTAATTATTTCTGCATAACCAATTGTTAAAACAGAAACTACTCCTGCATGATAAGCTGTATTAATAATTTGATTTTTATCCGCCATTTTTTAGAAAACAAATTTGTGTTCAGCTATGGAACACTACGGACAAAGTCCGGCTGCGGAGCACTAAAGATCAAATGGATCATATTCTTGTTTTCTTATTTGTGGTTGGGCTTTATTCAGCTGTGGACTTTGTCCAGCACTATGAACTGGTTGTTCTTTCTTAGAGTTTATTTGTTTATATATATATAATCCCAACCCAACAAATCCAATTATATATAAAGGTATATATTTTTTATATATATTTACTTGTAGTGTTTCACAGCCGTTCCGTAGTTCATTATTGTGTTTATCAACCCCATTGTGTTTAACAGCCGGACTTTGTCCGTCCTCTTTTGTAATACTACGAACAAAGTTCGGTTGTCCACTACGAGGCTGTGGGGAACTATGAACTTTGTTCAGCTGCGTAGCACTTTGTTCCATTGGGACTGGTTTAGGTTTTTCTCGTAATTGCTTCTGCAATTCTTTTACCTGCTTCAACTCTTTTTGGGTTTTTTACTTTTTTTAACAGGATCTGGATTTTGTACTTCACTCATTTTTAATGGTATAAAGTTCTGGTTGTGGATCTTCCTTTTTTTCTGGTTGTGGACTATGGACAAAGTCATTTTTACTTTCAGTAAAGTCAAAATCAATATTTTCTATTGTTGTTAATACTGTTGTAAAAGGAGCAAGAAACATTCCATATTTATAATACAATTCACAACATAAAGAATAAACATAATAAAAGGATCATCCATTTAAATCTTCTATTAATTTAGGTTGATTTTTAACTTTAAAATATTAAGAGACTCCCATAACATATAAATTAATAAAAGAATTCCCTAAAGTTTTTGTCATTGTTGATCCTAATCATGCTTCATATCGAATATATAATTTATCAATTTCTTCATCTGGTAATTTTTCAATATCTGAAATTGAGATTTCTTTTCCTAAATATTGTTTACTCATTCCTCAAGAAACAAGAGCTAAAAGTCTTTCTCTTTTTTCATTGTCATTATGTATATTTTGTGGATTTGGTGTTTCTAATTTATCCTTTAGAATTTCTTCAGCATTCATTTTATAAAATTTAAAATAGATTTTTTTACTAAGTAAAATTAATTTTCTATAATTATAAGTGAGATAACCTATTAAACTTAAAATACATATATTGGTAAAAAGATTTAATACAGACAAGCTGTTAAACAAAATCTCCATTTTAAACAACTAAATAATTTGTAGGTTGATCAGTTCTTAAAATTAATTTACTATGTTTCTTTTTTTTCAATTCTTCTTTAATTCTTTCTCTTTCTTCTAATGTAGGGATTACATCGTTTTCTCTTAAACAGTTTTCAAAACTATCCCTATCTTTAGTATAAAAAATACATAACCATTTTGTCTGTTCCCTAAGATCTTTTAAAACTGAATTGTATCTTTGTGAAATAACCCAAACAGATTGTTCAGCGTGTCTCCCTGAAAAAGCTAATTCAGATAACATATCTTTTTTCTTTGTTAATTCTTTTGTAGCACTACAATCATCTATAATATATAGAGTAGGATATCCTTGATATTTATTAAAGAATATTCTTAGTAGTTCTTGTAGTTTTTCTTCTCCTTTAACTATAGGATTAACAATTATTAAATTCTTTGTTTTTGGATTTTTAACATCAGAGATCCATTCTCTATTTTTATAAGCTTTATTCCATTGAATAGTTGGACATAGTATAATAATATATTTAAATACACCTATATATTCTTTTTCTAAAAGATCTAAAACAAATTCTGTTTTTCCACATCCTGTTTGTCCACAAATAATTGCACAGTGTGGATATTTAGGTAATGCTACGCAGCCGAACTTTGTTCGTTCATCCATTTTTCTAATTTATTATTTAAAATTACTTAAGTAATTATTTAGTAATTATTTAGTAATACTTAGTAATTATTTAATAATTATTTAAGGTATATATAGTAATTATTTAGTAATACTAAGTAATTACTAAGTATTACTAAATAATTTATATACTTCACTAATACGAAATTCCTTTAAATCTTCCATCTTCAAAATTAATTTGTGCATCTTGTATAACAAACAGATAAACATTTATTGACTCATCCGATCCTGCGTCTTTTGTTATTTGTATTGTGATACCTTCTGAAGCATTTTCAATTCTTCTTCCAGAACCGTGTAGTGAGTTATCATCCGTTGAACGTAAATCTAACCATAATGCATAACTGTTTGTTAGATATTTTTCTAATGTTACATTGGTGAAATATAAATCTTTTACAATCATATTTGTTTCTTTATTCCGTTTCGAATTCAAAGCAAAGAATTTATTTATCTCATCCCATTGTTGATAAGCTCTCATTCCTTGACTGTATAGTTGATTTGGAACTCCTTCTATTGTTATTTCTACTTTTGTTATTTTAGGATTAAAATAATGTTCTGTTGATGTTCTATCCGGATCTTCAAATAACATTAGAATACCTTTCATACTTCTAGCTGGAACATTTAGATTAATATTCCAAAGTGTATCAGATTTATTTTTTGCTATTTTCCTATGTCTAAGTATTCTATCATATAAAATAACCATCTTACCACTAAATCTATTTCTAATTATTCTAGCTAATTCAACATCAGAAACACTTTCAAATTCTAAACAAATATTCTTAATAACATAAGAAGCATTATTATCACTAGATCTAACTACTTTATTATAATCATTAAATGTAAGTTCATATTCAAGTCTATCTCCTAGACCAGCTTGATAAAAAGGCATATGTGATTCTAATAGTTCAAAATCTAAAGGAATACAAAATCTTTTTCCATATGCCTTTGCAATGGCTTCATCTTGTGTATCTGAGGAAGCATTACCCCAATTAATTTATTTTACCAATTCCTTGGTACGCCATATTTTCACGTTCTGTACTAGGCTTCCATAAATCTATATAACAATGAAATATATCACTATCCTCAATTGACATCACTTCATTTCCTGATATTCGTATTGTTGTGTTTTTAATTATTGATCTTCCTATATTTGGATATATTGTTGCGTTTGCATCACTATCACTTTTGATTTCAATTTCAAATGCTAATCTGACTGTTCCAGGAACAATAACTTCATTACTACTTAGATTAGGAAATCTGACTAACAATTGTTGATTTTCATCAATAGTTGAAGGATTATTAGTTATTACAACACTTTGACGAATACCTCTAATTCCTCTAGGCTCTCTTATTCTTCTGTATGGGTTTAGTTTTTCTCCGTAAGCCGACATTTTTTAGAGGGAAAAATGGAACAAAGTTCCAGCTGTGAAACATTTTTTTAATGTTTAAAATGGCAGAAGGAGGATATGATTTTGAAAATCCTGCGTTTGATGAAGATGATTATGATGTAGATGAGGAAACTTCTCTTATAGATGATAGGTATTCAGAGAAAACTATTGATAAACGTCTGTTAGATTTACGCAAACCTAATGTTGGTAAAGGAACAGAATTAACAGTAGAAGAGAGAAGAGATATGGTTGATAAATATTTTAAATTTTTAAAAGAAAATGGAGAAGAATCAGAATATGTTGATTATTTAAACTTTAAATTTAAAGATAATATACTATATTTAGATGTTCCAGGTAAAGATGATGTTAAACTTACTAAAGGTAATAGTTTTATAAAGTTAAGTACTTTAGAGGGTAAAATTGGAAGAGGTGCAATTAGAAACTTGTTGAATATACGTTATGAACCAATATCAGTAGAGGATAGAAAAAAATTAAAAAATGCAAATGAAAGACTTCCAGAAAATATTGAAATGAATGATTTAGCTGATGTAGCGGAAAATGCTGAAACTAGTGTAAAAGAAGTAGTAGAAACATCATTTATTGAACCTCAGACAAAGAGAGAAATGAATGGTGTCCACAGAGAAATAACTAATATTAAAAAAAATATTTCGAATGAATTAGCTAAATTAAATAAACAAAGGAAAAGAATTCCAAATAAAAAGAATTACTGAAAAAATAAAAGATTTAGAGATAGAGAGAACTTCAAGATTAGAAGTACTTGAAACCAATAAAAAAAAAAATGTTAGATGAAGATACTACATTAGCAGAAAGAATAAAAACTTTATTTAGAGAACAAGGGTTAATTGTTAGTATTTTAACTGCTTTTGGAATGATTATTGGTGTTATTGTTGAAACTCTTATTCCTGGTGGTGGTGGAACTGTAACACCTAAACCTCCTGGGAAAGGAGGAAATGTAAGAGATTGGATAAAAAAACAATTATCAAATATTGCTAAACTATTAGCAAAACTTGCAGGAAAAGCGGTAGAGGCATTACCCGGAATTATTGGAGCTATTGTAGGATGGTTATTAAAAACAACAGGAAATGTTGTTGCATGGTTTGGAGAACATTTATGGGCTTTATTAATTTTAGTTGTAGGAATGATATATACAGCTGTGAACAAAGTTCGTTAGAGAACATACTCGTAAATAAATAAAGCTAAAAGTCCTGTTGTAATACTTCCTGTTATAATAGCTGTTTTATCATCTTCATGTTCACTAGTGCTATGCAACCGGATTTCATCCGTAGGTTCACTAGGTTTTATTGGTTTACTTATTTCTGGTAAAGATTTTTTTGTTGGTGTACCACGTATATCTATAGGTTGTGTAGTAGGTTCAACATGAGAAACATTTACATCACTATTAAAACCAAGTGTTTGAATTTCTGTTGCAACTACAATTTTATTATTATATCCTACAATAGTGTCAATTTGTAATTCCATATCACTAGGAGACATATATAACCCAATACCATAAACATAATCAACTTTACTTCTTGCATATTTTAATACATTTTCATAATTTGATATTTGAGTAGGTAAATCAATTGGACTGTCAACTGCATCTTGAACATTTGCTAAAAATTGTTTTTGAGAATCAAATCCTGTCCCTAATTTCAATATATCTGTTCGTGTTTGAGCTTGTGCCCCTAATAGAGCCCATACAAACATTCTAATACTTTCATTAATTCTTTCAACACCTGCTTTTGTAAAACCTTCTGATTTATCTAATATAAACATTGTCCATGCTTTGCTTATATCTACTGTATGTGATATACTATCATTTGGGCTAAGGAATGGACCATTACTTCTATGTTCTTGTCTGTATTTTCCAGATGGTTCAAAGTATTGTACCCATTGTCCGAGACCCTGACATTTAGAGCTACTTTCTAATTTTTGTCTCCAATCTGTATTTTGTGAAACATTAAATTCATTACATATCTTTTTATATGCGGCTTTATCATAAAGATTTTTATAATAACAAAATGACTCATCTGTTGGTAAAGGTGTTTTAAGTTCTTTCAAAATACGAGAAATACAATAATAAACATGAAATGTATATACTGTTTTAGTTAATAGAGTAGTGTTTTGCATATGATCTTGATAACTTACTCCACAACCAGAAGTAGCACACCAAACCGCAAAATTTAATTGACATTGCCACCAATCAAATGAAGAATGCTTCCATGTATTCCAAGGTTCATTACTGTGTAATGTAGGGTTTTGATAGTTTTGAAATAAATCAGGAAATGTTACTAAAAAATTCCCATCTTGGTTAACATAAATTGTTTGTTTTGCAAGATTAATATTTTTTTTAGTATATTTAACATGTGGGTTATATGAAACATCAGGGTTGTATTTAAAAGCTTGTGGAATCATTTTTTATCGGTAAAAAATGTATCATATAATTTCTAATATTAATAAACCTATAAACCTACAACAATATATAGATAATTATAATATAGAAAATATTCAAATAATCATAAAATTAAAAAAATAAAATATTAAATCAGTAATAAAATCATTTAAAGATCAGATAGAATTGCATGAAGAAAATTTAAAACTAACAGAAAATGAGGAAATGAGAAAGAGAATAAGAGAGGCAATAAAAAGAATTAAAGAAAGTGAAAGAGATTTTATAGAATATAATAAAGAAAAGTTAGAAAGAGAAAGAATACAAAGAGAAAGAATGGAAGAGTTAGAAAGAGAAAGAGAAAGAATAGAAAGAGAAATAATAGAAAGAGAAAGAAAAAGATTTGAAGAGTTTAAAAGAGAAAGATTAGAAGAGTTAAAAAGAGAAAGAGAAAGAAAAAGAGAAAGAATGGAAGAGTTAGAAAGAGAAAGAGAAAGAATAGAAGAGTTAAAAAGAGAAAGAGAAAGAGAAAGAATAGAAAAGTTAGAAAGAGAAAGAGAAAGAATAGAAGAAGAGAAAATAAAAGCTAATACTATTAGTATTCTTAGTAATTATAAACAACTATATGTTCACCTTAAACAAATAAATAGTGCTTACAATTTCTTTAATGGAGCACCTAGTAAAATCTTAGGAGTTGTTCCTGTTGAAAATAAATCATTTGGAGATATTGTTAATATTATTTTTGATAATTCAGAGTATAAAAAATTAACTATAGGAAATATTTCTGAATTAACTATAAGTGTTTGTGATGAATGGGGGAAAAAAATAGATAATCATGGATTACCAATGAGTTGTGTTTTAGAAATCATATAAATTATATAAAATTCATTTTTTTATCAATAAAAATGAATCATATAATTTCTAATATTAATAAACCTATAAACCTACAACAATATATAGATAACAAGTGTGGAGATAAGAGAATTGGATTAAAAAGTTTTACTTATAATATAGGTTGGTATAATTTAATTGGACAATGGCTTGATACTAAAAGAAATACTTCCCCACCACCCAAAAAAATAATTTCAGATGGTCTTTATAATTTTCAACAAATAGTTGATGTATTTAAAGATTTTGACAGCAGAATAACATTAACTGTTGATGAAAAAACTGGTATTGTTTGTTTAAAAGCACAATCATACCCAAAAATTGAATCGGTTAGTGATATAACCTATGCATTAATAATAACCAAAGAATTAAGAAAAATGTTAGGATTTAAAGAGAGTCATTATTTGGAAAATTCACCTCTTCTTAACCTCCCATGCCATGGTGAACAATCAATAGATTTAGCTCCTTATAAACAACTATATATTCATCTTGAACAAATAAGTAGTGCTTACAATTTCTTTAATGGAGCACCTAGTAAAATCTTAGGAGTTGTTCCTGTTGAAAATAAATCATTTGGAGATATTGTTAATACAAACTTTAGTAATCCAGAGTATAAAAAATTAACTATAGGAAATATTTCAGAATTAACTATAAGTGTTCGTGATGAATGGGGGAAAAAAATAGATAATCATGGATTACCAATGAGTTGTGTTTTAGAAATTATTCCTTAGTGTTTCACAGCTGGAATTTTATTCTATAAAAATGAGTATATTCGGTTTTAAAAAGTATACAACAGATGAGAGTAAGATAACTTCATATTTTAATAATTTAAAGTCAAATTTTGACAGTGAATTATTTAATAATTTAAAGTCAAATTTTGACAATGAATTATTTAACATTTTAACAAGATTAGACCATGTGGTAAAAAGAGTAGAGGAATCCTTAAAAAACATTACAATAAGTGCTGAAATAAAAGGTTCTTTATTTAAAGGTAAGGTGTTTTCATTTGGAAATGCCGGTAGAGAAAAAGATGTTGGTTATGTTGTGATGAGGCGTGGTTATATTACTGGTATTGGTCTGTCGAGTAAAAGGACAAGTGGTGAAGTGCGAGTTGGTGTGTTGGTGAATGGAGAGCTTTTAAGTGGGTGTGATATTACTTTGCATACAACACCAGCAAAACATGATAATTTTGAACGCTCTTTTTTAGTTGAGGCTGGAAGTGTTATTAATTTTGTTAGTCTGGTAGATAATGGAACTGCAGTTAATACTGTTGCCTCGTTATTGTTTGAATTTAAATAATATACTTAAAAATGAAGAAACCAACAGCCCCAGATTTATATCCAGATTTAAATAGTGAAACACTAGATTCACAACCGGACTATGGAACAGCTGCGGAGCACTTTATCCATAGTGCTACGCAGCCGAATTTCATTCATAGCGAACTCCAGGAACCAAGTCAAAATTATAGATTACAAAAAATCTCAGAGATTGAGAAAACATTAATTAATGAGAGAGATACTCGTAAAGCATTATATAAAAAATATAAAAGAGGAATAAATATAACAGATGGAGTAGACACAGCTTTAATGTCTACTAGTATAATTATAGGAACTATTGGTTTAATTGTTCCTATTCTACTTCCGTTAGAAATTGCCGCTCTTGTATGCGGAGGAGTTGGAGCCTCTATAAAAATTGTTAGGCTTAAATTTATGAATAAAATTAAAAAACATGATAATATTAAAACTATTGCTAACAGTAAATTAAATAGTATAAAAAATTTAATCTCTAAAGCTTTAACAGATGGAGAGATATCTGAACAAGAATTTAAACTTATATTAGATGAATTAGAAAAATATAATGAGCTTAAACAATTAACAAAAAACTCTGCGGTTCCAAAAAACTATTCAGAAGAAGAAAGGCAAAAATTAATAGAACAGGGGAGAAAAGAGGCAATGGAGATAATATCCAAAAATATAAAAACTGTATAATATTGAATTTTTATAATATGTTAGAAACCCCTCCTCCTCCATATTCAGAGTGAGGATTTTTATATAAATGTAAAAAAGGGGTTTTAGGAAAAAACACAAATTTTTCATTGTTGTTTTTTTTTAAATTTACACATGTGTTATTTTAAAGTTTACATTAGTGTGATTTTTTTAATTTTTTTAACTAATTAGTAGTATAGGTATTGAGCGTCCCTGGCTTTGGAGGAGTGGGGGGGGGGGGTGAGCCAGGGACGCTCAATACCTATACTACTGACGTTATAATAACTGGAATTGCAAATCATCTACCACTTAAGAGACAAAATACAGCATCATTGGCCAAAGACAATCAATGGATATACCAATGAACCCCGGATGTAACCATAGAGGAATTTGCGGTTTCGTGTACGTGACAAACTGTAAATTTGCTATTGCTATTGACGTTTATAATTTTGAATTCATGCTCCGAGTCGCTTACGAAAAAAAAAGGAAAAAAAAGAAACGGTACTTTATACATATGGTTTTAGTTTTTACGAATTGACGTCCTAGTGATGTAATATATACTGACGTCATATACCTTGCTACTCAAAGAATGCATGATTCATATAACAGCATATAGTAACATAAGTGCATGGTAATCTGGTCATTCTCAAGTGCCTGTATATGTTGTAAATAAACGAATAAACGAAGTAAGATTGATTGATTTACTGACTTGCTGATTTCTTGTTTTACTTAATTTAATGAGGTAAGATTGATTAAATGGTCTTATGATTGATTAAATAAAATGAGGTATGATTGATTAATTGAGCGAAGAAAGGTGGAGTTTTATGTCTGTTTGATTTATTGATCGGATGACTGAATGTCTGAATGATAGCATGAAAATCAGTCGATTTTTAAATTCAATTAATGTATGTGTGATTGATTGAATTAATGACATATTAACTGACAAACTAATTAATTGATCAAATAATCGATTTATTTATCGAATTACCAACATATTGAGGGACTCACTGACTGATCGTTTAACTGAATGATCGATTAAGTAACTGATTTATTGAATGATCGTATGATAGACACAACGGTTTATTGTTATAGGTCCGCGAAGAGTACTGGTACACCTTACCGTAACGATGTTTTGTCGAATAACGAAAACATATATGAACACGAGTCCTCATTTGGTAAGTGTCATATTTACCACAAATCTAGATATAGTACATATTATCTATATATTATAATGCAATGCCTTAGTAAAAAAGTGTGTATGTATTGCTTAATTTAACATATATATCCTTATAGAAGGTTATATCTGCGGGTTAAATATTATGCGACTTTGCAATTAAAATTAATAAGTTTTATATATATTTAATTTCTGCGACTTCTTACAAAAAGAGAGATTTTATTTCTGCGGTTGGTTATAAAATCTTACACTACAGAGCTAAAGGTATATGTGTCTTTATCTATAACAAATATTAACACTGGAAGATTACTTCTGATCCTGATATGTTCTGCCATGAAAGATCACATAAATATAATGCACCGGACTTAATTATACATATTATTTTATGATGAAATAGAAACGCATATTAATAAAATTAAATATTAACCCCTGTTCCCAGATTCCAGATTTTATAATCAAACGACCATTCCTGCTTTATTTTAAAGGGATTATAAATACCAAATAGTGTTTTCTCATATATATTTTACCAATACCGTCTTAAGGCAATTTTTCAAAATGGCACAAAAAATTAACATGTCTTTTCTTCTTTTTTCAGTGAAGTAACATAAATACGAGAATGTAATACGCTACAGTTATTTTTTATTACCAACACAATACCTCATTAACATTCATATGCATTCACGTGATAAAATTTTAATTAACTAACCGTTTGGTAGATGATATTTCTTTGTCGTACATATTATTAAATAAGCTTCAATCTTGAATGAGCAAACAAAGATAATGAAGAGTCAACTAAATTTTTCTCTGGTAGAAAATGAGTCAAAACTAGTCTTTATGAAGTAAAGGGTTGAAATCTATTAGAGACACGAACCTTCCGCATGGTAACGGAGTATGCAAAAGATATAACCCAGTTTTTAATAAGACCCTCTTGGTAATGATGATTTGTTTGCGTGTTGCTGTTGTTGGTGGTGTGCTTATACTCATTTTTTTCCTGTACACTCATATTCAAGTGTCCGTGTTGACTTTTCACGCTATTTAAGTAATCGATCTATTTAAAAAAAAATCCAAACTGGTTCCGCCTCTTGGCGCATCAGTAATTGCTAAGAATTTCTCTAGTTTACTAAACGAGGTGAGCAATATGATTTTGAATTGAATCAATTGGTCATTGATAACTGAAAATAAATATCCAACGCTTACATCGGTGCTAACCTAATATTTCAAAAGTGCATCAAAGTGTTTCGGTTCGCATGGATAGGGAACCAATCGCATTAATTTCTTTTTTGGCGTTCAAATTGAAAGCGCAAATCTGAAATAAGAAATATCTAAAAGTTTAACAGATTAATTGCTCATCATAGGAATGGCGAAGTATCTTAGTGCCGCTAATTGAACTTTCACAGTAGGGAAGCATGATTAAACAACCGCTATAAGTAACAGTCGTGAACATTAGAACAATGAATAATCTGTAAACTTTACTTCTCGTGAAGAGTTCTCCGCGTTCTCCATATTAATTTTCACCAGTATTTAGTATTGAATTTATTTTTTTTTTTTTTTTGAGTTTAAGAATTGTTAACATCATTTTAATGAGTGGTCCTAAAATATTTTCGAGCGAAAATGTCTGAAATATATATGATAAAAAAGAACGAGATGCAATAAAAAAGCAATGTATTTCTCCCAAAATGATTGAGAAACTATTAATTTGGATGTTAAACACAAGTAAGCGATACATTTGGTCAAAAATCTAAACAATCGGGAACTGCTTTCCTCATATAACTAGCAAACTTCCTATAAGTAAAAGTACAAAAGTAAAAATAGTGTAATTGCCCACTTGCCCAATATAAATGTTGAAATGTCCGAATCTGTATTGATTGTATTTGTACTTTTGTAATAACTACTACTTTTCAAAATCCAGAATTAAAGGTTGATCAAAGTTTAATTTATAAAAAGTATATAGAAGTATGGGGCGTAATGATGAAGTGAGTCGTTAATATATTTTCCTAATGATCAACAGGTTCTGAGTTCAAAACCTGCTGAGGTGAAATTTCAAGCCGCTTACATACTGAAAGTACTAGTTAAAACCAGAATAAGTAAATACTTTATGATTTTGTTTTCAGATCGATGTTCCGATTATTTTATAAAAGGCTGTAAAACTTGAACATTTGCTCCGTTGCTTTTACTCATTTATTTATTTATATGTATTTTACCTGCTGCCTTATCAGCTATCACTACTTTAATTTGATTTTTTTTCTACTGTATTCGCACACACACACACACACACACACAATATTTCTGTTGTAAAGCTGGATCGATTACGGCCCCAAAGAAAGACAAACCGAAAGCCAAGCCAGAGGCAAAAGCCGCTGAGATCGAGGAAGTTGAGGAAGAGATAAACTCTGAACAGCTGAGAGACTCTGTAATAACAGAAAATGATGCCACACAAATGGGGGATACATATCACAATACTGCAGCAGTCCTGAGACGGAAGATCAAGGTTCGAAACCTCGAGAAATATGTAGCTAGGAAAGATGCCAACTTCTTCGAGAAAGAGTTCCAGGTTAGATTGGTCCTTCTTCCTTTCTCTCTTTCTTTCCCTCTGTCTGTTTTTGTTTCCTTTTATTTCTCATACCTTTTTATGTCTTTCTGTCCGTTTTTTTTTTTCCTTTTTTCCTTACTTTTGATATTTTGTTCTAAAAATAAAACCAGTGCCGGGAATTTTCTTATTGCATGAATAAAGAGAATCGCCTTTGAAATATTTTACACTATCTGTTATTTTTTTTGTTATATGCCCACAAAAATGAGTGTTTTGCACTTTTCTGTCATTTTCAAAGGAAGATAACTCAAAATTAAACATATAGATACCTTCTGTTTACTTTTTTTTTCATTTTCAGTCATTATGAGAAGTTTTGAAAAAATGTATCCAACAGATCAATCACTATGTTTCAGCACTTCAACATACAGCATTTTTCATCCTAAGCAAATATAGTATACAATTTGTCGCCTAGAATTTCTAAAATAATAAAAAACTAAACATCGATTGAAATCAAATACGGTGCTGCTAGTAAAAACAATGAGTTATCTGACGTTGTAAATGACATAAAGAGCAAAAAACTCACATTCAGGGACAGATTACTCAAAACGTAAAACAGGGATCCCCATTTTTATATATATTATTTCTGCGTGATTCTCTATAATCATGCAAAGTTTAAACAAATTATCTGCGTTTGTTTTAATTTAAAAATAAACTGTTGCGGTAGGAAACGTCTGTACAAAAGGAATGGTGCATTACGTCGGATTCTTACTTAGCGCTAAAAACATGCCAGGCTCCAAGTTCCCGAAGATATTGAATAGTTCCCATACTGAATCTCAGACTTTAAAATGATATTATCCAACATAGCTTTATCAACAAAGGGTGTTGACAACTTCATTTAAGCACATTCTCAGCTTTGTCAAATCAGGTTAGTTATGCTTGAGGCAGTGTTTGAGAACACCCTGTAGCACTCAGTTTTAAGTTGAGTCGTGATTTTTGAGTCAGTATTTTTTCTTGTTCGAGAACACAGTTAAAAATATCATATTCATGTTTAAACTTAATTTGATCAGACATTTGAGAATAATCATGTAATCTTACTTTAGTGATTTTCGAGAACACGGGACCTGGTATGTTCTTGTTACTGATATATTTTATGATCCATAATATCAGCTTGAATGACCCCCTACCCACCAAGGGTTCGACATATCTGTACGTCAATTATCAATATGATTCTGAGCTCTTCCAAGTGTGAAAACATTCCAATCATTATTTATTTCCCTTATCAGGATCTCCCCGAGGGTCTCGTAAAGCCGTATACAGATGCCAGGAAGCCAGAGAATATGTCGAAAAACAGATATAAATTGATATACCCGTGTAAGTTTATCTATATCTTTTTTTTTCTCTCTAAAATTATTTGGTCAATAAATCAATCGAGTAATCAATCATTAAATAATATTCGTCTTTGATGAAATACTTATACTTTCGTCATTTGCACCTCGACCCATGTGTCTGTCTGTCTGACATGTTTAAATGTAAACATGGTTGCTAAGGAAGTAATGAACGTATTAAACAAAGGTTTATAGACGACAGCTTACTTATTTGCATATCGAAGTATAATGCGTTTGCAATTTGTAGAATTTTTTTTTCGCAAAACGATTTCAAATACTAGTCCTGACAAGTAAATTCTATCTATCTCTTTCTTCTTTCAATAAGCAGTTGAAAAGTAAATCAACATATACATCAATCATTTAGTAAGAATGGTCTTTCATTTAAGTCAACTCAAACAGTGTGTCTTTTGTTTGACTGTTAACATGGTTGCTACGGAAGTAATGAACGTATTTAATTAAGATGTATATATGAACTTTATATTCAGAAAATTTCAATTTTATTAACTTTATTAGCATATTGACCCGCATATACGTTGCCGTTTGCTATTTGCACATAACACTTTTCGCGAAACGAGTTCAAAAACATGTTGATACAATCATGAATCTTTACGTGTTACAATGCCCTGTACCCCATATAGACTCGATGAGGTAAAAGGTGAAAATAATATACTTTGAAAATCGTTGAACTTACTTTGATCAAACAGGTATGCATTATGTGATTAACTGGAAATTGGTTGTTACTCCGGGTCGAAAGGTTTTGCCTTCGAGTCCCGTGGGGTAAAGCATCTGTCATGAAATTCCCAGATGCAAAGTGCTAATCCAACCCAGCGCAAGAATGTGTTTCAAAATCGACATAAAAAGAAATAAGTTTCAAAGGAAAGAAAAAATGTGGGGAAAAAGTAGAATATACAAAAGTCCGAGTTTTAATTAAGAGTTTAAAAGAACTTATAACGTGGTCGACCACCAAAAATCAGTTTGAACAATAACAAAAAATATGCTAGCGTTATATTGTATAGTAGAATAAATGTCATCACTCTCTCATCTTATTTTGACTTATATTTTTTTAAGATGACGAAACCAGAGTAAAATTAGCCCCCCCTGGATCTGATTTTATCAACGCCTGCTACATCGATGTAAGTACTTTCGTATTCATTCATTCATTCATTTCATTCATTCTCATTCATTCATTCATTCATTCTGTTTTTGGTATTTCATTCATTCTTTCGTTCGTTCAACTCTTCTAAGATAATGTTTCATTTTATCTCTTATTTATATGAATTGTGCTCTTTCTTTAAGACTTTCATTCATTGTTGAAGATGTTTCAAAATATTTCGACTCCTCGTTCTTTAGCAGTCCTGGGCAGAATTCCACCAATCTTAATTAGCGCTAAGTAATATTTAAATACGTAGAGGTGATTTTATTCATTCTTCTTTCTGTAATGAAAATACCAAAATATTTCATTTCTTGACAGATAGCGTAATATGATAATAATCAATTTCAGTTTAGTCAAGTACTTGCATTTGTCGTAAAACGTGATGTAATAGTAATGCTAAATATAATACGTCAAAATACAAAACGATTTATGTTTATATATTTCTAGTTAATCAAAATAATTCATGAATGGTTTCTTAACAAATATTTATTCAAGTTGAAGCAATCTTAAAGAAAATGAAAAAGAATACCAAATTTGTACAACAATTTCACATTACTATTATGAATTATGAATGATTTAATGTCGATCTACTTGTTTCTTGATAAAAATACTTAGGGAAACATGTAATTCTTAAATTATTACAGGATAAACAACGGATAACTAATTGGCATACCTCTTCTACATCATTGGTGGAATACAAAATACAGTTCTATCATTTCTTAGTATGTTATTATATCTACCAGATTCTATATTTAACTGATGGGCTAAGAGTCTTAATCTTGCTTTATTTTTTCTAATTTTATAACAATTTACGTTGAATAGATAAGGTGATTTTTATTTCCTTATACATATATTATGAATTCTTTGATTAAATATCGTAATATCAACTTCCAATATAAATATCTATCAGTCTATTTTTTAATACCATGTGAATATATCAATTAACGTTTACTGGTTCTAGGTAAAACCATACTTTTAAAAACCCCGATATTTATATATAAATGTTTGATCTGGTTGGTCCAGTTATTTCATGTTTCACCCGTCTCTGTGTCATTTCTGTGTGACTTTATCTTAGTTGTTAATAAGGAATTTGTATTTCGGATTGAAAATACACGTACACAATACTGAACAAATCTTGTGTATCTAATAATTTATAATGGATGTCTTCCTAATTTTCCATAAATATCTGAGTTAATTGTCATTATATTAACTCCTAAAATACGTTTTAAAAAATGCATGTGTACTCTTTTTAAATTATCAGCTTTTTAAAGCCTCATCCTGGGCTGGCATGAGTCAATATAGGAATAACACATGTATCAAAGAGGTTTAAAATTATTTTGATGGGCACTTCTAGTTCTCTAATAATATCAAAAAAGTCAAACAATAGGTTTATAAGCTTTATATGTCAAAGTGTATGTTGCATTTACAAAAGATCTGCTACTGGAGAATACTATACGAAGATAAATTAAATATGCAAGTATTTCTATATTTGCATTATGTTAATAAAAATGGAAATTTTGAGAGTTCGGGGTCTTCCTCCACCTGTAATTATGTGGACGTCGCTATATGACTGAAATACTGTCGAAGCGACGGTTAACTCAAATAGTCAAGTCAAGTCAATGGACATTTTGAACAACTCTTTTACCTTTTCTCAAAATGATTGCACGTTTACTCTGAATTTCTATTTTCCTAATAGCTATACCGATTATCTAGTGATTTCTGTATTAAATTGTTGCTGTATCTTAAAATGGTCGTGAGTCATCTACAATTAAGAAAGTATATATATTGAGAGCTTGTAAAGGGTTATACAAGAATTATTTATTGTATGTCTGATTCTATTTCATTGATGAACTGTAATTAGACGTCTATTTATACGCTATAATAAGTTTAAACCATAGACCATATCTATAGAAAGAGCCAAAAAAAGTTAAGTAGATCAACATAACGTAACAAAAGTATCATTTTAAATTTTATCAAATTAAAATCATGGTCCTTCAAATGCTTTAAAAGAATTCAGAGCAGATGCAAGTATCCAATCACTTGGAGTTGTAGGTTATTTTGCTCTAAGTCTATAAAGGCTTGCATTTACTATAAAATTCACACGATCACTTGATAGAACCATAATTACAATTTACTGATGGATTGATTTCTTTAAGATCGATCATAATGAGAAAACTAAATGACCTGTTCTTTTGTTGTCGTTTTTGCTGTTTTACGTATGTTTGCTAGATATCTACCACTCAGAAGCGGCTAAACTTATGTCCATTCATAAATTCAGAAACATGTGGCATACATCGAAACCTTTCTTACGGTAACTAGATTTCTGTAATATGAAACCATTAAGAAAATTACATGAACCTGCGCATTTATAAAAACGTTTTTTCCAGTACCTCTGCTGTAGTCCCACATGTCGATTCATTTCTCTTAGTTTTACTGTACCTTCTTTACATGTTCAAGTTGGCCATGGTGGCATTAAATTGAATTTATTTTATTTTGATGAACAATAGAGAATAATAATCTCGTAGAACTCTGTGAACTCTGGGTATAAACAGAGATGGGCAAAGTATACTTCCTTGTAGGACACATTTATTTATTTTTTGAAATGCAGGTGTAATACAATAATGAGAATTTAAGAGCCGGTAATACCAGTGCTTTTTCTCTGCTTTGGGGGAACAATACTTCTACCTTCAGGAGAGGGAATTTTTGTGTCCTTTTTCTTCTGTTGGGAGAATTTTGGCAATATTGGTGTACATACTGCAATAATAATATAAGTAAAAATGTACAAAATAGTTACATCTATTATTTATTTGGTAAAACTGAACTGTAAATCATATAGTATACAGTACAACAACCTACTACTTGACCATTTTTGTTATTCATGTGAGCTCTTACATTTTCGTTTGTAGGGGGAATTTTGCTTGAAAATGGGGGAAAACATACTTTTTGGCTGGCGGAATGGTGCCTTATACAGGTACTAAACAATAGAGGTTGAGAGTCCTGGATACAGTGATTTAAAGGAAATGCCGTGCACAACCGTACCATCTGTGACCTTACATATCACGAGTTGGTTACACAATATGCAGACATTTACTTCCTTATTATATATCTTCAGGATTGATCACAAGTATCCGTTGAATTAAGGAGTCGAGCCTAGCGAGTCGGAAATGTTCATAGACAACGATCACGCGTAGTGTATCTGATTTAGACCTCGGCCTCTCGAATAAATTTGCACAAGAAACACGTGACTTTGATAGACAACGTTTACTCGAGGTCTTTATAATTTAGACGGGTGTGCTTGCATGGGTTTTGGTAAATAACGTAGGTCGTAGCCTAAAGAAAGTAAACACATTTACACTGCAAAAACTGTGGGAGGTTATTTCAGCTATTCTGCAAATTGTGTACTTTTCATTCTTTCCATGTACGTGGAACATAACAAAGATATTCTGTTGTGACTGAGGTGTCATTGTCCACTGTAAAATATACCAGTTCTTTGGTGATAGGAAATAAGGCCTTGTCGATATGTCTATTCATATGAATGAATTGTTCATTCCTATTCATGTACTTTTATGCATAGTTATCTTGTCCAAAGCAGAGCCTCTCATATTTGCTATAATAATCAACATAATAATCATCATATTCACTACTCGTATAATAAACTATATTTTACATCAAGAACATTCATGAGTATGTCTTATTTGATATTTAAAAAAAGTTTCTTTCAATACTTTAATTGATTCCTGAATTTTAAATTTTAATTTACTTATTATTTATTCAAGACATAGCTGCTGGACGTATCCGAACTTTACAGATGTATTCAACTTATTTTTTTCTGTCATATTATTTTTGTGACCTAGCCATGAATAGGAAAGTTAAATAAGTGTAGGAATGTAGTTTGAAGTTTCAACTTTGGAAAATTGAGAATCTAACTAAACAGCGACATCGGTATGTTGGCGCGGGTAATCAAGGGTAATCAAGATATACGTATCTCTCCATGTAATTTGAAGACACTGGTTGCCCGCATACAACTTAAATTGAAATGACACGAAACCGGAAGTATTTAAAACAGTTAACCTGACTGGAGTATTTCATTATGATTCACGGCTCATCCAGTGTCAGTCATTGTGCACACTTATACTCATTTACAATATTTGTTGTGTAGTAGTGATGATAATTGGTCATAATGTACAATTAAACTCTTGGATGTAATACTTGATTCCTTTGTAAGTGTATTGTGAAAAATATAACAATTCAAATAGTGTTCTCCATTTTTTTTAATATGAATATTAGATATTGAGGGAACTGACTCTTCTTACCTTCAGAAATCATCATCATCATCATCATCATCATCAAAAACAACACCATCATAATTATCACCATTCCAGAGGAAATCATTATCATCATCTTATTTATCATCGATCTCATCATCATCATCGTTGCCGTCGGATTCATCATTATCATTATCATCAACAACAACAACAACATCATCATTATCAAAGCTGAAGAAGTCGTCATTATCATATTTGTCATCGATGTTGTCATTGTTATCATCATCATCATTGTCGTCGGGGTCATCTTTATTACATTATCGCCATTTTTATAATCAGCGTTAATAATCGTCATCTCCTTTATCATCTTTTCCTGATCATTATCTTCAGCATCAACATCTGTGGTCATAAAACCGAAGTAGATGTACTGGTCGATATCTTGATGTTTATAACATATTCTTCCTAAATCATAAGTAAACAGAGACTGAAATTGAATATCAAATAAAGATGACTTCAGGCGTAATAGACATCATATACATTTTACACATATTTGATTCTTATTCGACACATTAAAGCCCCTATTATTTACCAGAAACGCATGATATAGACTGTTCAAATGCTATTAGTTAAAAGAAAAACAATATTTTACAACACTTTATTAAAACATCCTATATAATCATACGGCACATTGCAATATGTTCAACCTTTCTTCCGTTGCTATTTTCCGGGGTTCGAAAATTATGAAATGTCTTTATAAAAGATACTTGGCGTTGCTGTGGATGAAATTGATGGGAAGTGGGTAACTGTAATAAAAAGTAAAGCATCCCTTCACCGCACATTATTGTAACGATACGCATTATCAACTAAGATAAGAATGATACCAAATAAAATAAATGAGATATTGTCCTAGATTTCTCATAAATCCATGAAATTACAGTTAAACGAAGAAAATGAAATACGCAGAACGTATCTGATTTGAAGTCATTGTCTTCTATTTATATTTTCAGGGATACATGAAATCGAAGGAATACATTGCATCACTGGGTATGAGTCATTTATTTCTTTATTTCTTTCAAACGTAAAAAATGTATCTAATTTCAGTATAAATAAGGAACGTAAACATATATACATGTGTTCCTTTTTAACATGATCGAATGAACTGTATAAATAATTTTACCATACCAAATATGTGTTTTCAATAAGGAATAAGAGAAATATAGAGGGTAAAAAAGCCATCCTGTAGCTGATATGTCTGTTTCCCGTCCTCTGCCAACAGGACCGGTGAATCCGTCCTACAGTTTAGGCAGCGTATTTGCCAACAAGACATGTTCATTCGATTTGGGGGTTTCATATTTGGGGGAAAAGTAGTGAATAGTAATGAAAAATAAACAACTGCTTTTATCTTTTTAAATTTTCTCCGTGTAAAACACTTAAATTAATTTATATTATGATACAAAATAAACGATTGTTGGATAGATGGATGGATAGAAAACAACACCGACAAAAAAAAAAAAAAAAAAAAAAGGAAAAACAGACCGGTTCTTCAAGAACGTGTTTACCTAATGATAGGATACTTTGACTGGGTGTAAAATTATGCAAATTTTATGCGTAGTGATATTGCAATACTTTATATGCCTGATGGAGACTATAAGTCCATAATTCGACGGATATATTGTTATTTGGACGCTTAACCCAAACAAACAAATTCCTATCAGTAACAGTTTATCTCTTTACATTTTATTTATTTATTTATTGAATAATACACATCTAGCTAAAATATGTTCTACAGAGGACACTTTTAGGTATGCACTTTTTCCATAAATAAAGTATATGTATACAATATTTATTGTTGTTGTTTTAAGTTATTGATTAATGTATTCATTTATTATTAAAGGGCCAATTATGAAGGCTACTGAGAACTTTAAAACATTCTGGCGGATGGTTTGGCAAGAGAAGACCCAGAAAATCGTCATGGTAACAAACTTAATGGAAAGAGGCGTACGTATACAGTTTTGAAAATTGTTCTTTTGTTAAATTAATTTATCCTCTCCAATATTCATATGCAAATTTATGACCTTGTGAACATTAGTTTACTGATGTTTAAATTGTATAGGAAACAATATTTTTTTCTCGCCCAGCAAACTATGTTGAATCTGAGCTTAGCCCTTATCAGACGGGAAGTGTCCAAACTGGGTCTGCTCAGTTTGCACATGTGTCAAAAGAGTCTTTATGAGATCAAGAGTTTAAACCATGGCTATATTACTTTCTTTTGTTTCTTTGAACAATTCTTACCTGTAACACAAACGTCAAGGTTAAATTTAAACATCTAAGGTCCAAAATTCGTATTCCAAAATCCGTACTTTGTATCCAAAAAAGATCACAAGGGGGGGGGGGGGGGTGTCACTGTTTTATGCTAAAAGCAACCAAGTATCACTTATTTAATTACATTTATTTCCGCGACGAAGTAATTTTCGCAAATGGTTCTGTCCACTAAACTAATCCTAAAGTATCAATTTTAACTAGAGTCGCTAACGCGACAGCACCGGTTTTCGCGGATACAACAGTTTTGCAATGACATTTCAATTTAATTTATAAATTACTTGGTTTGAAACATAAAAAAAAAACGATTTACAATTGACCAACAGAGGATCAAACTTTGAACTGCCGTAAAATATCCAAATCATACTTAATCTTCAAAACCGAAACATCACTTGAAAGAGCGCATCAAGCACTAATACTTTTGTCCATATTCTCTCGATAACATAGTTTTAGTTTTGGAGATATTTTGGGTCGAAGAAAATAAAAACAGTATTTATAAAATGACTCTGACCTTTACTTTTATGAAGTTTTACATTTTGGTGCCCTTTAAAATCTTACACTTCAAAAAGGAAACTCAGGAGTAACAATATACTGAAAAATATCATTTTTTTGGAATTTTGATTTTTCCAATATTTAGTTTTGTTTGATCACTTCTAGAAGACACACCATGTATTTCCTTAAACTGACACTCCATATATTATATGCCCATATGTCATGCAAATATATGCAGCAAACAGAATTCTCTATCTAATCTGAAACAAAAATGGGATTTTTTCGTAGACATACTCTATTTTGCATACATTTTTGCAAGATTTGAACATTCAACCTCTTCTAGCGCTAATATTTTCCGGTACTCGACCCTAAGATTCCTACATAATTCGTTTTTGCTGTCAACAAGGAACATAATGCTGAAAACCGTATTAAAAAACAACTTCAACTTTTTGAGTTATAAACAAAAGAGTGATTTCATAAAAAGCGCTCTGTAACGGCCAAAATGACAAAAAAAGAAATCATGGAGCTATTAGTCACAGGTACATGCAGATTTGATAAAATATCTAAAATTTTATCATCTAAGCTATCCTAATCTGGTCGTACAGAAAAATAAAAATAATGATAAAAAACAACAAATAGATTTAAGGATAACAATACATTTTCGCCCTTGCAAAGATATATAAAGGTCATGTTTTATATTACACGAACAAGAAACGGATGTATCTATCCACGAAATGTATTACAAGTTCAGCTATATTTTATGCTTATGAAAAACTATTTCATTTATTTTATGTTATTCTAAATGTAGGTCACTGTGGTGTAAGGAGATAACATTATCTGCATACCTGTCAGATAAATTATTATATCATAAACAATCATCTGCACCATATGTTGTTATCATATACCTGAGATTATCTTCCTGGAATATAACACCAGAAACGGTTTTGTCTGGCTCGTTTCAACTACGTGCTATAATTTCATTGGTTATAATCACTCAGTCCATGAAGTGCGAGCAGTACTGGCCTGACCTTGGAAAGAAGCAGAACTACGGTTACATAACAGTCACGTGCACCAGTGAAGATTCTTACGCCGAGTACACGATGAGGAGTTTTAATATTTCAAAGGTATGGGTATTTTTTCTTTACACCAGAAAAAAAAAATGTAATTGATATCCGATGATAATATTACAGATACACACGAAAAGACGAAAAGGAACTGATCTAAACACTTCCTTATGTATATAATTCCATTCTTTTCTTATTTGTATAAAAATCCTAAAACTGATTCTTTCAAACATTTAATTCCTTATATTTTTTGTCATGCAAAGATATTAAATTTCGATTTTTGTTTGTTTCAGGTGAAGCTTAACCTTTCTAGACGTCTAAAATGCATTTTGATAAGTTTAATGTTAGCGGCTTTAACTTTATAATTGATATTCACTGTTTATCAATATTCATGATTTATGAACATTCACATGTTATTTTATCTTTCTGCTTCATTTCTAATGTCTTCATTAATACTTATATTTTATCAATATGCTCAATTCATTTTATATCCTGGTTCATTAATGTTTCTTTAATATTGATGATTATTAATGTTCATGGTTCATTAAAATGAGCGTTGATCGCGATCAGGTATTGATTTACCAACAAATCTTAAGCAAATAAGGACGAGACAGGGAACTTCGCAATGAAAATGTATATAGATTTCCGCTTTGATTTCATTGGAAATGGTTCTGCTGTTTTCCTAGAAGGTAATATTTTTACAAGTGGATGAGCATAGCAGTTCACTCTTAGCTCGTCTGTTTCGAAGAAGAGGTCGTCGTTGTCGTCGTTGTTGTGCAAAAACTTTAATGTAGCTCATTAATCAAACACTTTTAAAGGAATTGACACCAAACTTGGGATACTTTATAATCATTATACGGCGCAGTTGTAAGACTAGGAGAATTATATTGAAATCAATATTGTCAGAGTTATGTCTCTTTTTAGATTAGAATTTTTGTCAAAAATGCTTATTAAGTTGAATGTTTCGAAAACTGAAAGTTATCAACACAAAACATAGAAAACTTGATGATCATGACAAGACGCAGTTGTAAAACAAGGGACATTATTCTAAAGGCTTAATTGGTTAGAGTTATGTTCCATTTTAACTTAATTCTTGTGTCAAAATTGCTTATTAAGTAGAATGCCTCGAAAACTATATAAGGTATCAACACAAAGCTTGGAATACTTAATAATTAGGACAAGGCGCAGTTGTAAGACAAGGGGCATTATTCTGAAAGCTATATTTCAGAATTATGCCCTTTATTAACTTAGAATTTTAGTCAAAATTGCTTTTTAGGTTTAATATTTTGTAAACTTCGAAAATCATCAACACAAAGCTTGGAATACTTGATTATCATGACAAGGTAAAGTTGTAAGACAAGGGGCATTATTCTGAAGTCTAAACTTTTAGAGTTATTCCCTTTTTATCTAAGAATTTTAGTCAAAATTGCTTATTAAGTAGAATGTTTTAAAGACTATGAGAGGTATCGTCACAAACTAGGAATACTTGATAATCATGAAAAGGTACAGTTTTAAGCTAAGGCATTATTCTGAAATCTAACTTTTAGAGTTATGCCCTTTTTACCTTAGAATTTTAGCCAAAATTGCTTATTAAGTAGAATGTTTTGAAAACTATGAAAGGTATCAACATAAAGCTTAGAATACTTAATAATCATGATAAGGCGTAGATGTAAGACAGGGGAAATCATTCTGTAAGCTATATTTTCGTAATTATGTCCCATTTTAAATTAAATTTTGAAGAAAATTGCTTAATAAGTATATTGATTTGAAAACTATGAAAGATATAACAATGAAATATGTAAATCTCGATAATCATGACGAGGTGCAGTTGTAAGATAAGGGAAAGGAATGTAATGTCCCTTTTAACTTAGATTTTTTTAAGAGATTGTTTACATTCAAGGCAATTACGCTTCTTTTACACAATGTAAGAATTGTTTTCCTTTTCATATTTACTAAGCAGTTGCTCCTTATATCTTACGGTGTACAAAGTTTAAATCTGAAATATGACACCCAGTTGTTGACATGTAAAACAGACGAGCATTAGCACATCTTTCTGCGGCATTCTATTTACTAGTGTTTATTTACATAAATATTGGTACAGGTATCATTTTTTAAATAAAGTATAATTATTACCAATATTACTTTTATTTCTATATTACTTCATTATATCTATCATTATTCATTATTTTCTCTTTATAGGTATTTTACATTTATTTTTGTATTTATTTGATTTTGAATTATATCACTTATTTCAAAATTAATATCTTACCGGTAATTTACTCATCGATTTATTTTTGTTTCAATATTATTATCAATATTTAAAGATTTATACCGGAATCATTTATCTATATTTTAACATTTATTTCATTACCTATATAATTACCTTGTGATGTATAATTTTATGTTTTTCAACAGGGTAAAGATGAGCGACAGCTGTTCCACATTCACTACACGGCATGGCCGGACAAAGGTGTCCCAGATGACGTCACAAGTCTGATCGAGTTCCGCCAAAAAGTCAATGCCACAAAGGTCGGCATGGACGGACGTATCATAGTGCATTGCAGGTACAAACTAGTTGAAAGGTCAATGGTTTGATACACTCATCACAAATACTTCTTATGAAATTTTGTCCTCATATATAAGTAAGTCAACTTTAAATAGGTGATGATAAATCACAATTATGTACCTGTTTATCGAGGAAAAACAGTTTCTAAAGTATTATATTCATTCTTTTCAAAACACATAATCCCAAACATTCGGATCTGCATTATTATTTGTCGCCACTAGACGACTGCTCCCTTTTCAATACTAGAAAAAGTATATTTGTGTATATAAAGGTGCCATACCTTTTAAAATATCCGCTTTTATAATTTCTATATTTCAACCACCTGACCAGTGGCGGAGTTGGTCGCACAGGAACATATATTGCGCTGGACATTCTTACCAAGGAAGGGGAGGCTACTCAAGAAATGACATATTCGGCTGTGTGAACAACATGCGGTACCAGCGCACGACTATGGTCCGATCATGCGTAAGTTGGTAGATCACATTCTACCAATTTTGACTTGTTAAATCTGTGTTTGTGTATATATTAAGGCTATTAAGTACGAGTACAATAATCCCATACGTCAAAACTAGTATATACACCCATATTTCATCATTAATGAGATATACTCATACATTGAATCGAAAACGAATACTCCATTTGTCAAAACGTCTTTTGCACTTATATTTCATTTTGGTGTAATTCACCTTTATATCAGTTTGAATATGATACACCCATATGTCAATAGAATTTTACATCAATATTTCAACGAGTATATAAATACAAATACTAAACCGCTTTATAAATACGAGTACGATATAGCAATATTTGAACACCAGAACGATGATTTCAGGAGCAGTACGAGTATCTCCATAACGCTGTGGTTCATTCCCTCACTTTCGGCTGTGAAGCGATACAGTCGGATACCTTCCAGCAGTATGTGACAAACTCTACTGATGCAAAGATGAAAACCAGATTTGAGGTTAGTTTTTCAATTATTATTTGAAGTACCAAACTATTTATTGATTATCATTTGAATCACCAAATAGTTTTTTTTTCTTAGCAATTAAAGTATCAATCGTTTATTTTATATTTTATTTAAGGTTACTTAGATATTCAATCAATCAATTGACCAAGAAATCAAGGAATTAAAATTAATTTATAGACTTTTTATATTTTAATTAATTAGTAGTTCAGTTTATTTATTCAATATGAAAGTACAGACACACTGTTACTTGTTCTGCTTTTGTACGTGCGCACCTGTATGTGCATACTTAATGCGATTCTTAATTTTCTCTTCATATCTAAGTTTTTTTTTGTGAAAGTTTGCATACTTCTGAAAACAAAAGTTCGTGTACAAAATATCCCTACTGCCTTGTGTATTACAGAAACTTCACCATGTACGAGAGAAACTGAGTAAAGAAGAAATTGACGCAATAGAAATCAACAAGAAACTGAAAGACATGAATAGACAAGGAGCTGACATACCAGGTGCGTTTTTATTAAATAATTCCTAGAGAATCGGTCCTGTTAGCTTCGTAGTTTTGGTGTTAACAGGGTGGCTTTAGGATAAATCCGGTCGCGACATACCAAGGTCGTAAAAATGGTACAGGGGTAAATAATCAGGACTTGGTAGTTACACGACTTGACGTCAGGTGAATGTGACTTTTGAAAATATACAAAGGAAAGATCATTTCAACGCATGTAAACGAATTTTTATACTTTTTCTCCGTATCCTATATTTCTTTTACACATAACTTACAATCGCCATTTTGCACATGTCAATGGTAAGAATATAACAATCGAAAATATTAGTATTAATATATATATTTTTTTTAATATTGATCCACTCTAATAATCAAAAGTTTCTATATTGCAAAGTGTTTCCATGCATCTTAATAATTATGGGGATTAATAAAATAATAATAATACTCCTCACCATTCTTATGACGAAGATATTACAGCTAACATTCTCTAACCAAGTTTCATTGTCCTGAAAGAAAACAAGAGTAAAATAATATCTACAGTTAAGAATAAAGCAAAATATACATGACACAGAAAGGATTTTTTCTCGTATTTTTTTCCCGGAACCATTGGATTATCCGAGTAATGTATCTTCCCAAATTGACATCGGGGAATAGTAAGATAACGCTTATTATCATTTACCATCTCTATAGGCAGCAGGTATCGTCCTCGACTGTTCGAGGGAAGAACGACCGATGAGTCCGATTATATCAATGCTATTTATGTAAATGTGAGTGTATTTTTTATTCTTAGTAAACATTCATTTATAAACCATTTAACTCACAAAGACATAAATTTAGTTATGATCCGAAAATGCATGAAATATGCAATTGAATTTAAGATATTCGTTTAAATTATATCAGCAAATATGCTGAAATATGTTACAATTTTATTTTTGTATGTCATTAGATTATGAAAAAAACAAAACATTTAAAGTGTAGAACAACAAATAGACTATTAATAGTTAGATTATGCATATGTGCAAAATTTAAAAAAATGGGTCAATAAAGAAGTAAAGTCTAGATCTTTTAAAATATGAATTCATAAAAATCTAAAATTTGAGATATTTTATTAAGCTCAGGGTTTGTTTATTGCCATTGCAGAGTTACAAGCGGAAGAATCGCTACATTATCGCCCAGACGCCACTGCCAAAGACCGTGATAGACTTCCTGACGCTGGTCATCCAGGAGAAGGTTTCTTGTATAGTCTCCATGGACCCTACCGGATCAGAAGAAAAGGTGCGGTCCGTGTGTTATTCAACGTTATATGGTGTATGCTTAATCCCGGTATAAAAAAAGAAAGTCCTGCTGATTTCAAAAAAGAGGAAGGTTCTCTTCTTAGACAATCAGGAAATGAATTAAGAAAGCTCACGGTCATGCATTCTAAACTAATTTCGAACCAGTGTTTATTTCACTACTGTTTATTGACGCATAAGTACCTTCAAACAGAAGTTATTAAAATTGAATTTAACAGATCACACATAATGTCTAGACTCTCAAATGTCTATTAATTTTTAGTGTCTTAACAACCATCATTCAAAAATGTCATGTCTTGTCTATTGTAGGATAAGGGAACCTACATACCTGCAGATAACCAGGACCTGAAACTTGGCAAGTTTACGGTCACAAGTTCTAAACTCAGTTCGAATCAGTGCTGCGTTCTGAGGAAAATAACTGTCGAGTTCACAATGAAGGTTTGGCATTGTTTGTTTATTTAGTATTACGAAAACCACGTTTATCTTTAAAAAAAATGATTTTATTGAACAACTTAAGCTGCAAATGTTAATAATTTTATTAGTATTTCTATTACTTTGCCGTTTCTCAAAGATGGCGACCCCTTTTAATAGTGCCATAATTGGGAGATTTGGTTGCAAAGTGAACTTACTCTCAAATCGGGCAAAATGAGTTATAACCCGTGGAAATTTAATTTCTTCTTATATAGACGTTTCCTAGGATGGACGAGTACTTTGTACTTGGGAAGGACATGAAAAATACTTACCCAAGAGGTGGTTCAAACCTACAACCTTTGGATCCACAGTCATGTACGTTACGACAAGACCACTACGCTCTCGAGTTCAGTTATTCATTGATATATTCACAAAGTATTTATTTGTGTATGAAACTTTTTCAGTCCAAGTCCAAGTCCAAGTCGGTAACCCGGGAGGTATACCACTACCAATGTAATCACTGGGCGCGATCGTCGGTACTTCCCGAAAGTACAACCACATTCCTACAGCTCATCCGGGATACCGAGAAAAGGGCAGACAACAATCCTGAGAACGGTCCGGTTCTCGTACATTGTATGTAAGTAACGAGGTTTAGTATCACGCCTTTTAGTAAAAGATTGAGTTATCATCATGATGGATAGGGCAAGGTTTCGGCCCAAAAATACACAAACACAGATGTAGGTCGTCAATAAACAATACAAAATCATGTTCCAATGATAGGGTGGGCGGTTCCTCATTATTTTGGTATGAATAATATGTATGGTTTGACAATCGCTAACACTTTACACCAATATTGAGCCCATTGCGACTCGCCATTAAGGGAGACTGTATGTCATTTCATTTCTTTCCCTGGAGTAAACGGGTTATTATATAAATTGTATAATTAACGAAACAATGCCTTTAGGTTGATTACAACCTTCATTTAGATAATGTCTTAATGTTAAAATAGATGGTAAAGCATTTATTCACTTATTTCAAAACATTAAGTAAACGGTGAAATTTACCATTGAATTATCGTATATATTAATTAATTTTGCACATATGTTTTTGGTCTAGATAACAGGTAAGATTTTATAGAGTAAGAACCAATATAAGCATTCCCTAACATATATTATTATCTTATTGTTTGTATTTGGACACATTTCATTAATATAAAATAGTAAACATAACATACTATCACAATAAAAGCATAAAACATTTAAACACATTTGTAAAAAATATATTATGACATTGCATTTATATTCCACTAAATTTTGATGTTATATAACAGTTAAGTATTCATTATAAATGTATGTTTTGTTTCCCAGGAATGCCGCGGAGCGCAGTGGTCTGTTTTGTGCCGTGTCCATCCTGCTTCAGAAGATGGAGGTAGAACACGAGGTCAGTGTGGTAAACACACTCAGACAGGTCAAGGTCAGAAGATCGCTGGCCATACCAAATAAGGTTAGTGTATGATTACGCCGTATTCTTTTCTTTTTAAATAACAATGTCAAATCCTATTATGGTGTTTTCCTTGTTCATTTTTAGTACATTAATCAATACTTTACACATGTTTATTGTTTTCTCGTTATGTATCTTCTTAAGCTAAAATCCTATAATTTGTGTCAGTTTATAAAAATTATAATTGAGTACCATTTTTATTTTTGAGTTCACCGCTTGCTTTCGAAAGAAATTGCTTTGATAAATGAAACCATAATCACATAGACTCATATATATTGTCCATAGTGATATCTTTCAAATACTGAAACCATAATCTTGTCAGGCTTATGTACCTGTATTAGCTACAATTTCATTTGAATAAGTGTTTTAGATGTACTACATAGTATGCATGGAGTTTATTTTAAAATCTGTTTGTATATATGCGTGGAAAATAGCGCGTGAATAAAAGTTAAACATGTGCATGTTATGATAAAAATTGCAATAAAAATGTGATAAAATAATGATAACGTCAATCTTCCTCCTTTTTCAGGAGCAGTACAAATTTTGCCACGACTGTGTCAGCACAAACCTGCAAACGTTTGAAGCCAATATCTACTCGAATTGATAAATTGCCATTAAAATAAACATGCGTTTTTACTAATAATACTTAACAAGTCCCCTTTCAGAAAAGCAACATTAAAATATGGAAAATATTCAGTATTTAATGGTCACCTCCGATGCCAAAATGGTACATTTCCTTTGCATATGAATGTATGGAAATTATATAATATTTAAGGATTACCTTCCGTGCAAAGAAGTTACATTACATAGGCATGATAATTAATCGAAATATGTAATATTAATTTAAACAAATGGTGATATTGGTATGACCTTCTCGCCAACGTCGACGTTCGTTTACATTTTCCTTCAAGTTAATTTCAATAAAATAATAAAATATCTTCACTTCAAACTCTGAATACTTCCAAAAGGAGAACCTATTTCAAAGTGTAGGTATTCTATAACTCATTTTTGCTAATTTTTCTAGGGTGGTCATGTTTATGTAAATGTCAATTCCCCCCCCCCCCCCCAAAAAAAAAAAAAACGTGACTGAGATATATACCAATGAAATTCGGCCCTGCCCGACCAAATTAAGTTGTTTTGGTGCCAGTACTCCGAATCTAAATGTCAAAGATCTTAAGTAGACATTTTATGTAGAGATCATACTTACATATTTTAATATATTAAACTGTGAATTTATTGATGTTGTTCTAGAAATTTGATTGCATCTTTTATCTGTTATTCATTTTTTAAAGTAGAAATTTAGTCTCTATGTATTGAAAAGTAAATATATTTCATGTACATATATTCTCAAGGACCCAAAAAGTACGCCTAACCTTGGAAAAATGTCGAAAGTCTTATTTTTGTGTTTTTTACATTTTTCAAATATATAGAGACATATTCTAAAAATAGATTGGTGCATGTGTCATAAAACAAACTGACGTGAACTATCGATAATTTTTACACGAGGCGTTTATCAAGTCCTTCAGTTGCTTATGTAATCTCTTTCAATTCATGTTATTGCAATGTATACTTTTGATGTCTGATATATATTATTCTTCTAAAACGATTTGTAATGTTGATTGTGTGAGTTTTAGTCTGAAAATCGTTTCAAGTAGAAACATTGACCAATTATGAACATTATCCAATTTGGAATATTATCCATTTAAGAAAATTTTCAAATTAATCCTATATAAATATCAGCGATGGACGTTTATATAGCTGGACGTCGCTATATGACTTAAATACTGTCGAAGCGACGGTAAAATCAAATAGTCAAGTCATGTCAAATATGAGAGACATGAAATGCATAAGATTCATCTAAATAGAAAATATCAAGTTTACTGCAGAGACTTATTTTTTTTTTCTGTGCAAACTGCGTAGAACCTGAGCTAAAACGCAATATAAGCAAACAGAAGAGACCCTGATTAGGACAATACCTTGAAGGAGCTGTCAGGTCGGCGTCTGCTCTGTTCACCAAGGCTTCAGAACTTGTTTTTCTCATATAACAATACGCTTAAACAGCTGTCCGGTTCGTATGAACATAAACTTTTTTCTCATACTTATCACGTTACGTAATACTTAGTGGCCAAATTAGGCGCCTATGGACTGTATGCATTAATCTGTTAAACTCAAACAGCCGAAATTAATGTATATGATTAATCTTTTATTGCAAATAAGTATCATTTACTTTTATGTTGATAAATTAAGTGAAAACACATATTAAATCATTGTTTTCAGGTACTGAAAAAAAAAGAAAATGTCACAGTTACCGTATTATACGAGAAAATCCTCTATTCATATTTGTTTATATTATTCTTGCATAATATCTTCTTATACTTGTTTCAGTTACATTTTAATTGTTTGTAAATACGTTACTTTTGATTGTTATATGAGCATATGAAAGAGATATATTTTTTATAATTTTATAGTTTTCTCATGTTGGCATGTGTCCCTATCAGACAAAATACTATGACTATTTTTTGATATTAGCATCCATATTTGAAAGCGAATATTTTATGTCAATTTATATATTGTAAAACCATTGCAAACTGCATGAAGTGTTTGAACTTATATTAATCTTTATTGTTTTATTATTGTCTTATTCACATAAGACTGCGTTTAAGGAATTTTAATCTTGACATCTATTTATTAATGAAAAGCGTTTAAATTTACTTTGAGATTTTTGTTTCTTAGGTCTGATACTTAATATAGTGGATTTCAAATAAAGTTTTGAGAAAAAATAAATGCATATGTATGCAATAATTATACATGTAGATGAAAAAATGAAAACGTTTTTGGTTTAATGATTTCAGTGAAAAAGGCAACCTTAATTAACAAATAAGAACTTATGGGACACTATTTGGGACAACATATTTATAAAAGATAAAATATGTTTTTGTGCAATGAAATAAAATGGGCCTCAAGGGTTATCCCGGATGAATTATTGAAGTACACTTGTCATGATCCTATCTAATATGTATTTAAAAATATATTTAAACAATTCAGAAGGAAACTCGCGTATTTGCTAATTGGTAACTATTATTAACAGAACATGTATATTGATTTTCATTACGAAGTAGGTTTGTGAAAGGGCGCGAAACCTCAACTCAAATTCCGGAATGGAATGGATGCATCATGTGCTAGAATATATGCTAATATTGTATTTATGTAAGTTTTTATTTTCTGTCGATCTCTATTTGGTTGCATTTGAAAAAAAAATGATCGCATTCTCTTTGTGCACCTAGATATGTAAGGAAACGATTAGCCTATAGGAGCAATGCAATGTGCTCTTAAAATGAACAAATTCGTGTACTTTAAACATAAGTTCACGTATTATGTCGAGTGTTAATCAAATGTAAAAGAAAATGTCTAACTTCATAGCGACTAAATCTTTTCTTTTTCCTGTTCATTGCTTAAACACTACTCCGTTAGGCATGACGATGAATGAATAGTTTGTTATAAATCTGAAACGTAACTGACACTTTCATAATTCACTAGATACGAAAGTTTATGGTGTAACAAAAAAGAGCTTTACAGAAAAAAAGTGCTAATAAACGAACATGTATGTAAGAAAGATGCTAATAAATGAAGATTTATGTAAGAATTAAAATCCTGAATAGAAGTATACTATATATTCATCATTTGTTAATTAAACAATCCTGCTTTCGTCACCAAAAGAACAAAATGGCATTACTTTTTTGTTTTGTTACTTTCATGTTTATACCGGTGTAATTGATATCTATGAATTATCTTTTAAAACATAATTCTTAATGCAATATGTTTTGGCAGAGAGAGATAGAGATTTTGAAGTAAGATCTCATAAACCTATTTTTCGTATACGTTTAAAAAAAAAAAAAATCTAGGGTTTTTCACTGCTCAAGGCTCGAATAAAAAGAGAACAAAACCTCACTAAATGAAAATACAAACATGAAAATAGAGAAGATTTGAAGTCACGTGGTTTGCATTATGCGCTTAACATTGCTGCCGTTGTAAATAATAGATGCTGGCGTATTTCATCATTAATAAAATCAACATAACAAAAGTAATAAAAGATTAGATATATTAGTTTAAAAGTAAAACCTCTACATTACAAAATCGACAATGCGACTAACCAAAGAGAGTACAGTTTGGCGTAATTGCGCCGAAGGATCAAATAGTACATGTGTTTGAATGCCAAATCTACATACGATCAGCAAGGCTGCGAAATATAATAACTCTGTATCCATTGATACGTTATGATTACAGAATTGTTTTCCCACTGATCCTTTATGTTTTTAATGTTGGTTATGTCCATGACTTATCCAAAGATTCATAATTGCAAGATTGGAGATATGTGGACTTACAATGGAAGATACCGTTAGCAACGTGATGCCTTATTTATTAAATTATGCCAAAAAATAAAAAAATGTATACATGTACTACTGTTTGTTGGGTATAAATATTGAGACCATTTTTGGGGCCATTTTCTTCAATATTCATGCTAATACTTGTTTTTCTCTATATGTTATCGTTCCTTGGACCTCTCACGTCTTAGATATGTTATGTTTTGAAGAATGCAATGTGTGCTCTCAATGTTGACGTCGAATCTTATCAAATTTAGCCTTGCTCATGAACAGAAACACTGAATTGGTTAGATACTGTTATCATTACTACATAAAATTTGCTGCAATTTACAGTTTGAACCATAACCGGAGAATGGCGTGAAAAAAGACAAAAACTGAAACATAATTTTCAAATCTACATCATTTTTATTTTTCCAAAGTTTCGGTAAAGCTATTTATACTTATAAACGTTCCATGTTTCTTTCAGGAGTGGTTGTACCACAGGGTATATATATATTAAGGCATTGAACTACCTCTTATTTAGCTATAAAATTCTTAATCAAAATATTTCACTTTCAATCAGTTATCTAGTGTCATTATTATTATGCTGTTACTAAGACAATGTTGTTTTTTTTCTTTTTCAGACTATCAATGCCTTCATTTGATTTGCTTAGATACATAGATTTAATGTAGTGTAGGTGTTTTCCTTGAAGAATAGCCTTTCAGTTACCCCTCTCCCCAGTCATTAGTAACAAATTGAAAATACATGACATTATGCAGGTTATTCACCCAAAATCGGAATGCAATAGACCATTTACCAGATAATCGCCAATACCCGGTATTTCCCTGATATAAATTGACTAATCAGTGACCGGGGGAAAACCTTAATATTTCCCACTGAACAATAAGTGGAATTTTACACCAGCATGTAGATAAGTTTTCGGGATTTGCTCGTTGATTACGTAACTTAACGTCGTGTTTCGGAGAGAAAATGTCAATTTAAGATCCCAATACATATTTTGATTTTTTTGGTCATGGAATTGAACTGAATCTTTGCTTTGCATCAATTTGATATCGGGTTTATACGCATCTTCTATGTACAGTATTGCTTTATACTTTGTTATTGCATTTTAGTCTTTCTTTTGTCTATATGAATTTTAATAAATCTTTGTAATCATGTTGTAGTTTTTGTTATTTTTCACCATTTTGGCGGTATCGAAGATATAGGATCGTGGCGTATTAATGTGATTGCTTATAGTGTTTATTCACAATGCCTCTGCAACACAGTATGTAGTTCCCTTTCCAGGCACCGTGTTAGAAGGTTAAAAATGCATTTTTTTTCTTGAACATGGGATAAATAGGTCCAATTGAAATGAGTTCTGAACGGACGATATGTTAAAATAAAGTTAATACCATGGAAAATGCTGTCCCGAGGAATCGGCTAGTTTTCCTATTTACTAATTATAGAAAATAAATTCTTTTTCTAAGAAACCAATTGTTTTGATTTAATCTTTTTTTGACACAAATGGGCTGCTAATGGCTGTCTACCATATTGTTTTAAATGGAAGATGAACGCTTGAAAAACGAGGCCTCTAGGGGTTCGTCTAGATTCCATATATACTCCATATAGAAACTTCAAAAACTCTTCTTTGAAACCTTTGGTTAGAATTTAATATCTTTAGGCATGTATGGTCAACTTATAGCTATCAAAATTGCTTAAATGAAGTTGTTCCCTCGATAAATAAGGTCTGTAGTGGTCGGCTAATTCCTTATATACTATACACAGAAAAATACAAAGGTTATCTTTTGAAACTAATGTTCAGAATTCTTGTTTTTCATTAATGATATCCTAATGTTTCCATACTATAATAGCATAAGCATGTTTGATCCTTCGAAAAGTTATAAATGCTTTGTATCTGAAACTTGAATCTTGTTTCTGTTTGAGGAAACCAAGTAAATCAAGTAACTTGAATCGTTTTAAATAAGCTGATGTACTATGTTGAACGATATAGGGTCATATGGTCCCTTTGTTCATTTCGTGTTTATTTAGAAATGCAATTGGGGCATAATGATATCCTCATGTTTCCATACCATAATTTCATTAGCATGTTTGATCCTTTGAAAATTGATTAAGGACTAAGTAATAAATGCTTTGTATCTGAAACTTGAACGTTGTTTCTGTTTGAGGAAACCAAGTTAAATCAAGTAACTTGAATCGTTGTAATAAAGCTGATGTACTCTGTTGAACGTATACGGTCCACAAGTCCTTTGTTCATTCGTGTTATTTAGCAAATGCAATGGAAAAATATTCAGGAAAAATAGGTTCAAGCATATCATCCCTACTTTATTTTATCAAAATTGACATTGAATTTTAAGTTTATACGTAAAATTGTTAGAGTCCTCGATATTTAGTACAAGGGGAATTACTCTCGATTGTGTTAGGAGTCATACCTATAGTAAAGTACCATAAGTTTGTATATTCAAATGTTTTGTACGTATTGGGTACCGCCAAAGACCTATTAAACAGGAATATCCGAAATAATAAACATAACATCACAAGAAACGACAAAAATAAATGAAAGGGAAAAATACTGAGTTATCTTACCCTGAGCTTGACATCTTCCCTTAAGTTAAGTTCCCTAAGGGTACATAAATACTAGTTATCTTAAGTAATGAGGCAGGTTATCTTTCCCTGAGCTTGTAGAAAACTTTGTAGCAATTAATTTGTATGTATCACAAGTTATATTCCCATAGTTGTATTTACGCTGCAGATTGTCTCAATTACAATCATTTATTTCAAAAATATCCCTTGAAATATAATCTCTTATACATTATTATTCAAGAATAATTACAATTATCTCCCCTTGAATTATATATTTGTCTACCATACACTCCTTAAAAATATTTTTTTCGTGGAACGTTATGCCCCCCCCCTTAATAGAAAAGAAAAGTGTCATTACATTCATTGCTATATATAATACAACCTTACCAAATATAGGCAGTATTCTACATAAATACTGGGACCTTCTGAAGTTGTCGAAAAGCGAAAATCTGAAATTTGTTCACAACCATTTTAAACCTATTGTTGCGTACCAGTGTCCAAAAAGTTTACGTGACTATTTAGTGAATTCAAACTTGACGCATAATGAATCTAGAACATTTCTCTCTAAAAGTTTTAAAAGACCTAGTTGTTCTCACTG